>CM054183.1:27831474-28271474 GCA_028829895.1 Sinotaia quadrata | reverse complement strand
TTAAAATAACATTTTAAAAATGCAAAATTACTCAAAATAAACACTATGCATATTATTTAACAACAGATACAAAAAACACGCAAAACAAAAATATTTGAGAGAAAAACTAAATCACAAGAAATCAATAAATCAGAAATTAATAAACAACATATTTCCATTATTTTTATGACTTATAAGTTTAACTCCATTTGACGTTAGCGAAAAAAAAAAACCTTCTTGCCATGAATGAGGGTGGATGTTTAACTTCATTTGGCGTTCAAAATCTAAAAAAATAATCTCTTAACCTGAAGGAGAGTATAAATTTGACTTCATTTCTGTTTAAGCTAAAATTATCTCTTGACATGAATGAGGGTATTAGTTACTAAGTACAAGCAATCAAGGTTAAACGTGCGCTGATACTCGTACAATTATCGAAAACAGTTATTAACTCTGTGCAAATGAAGTGTGTTGGCTGGTTATGTACACTAATCATATTTACCAAAATCCTAAAGGAACGGATTCTTGTTATTTATGATTAGCATGTATGGTCAATCACAACTGCAATAATCATAAAGGTTTGAAATTCAATAACTAACAAGTAAAGTACGTGGATTAAATTTAACATCAACATTTTGTGCCCAGAGTTATCCCTCTCGCAAGATGAGACAACTCTCTACTTTTGCCTGGTGAAACTATCAGTTTGTGCCCAAGGAGTTATCACTCTCTCTCGAGAGAGAGAGAGACAAGTACATTTGATTTTCTTACCTGGTGAAACCATAGTTCCATGCCAAGGTGAAAGCCACAGCAAGTCTGTATTCGTGCGGAGTCTGGTGTGTCAAGATTCTTCCTCCGCCACCATGACCCCGCTGGTTGTCGTGGTTGTCGACAAAGATGAAGGCGTGCTCGCTGTCTGCCATTCCCCATCCGTAGTCCACCACGCCTCCCAAGTTGCCAAAGTTTTCGATGCCTTCTTTAATTTTCTGACAGTAGCGGAACTCAGTCACGCGTCCCAGGCTATAATATTCGTTCACCTAGTGGGAGGAGGGGGGAGAGAGGAGGGAAGGGGCAGACAAATATGTACACCATGTTAAATTCATCTGTAAATTCCTTTACAGCTCCATGTACATTATGAATATTTCATGACTATACTAGTCTGTGTGTACTGAAGAGAATTTAATTAACACAAAAAAATTATTTGGTTTGAATAGAGTAGCATTCTGACTATTACGCAAATGTGAAACTATTTCATAATTCTTTATATTATGTTTAATAGATGTGAAACTATCCCATCAGTCTGTATATTATGAGTTTAAAACAGATGTGAAACATTCGTGCCAGACTTTACATTATGATTATATTATATATGCATCAATATGTACATTATGATCAATCTGTACATTATGATTATAACAGAGATATGAAAATATCCCATCGGTCGACAGAAATGTTTTGTTGTCACTTGGGGTGTTGTTACGGAACAACAACACCCACCCACCCACCAACCCCCGACCTTGATTACATCTAACTTATACCCATCTATAACAATGCAATTCCTAAATGCTAATACAAACATATATAATTATAAACCAAAAAATAATTTACACGAATTATCTAAAGAACATGAGACTACAAGAACTCGCAATAATGGCGGGAGGGGGGTACATATTACAGTTACTGAAGATAAACATAAATGAATTACATAATGAACAACAGCCTACAGGGACTATGCAATTTTGAAAGGTCTACTTAAGCTATCCAATGAAAACTGGCCATCGTGAATTATCAAATAAAAATTGGGCATACATAAACTTTCTAATTAAAACGACAATACTTTCATTATCCAATGGAAACTGGCCATCGTGAATTATCCAATAAAAATTGGGCATACGTAAAGTTTCTAATTAAAACGGATATACGGGCACACTATCCAATGAAAACTCGCCTTCGTGAAGTACACAGTGAATGAAAGGCACTCAGCAATTACCTTGATGGCACCATCGTTCTGGTCAATGACTTCGTGATAGAAAAACGGCTTGCCCCCAAACTGCGTGTCTTTGGTTAATGCCTGGATAGCAGCAATGTCTTGAGGCCACATATGTTTTGAAGCATCCACTCTGAAACCTGCCACACCTATGTCCATCAGGTGACTGAAATAGTCTGCAATTTTCTGGCGCACATGGGCTTGGCTCTTAGGGTCGTAATATAAATTTAGAGAGAGAGAAAAAAAAGGGAAGAAAATATAAAGAAGAAAAAAATGAATAAGTTACATAAATACATAGTGTGGTACAATTCGACATTGGAAAAATCAAAGATGTTTCAGTGGGAAAAGGATATAAATATAGAAAGTATTCAGAGTGAAGTAAAATCCAAAGCTAAAAGAAGTATAAAATGCGAGTTAGACAAGTTCTAAAGTCAAAGCTAAATGGGGCTAAATAAAATACAAGCTTTTAATGCAATACCTGTAATTAGCTACACTGGAGATATTATAGATTGGACAAGAAAATGAAATAAATGAACTAGACAAAAAAAACAAGAAAACTACTCACAATTCATAAAGCCCTACACCAAAAGCAGATGTAGATATAATATATGTATCTCGGAAAATGGGAGGCAGAGGACTGAAAAAATCAAAGATGTCATTGAAGGAGAAGTTATAGGCTTGGGGGACTACATCTGGAATAACAACAAAGATGAGTCACTGATAGAGACAGTAATGATGAGTGGATTATACCAGGCCTCAGAAACAGACAAAGAAACATGGAAGAAAACAGCAAAACAGACATTAGCAAATAGATGGAGCCAAAACATCTTCATTATCAGTATGTGTGACAAGTGGATGAATTATCAACAAAACAATCAACATACAGGTGATTAAAAGAAGCAGGTTTGAAAGCAGTAACAGAACCACTAATAACTGCAGCACAAGATCAAGTCCTAAACACAAAATCACTCAAAAGCAAAATCAAGAGAAAACAGAGAATAATATTTAAAGGATTTGATTGGTCTTAGTCATAGAGAACAGAGAATAGAGAACAGAGAATAATATTTAAAGGATTTGATTGGTCTTAGTCATAGTAACCATAGAGAACAGAGAATAATATTTAAAGGACTTGCTTGGTCTTAGTCATAGCAACCATAGAGAACAGAGAATAATATTTAAAGGATTTGATTGGTCTTAGTCATAGCAACCATAGAGAACAGAAAATAATATTTAAAGGACTTGCTTGGTCTTAGTCATAGCAACCATAGAGAACAGAGAATAATATTTAAAGGACTTGATTGGTTTTAGTCACAGAAAACATAGAGAACAGAAGGAAGAACTCTACCTGGTCCAGGTCAGTGAGACTCAGCAGGTAGCAGTTGCGTACGTTGTAGGGGTCGCCGTAGTTGTTAACGTGGCCGTCGCCCGAAGGACACTTGCTGCGGGGGTTGAAGTTAGTTGCCGTGTAAGGCACACCCGGATAACTTAGAGAACCCCCGTCGAACTGAGTGCCACCTGAGCCAGTTCCATGGGCCTCTGCACCCGACATGTGGTTGACGACGGCATCAACATAAACCCTGAGTACGAATTACACGAGTCATTGAAATGTTGCATTCCTTGCAGAAGGTGCCAATATGACTTTCTGAACAGTGACGTATTAAATGAGTCACTCCATATTAACAGAGACGTATTAAATGAGTCACTCCATATTAACAGTGACGTATTAAATGAGTCACTCCATATTAACAGTGACGTATTAAATGAGTCACTCCTTATTAAGAGTGACGTATTAAATGATTCTATATGCACTCTCTGAAGAAGATATCGTAGGTGAAAAATAGGAACACTGATGTGTTAAATGGTAAGTTTAAAATAATACAAATGTATTCATTGAAGTTGAATAAATTGGTGTTGAATGGTTAATTAATTGTAGCCAATGTAAGCTATCTTATTTTTAAAAATGTTGTGCATAGAATGATGAATTCTTACTTATCAGTTAGAAATTTACAACTATATTGACTTTAAATATGTTCATTGTACTATTCATTGAAGTTGAATAAGCTGGTATTAAATAGATAATTAATTGTAACCAATATGAGTTTCCTTTTTTAAAAATGTTGAGCATAGAATGATGAATTCTTACTTATCCATTAGAAAATCCAAATCCAAATATACTGACTTTAAATCTTTCATCGTTGTATTATAGAGACAGAAATAAAAGGTCATTCAGACAGAAATGGAAATAAATAGATGTATGGACAGGTACGTATGTCGGCATTCAGTCAGATAGATAGATAGATAGATAGATAGATAGATAGATAGATAGATAGATAGATAGATAGATAGATAGATAGATAGATAGATAGATAGATAGATAGATAGATAGATAGATAGATAGATAGATAGATAGATAGATAGATAGATAGATAGATAGATAGATAGATAGATAGATAGATAGATAGATAGATAGATAGATAGATAGATAGATAGATAGATAGATAGATAGATAGATAGATAGATAGATAGAAAATCAGATATGTGCAAAGGTGTATATGTATGTGTGTGTCTGTTTCTGAGTCTGTGTGACATACAAAAAGATAGCTTTATTTTACCTGACACCAACGGCATTACAACGTCTAACCATATCTGTGAACTGCTGTTCATTTCCAGATCTTGATTCCAGCTTATAACTGACTGGCTGGTACCGTTGCCACCAAGGCTGTGGGGGCTGCTGAATGATTACGTGTTCATTGGGAGGGGACACCTGGAAAAACAGCAGTCGTCTATAATGTTCACTCAGCTTGTGTACAGATATAGTTATGTAGACATGCCGAGAATGGCCCTAATCATTCACTTACCTGCAGCTTGCATTTTAGTACCATAACCATTGGATGCATTTAAACTTCATCTGGCTTCTATTATTTTTTTTTTCTGTCACCTGTTTAGCATGACTGAGTGCAACTTGGAGTTAAGCCCTAGTTCCATTGTTTGTCTTCTTCGGTTTAAATGGGGTCTCTAACGCCGATTTCGAGTCAGTGTTTGTCTGCGTCGCTGTCAGGTGATCGTTCAATCATGCTCTTAGCCTAAAAGGCACGAGAGGTGTAAGTCTGTGCATTACCACCATCGATATTCACCCCTACTAATAAGTCCTACAATTAAAAAAATATATTTGTGTGAACTCTTCAAATAGCCTTATCTGTCTGACTGAGCTCTCATAAACCACCTGACTTGTAAGTCTGAACCTTCAATAAACCACGTGACGTGTATTTCTGAACCTTTCATAAACCATGTGACTGCCCCACTTAGACCCGCCTAATTATTTAAACGAGACTTTTCTACAAAAGATACCTACCTGAACACCACAGAAGCCCCAGGGCCCCAGAACCCGCTCGCACTCGGCGGCGATGTCCGTCCACTTCCACTCGAAGAGGTGGACAATGACCTGCTTGCCGTTACAGTGAGGGTCCAAGTACTGGGAGGTCGCCAGGCCTGCGTGTTATTAAATCACTTTTAATCACAGTAAGAAAAACAACTGCAGAGCAAGGATACGTCAAATGTACAAACGATTCATGATCACTGTATGAATTAACAGGAAACACAAACAAGTTTAATGAGTTGTCTGCCTTACTAATGTCCTGAGTGTTGCTCTTTGAACAGCCATGTGTAATGTGATTCTGAATCTTTTCAGCATTTCTAAATTTTACAGATTAAAATATGCACAACTTGTAGACTACATTGCTTTGTTGTACATGGAATTAAAATATTTCTAACATTATTCAGTAATGACCGGAAGAAATAACACAGCTTTTTTTTTTTCCTTTTACCTAATATGGCCCAAAGCGCCAGTAATAATCTTTTCCAGGCCGCCATCTTGAAAGCAAATTACTGACGGGGCCTTGCTTTCAGACCCGTTGTGCGTGTTACTCTTATATATAGATTGTTGTCGGTATCTGGTTTAGTGACCTTCCTATCAGTTTTGGTGACTGTCCACTCCTGACTCTAGTGTCTGATAGGAAGGAACTCTTTTGTACTCACGTGAAATGGTGTGTTGTATTCGCTACTAGTTCATTCTTATCTTTTGCAATCGCTTTTCTCTGGCATCTCTCTAGGCCAAATGTCCTAGAGAAGTATTAAATAAGTGATTGCTCGACAAGTAAGGTTAAACAGGAAATATTTTTAAAATCTTGTAGGTAGCAGTGAGGCATGTCATATATTGAACGGGTGGATTATGTGCATCGTTGATTTTTATATTTTTTAAAGGACGAAAAATTGTCTTAGACTTTATTTGAAGTGAATGCCATTATTCTTTTAAAAAAATTTTACAGAAATTAATGTGCCAGATAACTAGTGTTGTGGAATTCAAGGCTATCCAACAGATATATTCAATGCATTCCTTTAAATTTGTGAATGAGTATTAAATACTTTTATTACTCTATAGTACCAAGTTTTCTAATCCAGTGTGTTCTAAACACAGATCACCGAGCTCTGAATTTATATAATGCAGATTTTAAATCATACATCAGGGAGCTTTTTTAATCTTTTATCGTAGAGATTTTATCGAGTTTGTAACCCTTGAACTAGGAGATGAGTAAAGGTAGAGTACTGAGTTTGTAACCTTTGAGCTAGGAATTGAGGTAAAGGCAGAGTACTGAGTTTGTAACTCTTGAGCTAGGAATTGAGGTAAAGGCAGAGTACTGAGTTTGTAACTCTTGAGCTAGGAATTGAGGTAAAGGCAGAGTACTGAGTTTGTAACTCTTGAGCTAGGAATTGAGGTAAAGGCAGAGTACTGAGTTTGTAACTCTTGAGCTAGGAATTGAGGTAAAGGCAGAGTACTGAGTTTGTAACTCTTGAGCTAGGAATTGAGGTAAAGGCAGAGTACTGAGTTTGTAACTCTTGAGCTAGGAATTGAGGTAAAGGCAGAGTACTGAGTTTGTAACTCTTGAGCTAGGAATTGAGGTAAAGGCAGAGTACTGAGTTTGTAATACTAAAAAGGGTAACTATTCGTTTTGTAGGCATACAAAGCGAAGTATTATTTTCATTCAAGATACGAAAGTATACAATCGTGTAGTAGAATTTCACAATCTAAACTTCGCAGAGCTTACTAATCTTACCGAAAGAAGTTATCGCAAGAAGGAACACAGCCCTAGAAAGAGGTGTGCTATTTCCAGTAATTTCATTGTATAATCTAGATTGGAACTTTATAATCTTTGTTCACCACAAGATTTGTAATTGATGAGAACGTGCATTTCTAATCCTAGGGAGTAATCATTATAATCTTTCAACATTCACGGAACTTAAAATCTTAGAGATTGTAGCTTAAATCCTGGTATACCAAACTTAAACCTCTCAAGCAGACTGTTTATCATTCTAGAACATTACTCTTAAACTACTGAAGCATTAACTTTATAATCCTAAAACACTACGTTTAAAAGCATAGAGATTGGAGTTTATAATCCTAGAAAATGTCCCTTAAAATCAAAGAGCGCAGAATTTATAATCCAAGAACATTAAACACCAACTTCTAGAGGACGGAGTTTAATTCTAAAAATACTAAACTTACAATCCTAAAATACACGCTTTATAATCCGAGAATATTAGGCTTAAAATCCTAGATCATGGAGTGTATAATACTACATCACTTAAAACTTAAAATCAAAGTATATACTTCTAGAATGGCTAAATATCCTAGAATCCCAGAACTAAGCTTAAAATCCTAGAGTTCGAGTATATACTTCTAGAATGGCTAAATATCCTAGAATCCCAGAACTAAGCTTAAAATCCTAGAGTTCGAGTATATACTTCTAGAATGGCTAAATATCCTAGAATCCCAGAACTAAGCTTAAAATCCTAGAGTTCGAGTATATACTTCTAGAATGGCTAAATATCCTAGAATCCCAGAACTAAGCTTAAAATCCTAGAGTTCGAGTATATACTTCTAGAATGGCTAAATATCCTAGAATCCCAGAACTAAGCTTAAAATCCTAGAGTTCGAGTATATACTTCTAGAATGGCTAAATATCCTAGAATCCCAGAACTAAGCTTAAAATCCTAGAGTTCGAGTATATACTTCTAAAACATTATGCACAAAGCCGACGAGCAATGTATGTGGTCCTGACCAGTAGTCGCCAAGTCAGCAAACAGTAGGTTTTATATTTTGAAATGTTTAGCGTGAAATCATAAGATACATTTCTATGTCAACAAAAAATTATTCTTTCATTGTGCAAAGTCGACTGAGCACGCAAAAGATGCACCAACAGCAGATCACGTGACTAGATCGTGAGCAGTGTGGGTGTGATAGTTTTCCTTTTATCCTTTATGATGTCATGGCTAACGTTTATGTCTTATCAGATGGCTGGCTTTCGATTTAAATGAGCAGGTCAAGTTGTTCCTTCGGTTTTCAAATCCAAGAAGGCAAGAAATTGTGAAAATTCAGTTAGCATTAATTCAGTTAATTTAAAAAATGCCACACGTTCGTCCAAGGTCATGGTTAACACTGACAACAGGTAAAGATAATATTACAAATCGATTTCTCACCGCTTCCATAGCAAACTCTTCATTCTCGGTCAGTGACGTCAAATCATGGATCGGGTTAAATGTGAAACTGAATATTAGAATAATAACAGAATATTTGTATATCGAAGAATAACACGTCATCAAAGACCTCAAAAGTAACTGGCGAGGAGCTGTTCCTTACTGAAAAGCACGTGTTTGTACGCATAATCAGTCGTTATTAGGATAACGTGCCCAATTCACGCAATATTACACAGATTCATCTGTCACTGTAATTAATGTCTAAACTGAGAAAATTAATTATGGAGACTGAAGAGTGAGTCTGGCAACCAGTCTGTCGTCAGCATAAGTGTAATGTTAAAAATTAACAATCTTTAAATCCTCATGCTGAGACAGGGTCTCTAAACAAACACTGGTATATAACAGTGTGTGTGCGTGCGTGCGTGCGCGTGTGTGTGTGTGAGAGAGAGAAAGAGAGAGAGAGAAAAAAAACGGAATCAGATCTAATCCTCATTTTTAATCCAACAATCTTATGGCGCTCTGTTACAATTTGAGACGTTTCATTCATAATTTGAATAACATTATCTTAACAACACCTTGTTATAATTTTGCATGTGCAACCCTTAATTTGGGTTATAAAATCTTATGACACCTTGTTACACCTTGTGACACTCTACATTCCAAAAATTTACAATTGCTACAATAAAGCACAAAGCCTCGTGTCAAGATCGTACATTTATATTAGCTATCCAATATTGCCAAATATCTAGTTTTGTTGCTTCCATCTAAGATCATACTTGTGGGATTAGATCTTTTCCATAGCCTTTTAAATATACCTCACCTGACATAATATGCCAAACATTATGTATAGTTGCTTGTAATGTTTACACACTTTTCAGGGCTACAGAATGACATGATGAACAAATACTATTGTGTTTTGTTGTATAGTATTGTATCATCTAGTAATGTGCTTTATTGTATAGTATTGCATCGTCTAGTTTTGTGCTCTGTTGTACAGGATTACATCTTCTAGTATTGTGCTCTGTTGTACAGGATTACATCGTCTAGTGTTGTGGTCTGTTGTACAGGATTACATCGTCTAGTGTTGTGCTCTGTTGTACAGGGTTACATCGTCTAGTATTGTGCTCTGTTGTACAGGATTACATCGTCTAGTGTTGTGCTCTGTTGTACAGGATTACATCGTCTAGTGTTGTGCTCTGTTGTACAGGATTACATCGTCTAGTGTTGTGCTCTGTTGTACAGGATTACATCGTCTAGTGTTGTGCTCTGTTGTACAGGATTACATCGTCTAGTGTTGTGCTCTGTTGTACAGGATTACATCGTCTAGTATTGTGCTCTGTTGTACAGGATTACATCGTCTAGTATTGTGCTTTGTTGTATAATATTGCATCGTTTAGCATTGTACTTTGCTGTATAGCATTGTATTGTCTAGAATTGTTTTCTTTTGCATAGTAAGCATTGCATGGTCTATTATTGTTGTCTGTTGTACTGCATTGTATCGTCTAGTATCATTTAGTATCGTCTTGCATTATTTACATTGTATGTATTATGTTGTATTGCGTGTACTGCATTATATTGTTTGCATTGTATTGCATTGTACTGTTTTATATTTTGTTGTTTTGTGTTGTTCTTGTATTGTTGTGTGTTGTATTGTTTTGCGTTATATTGTATCGTTTAGTATACTTTTGTACTGTAACGTCTAGTATAGTTTTGTATTGTATTGTCTTGTATTATTTGTATTGTTAGTATTGTGCTGCAAACTGTATTGTTTTGTATTGTATTACTATGCATTGTAACGTCAGCACTTTTACTTGCCAGAACAATAAATTAAAACTATAATTAGTTTATAATTTGCCATGAATGCTGCGATTGGATTTCTAACGAAACAATAAAGGATCAATTCATATTCACACAAAAATCGTTTATTTAGTGTAATTTGAAATTACTATATGAAGAAACAAATAAAATTATCACAGATATGCAGTCATTAAACGTAAACCACATCTCTCCATCTCTGAATTACCATGTGTTACCCAGTGCCGAATTCTATATATAAACACTCCCAGAACTAAGCTTTAAAAAAATAATAAATACTGGTCTAGAGATAAGAAGTTAAGGACAAAACGACATATCTAACTGTGACGTAAAGGCGACCGTATTAAGTATTTGATTTACAGAATTACAGACAGTTGAAGACAGCCTGCCGCTATGGTACTGTTGTCCTGGACTCTTGTGCTGTGTTTTGTCTGGGGTAAGTGAAAATCATTAATTATATGATATTAAACCAAATTTAGAACTAAACAAAATGATAAAGGTAATAAGATTAAATAATGTCGATGCCATTACATATAAGTATACAGGCAATCAAATGCCGATAAATTAGCACAAAAAAATGAGAGCTACTTCTAGATTACGAATATAAATATATCTCACTAACCCCAAAGGAATATTTTGCACCCCTTAGGAAACAAATAGCAAAATCAAAGTCAGAACTAACAAAAAGTCAGACGCCCACTTACAGTTCGATGGGACAGTCCCGAACTACGACTCGACAGCTAGTTTACCAACAATGTACCTGAGGGGATCTCCTTACATTTGAACATATTATTAAAAAATGTACAACAGAGGGATTTGGAAAGAAAAAATGTTATCTGACATTAAATAAAAAGAACATTCCGGCAACTATACCAGGAGCAACCCCTCCCCCTCCCCAAAACACTACTGGCACGAGAGTCTGAGCAGGCTGATAACTGCACACCCGCTGCACAAAAGATTATAAATCATAAAGGGAGGGGAACCAATTAAACGAAGTTAGGTGGTTGAAAGAGTATCATTTTACCTTGAACTAAGTTAGACTTTTACCAGTTCCACTTATTACAATTGAATTAAATTTAGTATTATTATAGTAAAAACACTATAAAGTCAAGATACAGTAAAACTGAGCATCAATAAGTCCCCCATTTAACTTGATGAAGGGAAAATCTTCTAGTCTTTTCTCTTTTTTCCTTCGCTGTCGGTCTGTCTGTCTGGTAAATTATTCAATCAATTCAACATACCAAAACAGGAAGACAGTATAACCAAGCAATCACCAACTGCCCAACAAATCAATTAATCCAACCAATGGACAAACAAATTAATCAATGCAACTAGAGAACTATACAATTAATTCACCAGTCAGGCTACAAATTAATCAGTACATCATCTGCTTGCCAATGCATCTATCTATATATCTAACTATCTATCTAACTATCTATCTATCTATCTAACTATCTATCTAACTAACTATCTATCTAACTATCTATCTATCCTGTCTAATCTTATATTAGGATATGTATTTGTGGCGGAGTAAATCCCTATTTCTACACTTAATTGTTATAAAAATTGTTAAATTGTTTAAAGGACCCGACCTAAGCACTCTTTATGATGGTATTTGTTTAAGTTTCAGAGTTGAAATAAACAACTTGAGTTGACAATATGTTAGAAATTGCTGATGCATTGCAGGCCAGTTCCAACTTGTTGAGTAGTTTTTATTATCCAATGTTTAAGATTTCCGAGAACGAGACCGGCCAATGGGCTGTGAGATCAACAGTTTATATGCTGAAGAGAATTCTGTTGTCTAATCACTTGAATTTGGTGTAGAGGTCAAGTCATGAAAGGCATCTGTTAGCTTGAGTTAATTGACTGATTGACAGAGAAAGAAATATTTCATCCATTTTTGCTATTGATATGTTATACTTGCATTATAAGTAAACATGTATTATGTGAGTAGACTATTATTTCTACAAATTGTGAACAATGATTCTTATTTGTAGTATGCTAAATATTTTACATTGTTTCTAGTGAACCTGCTCATAAAACTATTATGCTTTATGAGTTTATCTGGCTAATAAATACTGTTGTAGGAAACTGTAAGTTGAGACTTGAATGTAAGAAGAATGGAGTTAAAAGGGAATAAACTGGAAAATTAGTGTTTGTTCCATGATTATATTTTACAGGGAAAAATCAGCCTTTCCTTGTTCGTCTTAATCTCCTGGTTTACTTATAAACCTCTACAACCGGGGTAGATGTGAGAAGTATCTACTGCAGTGTGTAAGTGTAATGAATTCACTACACTCCATTGATGTATGGTGGCAAGGTATGCTGACTTCATCGAGCAATTTCTGGTACAAGGAAGTTACTGGAAATTGATACATTTGTTGTTCTGCTTTAGGGAGCTAATAAGATGAAGAAGCGTTCAGGTTAGCCTCGAGAGAATAACAGCAAACCAGTGTTCTACAACGAAAGGAGGGAATCACGTAGAATTGACAGTAGTAACATAAACAATAAACTTAAGGCTGTGTTACAAAAAAGCATGTGAAAGACTATTGAAACAGCACCTAAACCAGGTTATGAACAAACTATTATTGCTTATCTCTAATAACTCCATTTCTATTCTCTGATAATAACTATCCTGTGATTTGACACTAAATTCTTGAATTGTGTTTTAAGATATATGACTGTATAGATATTAAAATTATTCTAACATGGTTTCATGAAAATATTGATGTGTAGTAATCTTTTTAATTATATTTGTAATATGTATATTTGATTGTTGATTTGATAAATTTATTTTTAAATTTATTGACCTTCTTACACATATTGATAACATTATGTTGGAGAAGAAAGTGGGTGGATGGGAGCTCGCTAAATATAGATTAAAGACGGGTTTGTCTTCTCCTTTAGTAAGTTTTCCATTTACGGAATTATTGTGTAACGGTAAATGTTTGTCTTTAATGTTGTGGAAGAGAGAAGACGTTTACAGAGCCCGCACATCCGTCAAGTGAGCGAGACGAGTGGTGGAAAATTATTAATACATAAATTAAGATTCTCATCATTTGTAATTAGTTATGGGTGATTACTTATTAATAATCGTAACCTTTAACTAGGTGACATTGGCTTCACAGTATTAATATTTATTGTTTTTAATGGTTTGAAATACATGACTGAATAACTTGGGTTAAGTGGATAGTAAGAGCACGGACTAGTGGGTATAGTGGATAGTAATAATGTCGGCATATTGCACATTATATAGCAAGACAATAATAATAAATAATAAATTTAAACTTAAAGAAATTAGTTTCTGTGAATTGTGCTCAGCATTAAGAACATTTGCTATTATAAGGTGTATAGACAGAACAAGGGCTAGAGTGACAAACACGAGCTATTGTAAAGTGCAAATGAAGGACACGAGCTATTGTAAAACAAATAGTAAATGAACACGAGCTATTGTAAAACAAATAGTAATGAACACGAGCTATTGTAAAACAAATAGTAAATGGACACGAGCTATTGTAAAACAAATAGTAATGAACACGAGCTATTGTAAAACAAATAGTAAATGGACACGAGCTATTGTAAAACAAATAGTAATGAACACGAGCTATTGTAAAACAAATAGTAATGAACACGAGCTATTGTAAAACAAATAGTAAAAGGACACGAGCTATTGTAGAGTAAGTCCAACTACGTTTTGCTGTAAATGAAATAAAAACGTGCAAATATAAAGTGTAAAGAAAAAACACAGATAGTAAAGTGCAAATAAATGCTGTAGCAAATTTTGTAAATTAGCAACACAGACTACGAGCATGAGTCTCAACAAAGAGTAAAATTAAGTCATGTTACTGTCAGTTGTAAAGAACGCAGGCTACTCTAAACTGTAGACATTTTGTGAGTGTGAAATGTCAAGAATAAGCTATTACCCCATGGCTTGTTTTGTAGATTTCGTGCATTTATGTGTGTGTTGTGTTGTTGAAAAAAAATATCAAAATATTTTTCTTGCACTGTATTGGTGTTTTCTCATACAGGTCTGGCGGCCTCCCAGTACCTGGACCCTCACTGTAACGGGAAGCAGGTCATTGTCCACCTCTTTGAGTGGAAGTGGACGGATATTGCCGCCGAGTGTGAGCGTTACCTGGGACCTAAGGGCTTCTGTGGTGTACAGGTCTGGCAGTGCTGCTCACTTATTTTACTTGTGAAATAGTGCACACATCTTGTACTGACTTGTGAAATAGCGCAGACATCTTGTACTGATTTGTGAAATAACGCCCACTTCTGGTACTGACTTGTGAAATTGCGTCCACATCTTGTACTGACTTGTGAAATAACGCCCCACATCTTTTACTGACTTGTGAAATAACGCCCACTTCTGTTACTGACTTGTGAAATAACGCCAACTTCTGTTACTGACTTGTGAAATAATGCCCACTTCTTGTACTGACTTGTGAAATAGAGCCCAGTTCTATTAGTGACTTGTGAAATAACGCCCAGTTCTTTTAGTTAATTGTAGAGTAATGTTCATTTCTTTTGGTAACTTGTAAAGTAGTGTTCATTTGTATTGTTTATTGGGTCCAAATACTACTTAATCGTAATACTTCACTTGTGTCCAAATACTACTTAATCGTAATACTTCACTTGTGTCCAAATTCTACTTAATCTTAATACTTCCGTTGTGTCCAAATACTACTTAATCGTAATACTTCAGGTGTCTCCACCAAACGAGCATGTGGTGATTCTAACTCCCCCCTACCCATGGTGGCAGCGGTACCAGCCAGTCAGTTACAAGCTGGTGTCCAGATCTGGAAATGAGGAACAATTCACAGACATGGTCAGAAGATGCAATGCCGTAGGAGTCAGGTAAAAACTACGCAGATGGAAACTGGGTGAGGTGGTGAGAGGGTGTGGGGAGGAAATAGGAATTTGGATGTTTGCCTTTGCCCTCTCCTTTTAGCTCAGTTCTGTAAATGGTCCTGTCGGTGAAGATTTTTCTTTGTAAAGGAGATTCCCAGTGTAAAATGGTCCTTTAAGTATAAATAGATTTTTCTTTGTAAAGGGAATTTCCAGCGTAAAATGGTCCTTTAAGTATAAATAGATTTTTCTTTGTAAAGGGAACTTCCAGTGTAAAATGGTCCTTTAAGTATAAATAGGTTTTTCTTCATAAATGGGATTTCCAGTGTAAAATGGTCCTTTCAGTATAAATAGACCTTTTACTGTAATGGGGATTTCCAGTGTAATATGGTCGTTCAAGTATAGCCTAAATAGATTTTTCTTTATAAATGGGATTTCTAGTGCATATTTCTTTTATTAGTTTAAATTTACTTTGCAATCGATTTTTGTTGTTGTGTGGTTATACGTGTTATGTTATGTATGGTAACGTTATATTATGTTGTGTTTTTATGTTATACTTATTATGCAGTACTGGTTTGTTATGTTATACTTATTATGCAGTACTAGATTGTGTCATGTTATACTATTACATTTTGTTGTGTTATTTTGTCATACTATGTTGCGTCATGTCATGTCATGTTATGCTATGTTGTGCTAGGAATGTACGGTGTCGTGTCGAATCGTGTCATGTCATATAGTTATCCTGTGTCGGTTCACGCCGACCTGTCATGCCGTATTGTGTCAAGCTGCACTGTGTTTATTTTATGTGATGTAAAGTGATGCTGTGTTGCGTTATTTCGTACTGTTTTATATTAATGTCTGTTACCTTATTCTGTTATGTTTTGCTGTACTGTGTTCTGATGATTTCTACTTTTGTAATAGTTATGTTACGATATGTCATGTCGTATCGTATCATATCAAGTCGTGTCTTATTACATTTTCTTGTGACGTCAGGATCTATGTGGATGCCGTCGTGAATCACATGGCGGGAGCGGAACAGAGCGGAACAGGGTCAGGAGGAACCCAGTTCGACGGCTCTACTCTTAGTTACCCAGGTGTGCCGTACACGGCAGCCAACTTCAACCCCCGCAGCAAGTGTCCTTCAGGCGACGGCCACGTGAACAATTACGGCGACCCTTATAACGTCCGCAACTGCTACCTGCTGAGTCTCACTGACCTGGACCAGGTACTGTCGTCCATTGATATTTTTGGAAGAGTATGAGAGTTCCTGGATACGTAATCAATGGTAAAACGATTTTATCAAACACAACCGTACTATATTACCACGTATTGGCGAGGTCATCGCATGCACTAATGGCAAAGGCGATTGTCCAGTTCTGGCATAGTAGATCATTTCGGGATGACGTTTTGAACTCTGACCTGAAAGCCACACCCAGGAAAGCTAAACCTTGATACACTAGAACCGGATGTTAAGCAGTTATAAATCGGTCAATGTTCATGATTTTATTGTCAAAGGACGGTAATTCGACATGACGTGAAACTCTATTTGGTGTTAACCTTCCTTATTTCGTTATTTATTTTGCCAAGAATAAATGACGGTAATTTTTGAAAATATTTAAAATAATACTAGAACTGTGCAACGTATCCAAAATCCTGATTCACTCATTAAAAATAGAATTTATATTTCAGGTGGGGAGGGTTGGAGAGTAAAGTACTAATTGTATAAGAGTACTTCCAAAAATTAGTGGAGTGAGGTAGGCATATGTAATGTAGACTGCCTCTAGCACTAAGTATAGTGTTAAGGATATACCTAATGAAGACTGCCTTCGGCACTTAGCATAGTGCTAAGGATATACCTAATGAAGACTGCCTTCAACACTTAGCATAGTGTTAAGGACATTCGTAATGTAGACTGCCTCCACCACTTACTATAGTGTTACGGGCATATATAATATAGAGTTATGTACCCTTTTGCTATGTCCGTAATTCACATTCCGTCATTCAATCACAATGTTGTCCATATTGTGAATATTAGACCTTTTTATTTATGTGTAAAAGGGCCAATAAATATTTCCATCTCAAAGAAGCAAGCATAACTTTAAAGCAAAAATTAAATTATAGAAGTGAATACTGAATACCCAAAATTTGTATTATTAAGAAAATCGTAATTAAAAGCAGGACAATCTAAAAACAACAAATTATTGCCTACTTATAACAGTAAGATATTCACTACTTCGGATTGGTTCATGGAGTTGAAATAAATATAATGAAACTGCAAAAGTAACTTTTTGGATGGGGTGGGGGGTGGTGGTAATAGCAATGGGACAAGCTTAAAAATAGCACAAAATTTTCGGGCACAGTCTCCAATTGTAAATGCCGATACAAAAACATGATAAACTTTAGTGTAGTGTTTATTATTGTTTTCTGTTATACTGCTTTCTGAATACAGCTTCTTTACAGGTCTCACTGCATGCCAGCACTCCTTGTCTTCTGTGGACCTTAATATCTGTTCGTAACTCTGTTTTGAAAGACACGGACCGAAGAGGTTTCAGGTTAAATGTAATGAGGAAGAGTTATAACTGAATATGCCAGAAACTCTTATTCTCTTAATATAAATATGAAGACAGACAGCCGGACGGACAGACAAACGGACAGATATATATATATTTATAAATATGCATATATTCATGCGCCTACACACATTTAATTATCAACACCTCTTAATCGCTATCAGTCCCTCTCTATATTGCAATAGCAGCAACTCAAAAGCTGCCATTCTCTCATATATGCAATGACAGGCCAACCAACAGCTGCCAATCTCTCCCTACATATAATGACAAAGACCATCAAAAGGCTGCCATTCTTTTTCTCTGCAAGCAATGACAAACCACTGAAAAAATCTCCAATCTCTCTCTCAACCTCTCTCTCTCTCTCTCTCTCTCTGCAATGACGAGCCACTCAAAAACTGCCACTCTCTCTCTATATATATATACAGTGACAAGCCACTCAAAAGGCTGTCATTCTTTCTCTCTGTATGCAATGACCGGCCACTCATAAGATACCAATCTCTCTCTCTACATGCAATGACAGACCAATCAAAAACTGCCAATCTCTCTCTACATGCAATGACAGACCAATCAAACACTGTTTATTTGTCCAGTTTTTTTAATGATGGAGCACATTCAGTGTAACTAATTTCAAACAATTAAACCGATCATTCACACCCCTTGATTGAATGTCCATTATCAAATCAGTGACGTCGCGTCTTAAAATCGAGGCGTCACATTTTAATATTGGTGGATATATGTTTTAAACTATAATAAGTTTGAAATTTTGATCAACAGAGCCAAGATCATGTTCGACAAATGATTGCGGGCTATTACAACCATCTCGTGGATCTGGGCGTGGCTGGTTTTCGGGTGGACGCCTCTAAGCACATGTGGCCCCAGGACATCGCTGCCATTCAGGAAATGACCAAGAATACACAGTTCGGCGGCAAACCGTTCTTTATGCACGAGGTCATTGACCAGAACGATGGTGCTATCAGAGTAAGTAGGATAGTCTGAGATGATGTTTTGCTGGTTGCCATCTACCTAACTTGACGTCATTGTATTTGATTTCCATATTCATTTCTTGACGTCATTGTATTTGATTTCCATATTCATTTCTTGACGTCATTGTATTTGATTTACATATTCATTTCTTGACGTCATTGTATTTGATTTACATATTCATTTATTGACGTCATTGCGTTTGATTTACATATTCATTTCTTGACGTCATTGTATTTGATTTACATATTCATTTCTTGACGTCATTGTATTTGATTTACATATTCATTTATTGACGTCATTGCGTTTGATTTACATATTCATTTCTTGACGTCATTGTATTTGATTTACATATTCATTTCTTGACGTCATTGCGTTTGATTTACATATTCATTTCTTGACGTCATTGTATTTGATTTACATATTCATTTCTTGACGTCATTGCGTTTGATTTACATATTCATTTATTTATGCTGTTCTTCTACTAATAGCAGCAGTTATAGTAAAACTACTAGTAGTGGCAATAGTAGTAGTAGTGATAGCACTGGTGAAATTAGTAGCGGTGGTAACAATAGTAGCATTTGTAGTAATAGTGATAGTTGTATAATGTTCGAAATAGTGGAAGTGGCAGTACTAGTAGTTGTAGTGGTAGAAGTAGTGGAAGTGGTAGTTACAGTAGTAGTGATAGAGGTGGTAGTCGCAGAAGAGATAGTGGCAATAGTAATAGTTGATTTGATAGTAGTAGTTAAGGTTGTAGTAGTGGCGGTTGATAGTTGTTGTGGTAGCAGTAGTAGAGGTAGCATAGTAACACTGATTAATTTTCTCCTTTGAGATGGAAATGAATTAATCACTATACGAAAACAAAAACTTGAAGTGAGCAAAACTAGCCGGAGAGCAACAATCATCATTTTTTCCTGTACTTTATACATCAAGAGTTACAGGACTTAAAAGAAGAAGTGATACAGTACTAGATCTTAGATTAGAAACCCGGGGTACTTTGGGACGAGTAAGCAGTACTGGTACCAGTAACAGTAAGAGGAAGGTCATGTAAATAAATTCACTGGTATCCTGTTCAGGGCAGCATTTCTCGAAAGTGTCCAAGACTTTCGTCAAACCTTGACCTCCCAGAATCATGACAATATTCCGAGACTGAAGTTCACAACAGTTAACCGCCTTAAAGCAGCAGCAACAGTAATAATAATAATAGCAGTAGTACTAGTAGTAATTCATTTCCTGTATTTTGGATGCTTTACCTTTGCTCCTTCAATAGAGAATGTTCATTATTAACTGCTTATTAAGCAACTGTCTACCTTAATCCATTTGTTGTCAACATGAATGTTTCTGTGTGTTAGTCATATTTTTAAGTTAGATTATCATTTATATTTTTATTTTAGTTACAAAATATTACTTTGATGGGTACAAATGCTGGAGTATTTGTTCCATTAGTTCGACTGAAGAAAGGACTGATTGGTAGATTAGCATAATTGAAGTCTTAATCTTTAGTGTGTACATACATTCCCGTCTTGTGTCACTATCTTTGCCACTCGTGTGCGAAAATATTCCCGTCTTTCTATCTGTGTCACACACGTGTGCGCACATATTCCTGATTTTCTACTGTGTCATTGAGTTATCACTCTCTAAATATTGTAACACCTTTGTTGCTTTTGCTTCGCCCTATACATTTTCCTGTGCGTCAAACGTATATCCTTCACGTATATAAATGAATACGTAAATTTTCGTGCTCGTTTGTGTCTGAATTCATTCCACGTGTACCAGCGATTTAAAAGAATTTTCTTGACAACACAGGTCAACGAGTACTACAGCCTTGGCCGCGTGACGGAATTCCGTTACTGCCAAAAGATCAAGGAAGGCGTGGATAACTTCGGTTCCCTGCAGGGCGTGTACGACCCTGGGTGGGGGATGTCCGACAGCGAGCACGCCTTGGTCTTCGTAGACAACCACGACAACCAGCGGGGCCACGGTGGTGGTGGCCGTTTAGCCACTCACGAGCAACCGGCTATTTATAGGCTTGCCGTGGCTTTCACACTCGCGTGGAATTATGGCTTCACCAGGTGAATGTTTGGATATTATGCTATCAAGTGTACATAATTTAACAGACTGTGTTGTTTCAAAGTTGTCTGCCATAATAAGCTCACGAGAATATGACTTCCTTCCGTGACTGTATGGTATGCGGTCCATTAGCTCAATAGTTATCTCCCTTGCTTAGCGCACAAGCATGAAAATACTTAAGACAGCAGAGATATTGGTAGTAGTGGAGTGACGCGTATGCAGATTCGTTAGTCCAGATTAGCGTCCCCTTGGCTGAGTAAAGATTTCACGCAGCATGAAATAATGATAGCTTTACAAGTTAGTGAACTGACATGTTCGTGATCCGTTATCTCTTCAAGTTAGATCCCTTCTTTGGTGAAGCTCTCGTAAGAATAACGATATATCAGGAGAACGTTATAGCAGCCATTTTGTTAAGCGCGCGTCATCTCTGTCCTACTATCGTAACTGGTCTGGTCTCATGGCCGTGCTAATCCATATGTCATGGCCTATGCCCGACGCTTCCTATACCCGGTTTAAGAAAGCGCCTAATGATGTAACTGAAGGGTGACGGACACACAGACAGACAAACTTGGCTTCACACACCGGGTAAATAAATGGTCCAATAAATCTGGCCCCCAGGCATTTCTGCCACATTTAACACAGGACAATAGACAAATACATACATTACAGAATGATAAACATAAATATGAAATGATAGGAATTTAATAATGAGATGCGCAAAGAAAAATAAGAATTTTATAAAACAATAACAGAATTTAAATAAAAGTGAAGTTTAAATTTGCAGGATGCAGCCCAAACATGTCTACATAAGTAGAGCCACCCAATACTACCACTGCAAGAATGTAGGTTCATATATTCAGTATCTGGCAGTAGCTCTCTAGGAATTCTCAGAAAAGATCCCCTCCTAAGATAAATTTTCTCTGAGACGATTTCTCTCAGGAATCAAGAGACCTTACTTTGTCATATCAAAAGCCTCTTCATTTTCCAAGTGGTCTCCCCTTTGCCAGGTGAACCTCACTCAGCCCATTTGAACACAACCCAAAAGGGTAAACCAGAAAAGCAAACCAGGAAGTAAAACCAGGAACCCTGCAATAAATGTGTTTGCAGCTTTAAATATTTTATCTTATACATGATAATTCAATTGTGAAGTGAGCTATTCCCATGTTTATAATTTTCAGCTAACTTCTCCTCTTAAAAGTATTCATTAGTGCAAAATTAAAACTCACTCTAAAAAAAAAAAAATGAAAATTTGACAACATACATTTTTTTTTTAAAAGGGTGGTCTTTACCCAGTGTGGAAGAAATCAGATCATTCGTCCTATCATTCTTTTCTTAGTCAAGTGGTTTGACCATTTATTTCTTTTAAACTGTAATTTGGTTAACAGACTTTCACTTTCTCATGAAATGGAGGTGGAGATTTTAAGCTGTTTGTGTCTTTTTATTCTGTTTTGCATACGTTGTCATTTAGTCCCCTTTTCCCCTACTATGAGATTTTATTCCGATTTGGTGCCACGACGTCTGCTATTGGTCATGGTCTAGTGGTAGTCGGTCAGCGCAAAATTCTATGGTGCATTTTTCCCTGACTGACCGAGTATGCAATACTTGTTTTTTTCTGATGCCCACTCTCTTTAAACACTTTTCCAGCTATGGACAAAATTAAATATGGTGCATTCTTTCCATAGAGGCATGGTACCGTACGACTAGCCTCGTTTGTCACACACACCTGGAATTTAAGGTTTATGACTTATATTTTCAATGTGTTATTGCGTCAATGATTCCAATAGTTGACTGAATTAAAAGTTACATTAAAGACCAGTTTGTGGTTGGAGTTTAGATCAAGATGGATGTGAAAGAAATAGAACTCTACCAAGTGCTCATCTTATCTTTCTAGGGTCATGAGTTCGTACAGCTTTGCCAACTCTGATGAGGGACCACCCCACAATGCCGACTACACCACAGCTGATGTCCCTATCAATGCCGATGGGAGCTGCGGTGGAGGGTGGGTGTGCGAACACAGATGGCCTTCTATCGGCAATATGGCAGCATTCCGGAATGCTGTTGCCGGCACTGACGTCAGAAATTACTACCAACAGGGAGACGTTGTAGGATTCGCTAGAGGCAATAAGGTCAGCTTTGGACATTGTGGAAATACAGTTTTCTTTTGTGTCATGATGTTTGTCAGTTGTGGAAATACAGTTTTCTTTTGTGTCATGATGTTTGTCAGTTGTGGAAATACAGTTTTCTTTTGTGTCATGATGTTTGTCAGTTGTAAAAATACAGTTTTCTTTTGTGTCATGATGTTTGTCATTTGTGGAAATACAGTTTTCTTTTGTGTCATGATGTTGCATGGATGCACCAACCAGAAACAGCCACCGAAAAAGAAGAATAAACGTAGTGTAGGACTTCGAGATAAGATCAGGTAATTCCTGCGTGCAGACCAGACACTGTAGTTTTCAATCAGTTTAACAAAAAAGCAACAATCGTCGATGTTACTGTTGCAAGAGTTAGAAACTTAAAAACAAAAGAGAAAAAATAGAAAAATACCAAGACCTCAGATTAGAAATTCAGAGACTATGGAATGTAAAAGCAGAAGTGATACCTGTAGTGATAGGAGCCTTGGGGAACATATCATCTGAATTGGAAGGCTCATCTGAATAAACTCCCTGGAAACCACAGAATCGCCCCACTACTCAAAGCAGCGCTCCTCGGAAGTGCCCACATCCTCCGTAAAACCTTGGATCTCCCAGAATCTTGGTAAGATTCCGAGACCTTGGATCACAGCCGACAGTCAAACAAAAGTCGTGGAAAGAGGCTGAATAATAATTATAATTATTATTATTATTTACGCTAATATGAAAAGAGTTCAAAGATTGACTGTTGTAGCTATTAAGCTCAATACTCACGAGAACAGGGAACGACTGAAGATCATCGAGAAAATCCTAATCAAGGATGTACACATACCCGTAACCTGTATGAAAGGACCCTGTCTTTAATTGAGTAAATCCTTCACCGTTACACAATGTTGTCTTTCTCAATGCCGATAATACTTGGTAATTGATTCGTGCTTAGATATTTCATGATGCAAACATAAAATTAAAAAAAAGTGTGTAAACATGGCTTCTTTGCAATAGGAAAAGGTAGTTCGTCATTTCGTGGTTAGATATTTCAAGCTGCTTAGTGTTTCTGAACAGGGCTTTTTTGCGATGGGAAAAAATGGTTTCGATCATACGTTTCAAACCGGCTTGCCCGCTGGCCAGTACTGTGACCTCATCAGCGACTGCCGAATGAAGGTGACTGTAGATGGCAGCGGAAATGCTCACCTCCGCCCGGAAAACAACAGAGAGCCAGTCGTCGCCTTTTTCGTTGGTAAGTCCCTTCAAACACTTTTGACCGGTTCCCATTTTGATTAGTTGTAGTTGTCGGTTCATCTTAAGTTCAGAGTTTCGGCGATATTTGTCCATTAGTAATGATTTACACTTTTCCTCAAGCGCTTGGTACTTAAATAGCTTCACCATCAGTTCACAAGATATGTGTACTCAGGTGCAAACTAGACTCTCTAGTTTCAAAGTTGACAGAAACGACATCATTTTAGAATCATTTCTTCAAGACACTAACACAGCAGTTCTTTTCCAAAATCGACAATGCGTTGCAATGGATAACATGACTTTTGTTTAGAAATTAGAATTCTGTATCTTTTGACTCTCCAGGTTAGAAAACAAAGGATCTAACTTCGTAAAGTCCATGTATTCTGAAAACTGTTGTTGCTTACCCGAAATGTCGATGTGTCATTATATTTTTGCAATCAGTATCTGAATGCGCCAGAATATTTAATGTATTGTCATACAATAACGATTTATAGAAATGAAATTAGATTCAGACTGATTCAAAATGTTGCAGGCGGCACATCCACAGGTTCGGGTGGCACCACCAGTGGCCCTACAGTTGGACCCACAGCCCCTGTCAACGGTGGTAGTGACTCCTGGCAGCGTACGGTAGTCCTGATCCAGAAGCAGACTAGTGTTGGCCAAGATCTCTTCATTCGGGGAGGAATCGACCACAACCATCGCTCTGGTAGGTCATTCAGGAGTACAGACGTCAAAGTGTAGTCGGTGGGATGTTACTGTTCTGGGGACATTTCCCGTTCACCTCCACTAGGTAAGCCAGCTGAATTCATGGACTGGGGTAAGCCAAAGGTCAGACTGAATTCAAAGACTGGGTAAGCCAAAGGTCAGGCTGAATTCGAAATCCAAAGGTGACAAAGGAAGGAAGTTATAAATGCCAATTGGACATAGGTCCAGAGTTTTCAAGCCTTTAATCAAATACAAGTTTTTTTACAATCCTATTCAGTGACGTACTAAGAGTTGGGAAGGTCGGCAGCAAGAGTGCATTCCGCCCAGATGACAAACTAAGGCTTTAAATTTTAAAATTAAATGTGTGTGCGCGTATGTGTAGAGAGACAGAAGTGTGTGTGGGGGGGGGGGGGAGCAAAGAAAAGATCTGCCCTGGTGCCCAATACTGTAGATCCTATTAAAAATCTAGGTTGACTACCTGAAGGAATAGAACAAACTAGTAAAACTAACTCAAAACACATTTTGGTGTAAATAAAAATGTTCGAATTCTCCAGTGAAAAGTGGAGAACGTTATTTCTAGCTGCGCACATTAACGAATGCTGAAGGTAAGCGTTAAGTAAGAAAGGAAGTTTGGAAGGAAGGAAAGAAGGAAGGAAGGAAGGAACAAACAAACAAACAAAGCAAGCCGTAAAATATATTAAAAGCCTGAAATCGCAAACAAGATTTCAATTTATAGCTTATTCTGACAATTTTAAGGATTTTGTGATATTGTGTCAATTTGCACTCTCATGTGAAACGTGCTGGTGGAATGCACTAGCCCCATTAATAATGGTATATAATAATAACTTTTTATATTAAAAAAAGATAAAAATTATAAGGTGATAATTAATACAAAATGAGAGTAATCTAATTCTTTATTTCATGGATGTGGGCATTCAGGTTGCACGAATGATGCCAGAACGAGTGCTTGTGCCATTCCCATACGTCATAGAGATCCTGGAACCAACGCGCACTTCGAAAAGGTTAGGAGCTGGAGTTTAGGGGACAACTTCTTGGACTGGTATGGGGTTGAGAATGGACAGGGAAACTACCAGGGTCAAACCCCTGATGGCACTCCAGCAGTGTGGACCACTAATGACCAATCGAACCCTGGTTACAGCCAGTTCAATACGTAAGTAATGGATACTTTCCCTTGTTTACAAACAAAGCATATTTTATGCAATTAGGAGATATAGAAAGGTAATCGGTATCTGCAGTATTGTGCCATTATTAATAGAAGCAGGGCGTGAAGTTCATGCATTTCTGGTTGAAGGTCGTCACTCACCCATTTCAGATCAAGGGAAGTCATTCATCTGCTTTTAAAGGAGATAATTGGTGTGCATGCCTGGCAACATGGGCCATGCCAACTCTCACTCACTTCAAAGCTACTCATCTGCTGATACAAACGTATTACGATATTAAAAAATTCTTAGAACGGCCACCCAGATTGGATTATATACTATTCAGTGTAGTGTGGAGGAAAATGTTCTACTTTTTAGAACATTTAAATGCAGTGTTTTATTAAGAGTGCATTAACAAACTTATGTCTGAGATCTATACATGTAATAAAATTGCTAGATCTGTGGATTTGTGCAGGCTTAAGTAAAATAATCCTTTCTACTTTTATCTCTTACCCATGATCACATCTTTTCTCTATCACTTCTTACATTCCTTTCTCTCCCCATGATCACATCTTTTCTCTATCATTTCTTACATTCCTTTCTCTCCCCCATGATCACATCTTTATCACTTCTTACATTCCTTTCTCTCCCCCATGATCAAATTCTCTTTTCTCTATCATTTCTTACATTCCTTTTTCTCTTTCCCATGATTACATTTTATTTTCTCTATCTATCACTTCTTACATTCCTTTCTTTCTCTCCCCCATGATCACATTCTTTTCTCTCATACTCTATCACTTCTCATATTCCTTTCTCTCCCCCATGATCACATTCTTTTCTCTCATACTCTATCACTTCTCATATTCCTTTCTCTCCCCCATGATCACATTCTTTTCTCTCATTCTCTATCACTTCTCATATTCCTTTCTCTCCCCCATGATCACATTCTTTTCTCTCATTCTCTATCACTTCTCATATTCCTTTCTCTCCCCCATGATCACATTCTTTTCTCTCATACTCTATCACTTCTCATATTCCTTTCATTCGTTTCTCCTCACAAGATCATGTTCTCTGTCTATCACTTCTTCCATTTCTTTCTCTCCCCAATCTCTCTGCCAACTTTTTCATTTTCACTTTCCTCTATCTTTTCTATCTTTCTGCCCTTCCCTTATGATTTCTGTTTGTGTGTGCCTCAGTCTATGTCCCTCTTTTAATTTCCCTCTTCCTTTCAAAATTCCTATCTATCTATTTCATTCTCTCTTCTCCCATTTTCATTTATGTTGCTCTTTATTACTCCCCCTCTTTCTCTCTGTTTGCTCTCTTGCCCTCCCTTTCTTTATTCTCTTTTCCTTCTTCCTTTCATTCTCTCTCTTTTCTATGTCTATTTCTCTTTCTAACCAAACATGTCAGCTCCCAAATCAATAAAGGTTGGTAGGTCTGCAGGCCTTCACCTATGCTTTAAGCAAAACAAACAAAAACAAAAACAAAAAAAAAATGCTATCATACCAGAAGCCAGCAGAGGTGAAAAGAAGAAAGCCAGGTAGTGTGCTCATTAATATGAAACCATATTTTAATCTACATTAACAATAAAAATTGGCTTACTAACACTTAAGATTTCCATGACACTTAGATATTAAAAACACAAAACAACAAACATGTTTTTGGCATGCTGTAAATATACAAGTGGAAAAAAAACTATAAATTAATTTTACTAAGCAACATTATTCTGAAAATCAGCATTTTACGCGAGCAAAGCTGCAAGTAAATGTCTAGTCTATTACATCATATATTCTGTTTTAAAGTGTGGTGTAAAGAAATATTTTCTACTTTTAAGTGCATTGTTTTATAAAGTATTTGTAATAATAAACTTCTTTTTTTTAAATATATTGAATTTAATTACTTTCATTCTGATAATTCATTATGTGATTGGTTTCTTCCCTTATAAAAAAAATATATTTCTGTCATTCATCAATGAATTCATTATATGATATGTGTTTTTCCTTTTCTAAATGCATTCATTCATATTGGGCTAGTTCAGTATCAGTATGTAATGTGATGCCATCTCTTTATTTAAAATGAATTCATTCCAACAGTTACTCACCCACTTTTTGTTTAAATTAAAAAAAAAAAGAATTATTCTTATACCAAATGAAAGAAATTGTAAAGAAAACAGCTTGTTTATTTTTATACAATGTTTTGTTTTGCATTTATGGACACCTGGTGCTCCATACCAACCTATGCAACAAAAAAATAAATAAATTATTAAAAGCAATTCATTCCCTTTGCTTACTATTAATTCTGATGGTTTTAGATTTGGTGACCATTACTGGCTGATTGATATCGACATGGACTGTTCAAAAACTGAAAACAGTTACTTTGAGGTCAAGGCAGTTGTAGCTGGGAGCTGGGAAAGTGATATTCCTTCTACTGCATGTACAGGATCTGGTGGTGGCACTGCACCTTATTCTTCATCCAATCACATTGCTCGCTGCGGTTTTGTGAACATCTTCCACTTTAGTACTGGGACTTGTAGTATTAATCCAGTACCTTAAGACTTGGCAATATTATGTAAATTTAGTCTCATTACAGAAAATTAAAAATTAAAAAATATAACATGAAGAAAGAATGTTAAAGCTACCAATGTAGATCATTTCCAATTAAAACTCCAGAAATAAATTTGTATTTGCAACTTTATACTGTACCAAACAGGTGATAGCACAAAGGATACCTGCCTCTCATTTGTTACCAAGGCTACAATAATTAGGTCGATCCTTACTGCTCCATAGATCAAGACAGTGGGCATAGTGTCAAGTCATATACACTACAACTCGTGCATAGTAATTATCCTTTGACAGTTAAACACTGGAATGTGTGTTAATAGTTGCCACCCAAGAAAAATCCACCAAACACTCCATCACAACTTCACTTTCCTCACCAATGGTACCCTCCCCATCGTAACACAAATTTCTTTGTTAGCCTCGGCAAAATCAGCAAAACCTGGAATGGGATGTGAAATCCAAATCAAACAAAAACATGCAGCTTTGTTCCAGTGTGCTTCAGCCTGTTTGACTTAACCCAAAAAGATTATATTAATTTATTGAAATGCTGATCAGTTTTCAGAAAGCCTTTCATGCCAAGTAATAAATTTGACTGACTTCAGTACACAAGAATTGTGTAGAGTCAACAAGACTTCAACTGTTACAAAATATGTATTCATCAAAGCTTTTAATTTCATTACCAAAAGAAGACAAATTTATTGGTATCTAAAACTGTTCATAAATGTTTTCAATGATGAAATTTTTGCAGCTTGTAAACCCAACCCCTCCACTCCTTGAATATGTGATTGTTAGTTTTCTACAACCAAAAGAAAACGATGGGGTGATGTCTGCATAAATGGCTAAGTCCTTCAGTTGGAGGATAAAAAAAAAAAGTTATCAAACACAACAGGGGAAGTATCTTACTTTAGCTGCTTTGAATAATCTAAGAGTTATGGAATGAGTTAGGTTTGTATAATATAATTTTCTTGATGTTGTAGTGGTGGTTATTGTTTGTTGTTTAGGTGCTAAATCATGCATACTGTAGGAAATTTTCCTGATTTCTGTTAGAAATATTCTGAAGACACTGATGCCAGTTTGCATATCATACATATTTGAAAACAATTTCTATACATCGAAGTTGACAAAATAAAACAAGAAATGAATACCATTTAGGTGCAGACTGGGATTTGAAGTCAATAGTCTCTTGAAAATGATTTCATGATAGTTTATTACACTAAACATTTATCATTGCTGAAATGTCTGCATGGACATGAAAGACTACAATATCAACAATTTTTCAAACAACAAAGCACATTGCTCTATATATCAAAATACAAGTATCATACAAATAGCAGCAATCCTAAGTCAAAAAGTCAGTGGCATTGCAAAACTAATTCCTGAGCTACACAGGTACATAAGCTCATAGTTTTCAATTAGAGACAAGCATATATAGTAGATTACCTTAACAACAGTTCATTACAGAGTATTACGTCAAAATACCACAGAATTACACTGCTCATTAACACATACCATGTCACACTTTGACTAGTATAAATGTTGGCTAATTTCAGTCAATGACAAAATATGGTGTCCTTTTAGAAAGGTTGGACACCCACAAAATTAAAAATAAATAAACAACTTAACAAAGAAGTTTATTTAGAATTAATGAATGTAGTATATATATAAAAAAAAAATTCAAGCACATATATAAACCATGTTTATAAGGCATTCAATATGATTCACACAATTTATTATCAAAAATACAAAAACAACCATTTTAAATGTTAAGTCAAATAAACAAAATTGGCAACATTGAACATGATACCTGATACAATAAAATGAAAAACAATACTAAAGACTCATAAACTGTATTTTATTTTTTAACATTCCTTACAAGCAACCATATAAAACAATTATTAAACACTAGAAGTTAAACTCTAAAGTGGCAAAAAAGTGGTGGGAAAGAAACTACATGAAGAAATTCTCAAGAAAGCCAGCCATTTCAAGAAATCTGCCTAAAACTTCAATGGATAATAACTAAATTTCTTAAAAGTGGCAAAACCACTTATATTCATTCCAAAGACATTAGGAGACTGGGGGAGGGGGGGAAGAGGGGCTCTACTATATATATCTGCAAAAAAATCTGGGACTTAAAAAAATGCCACTTAAAGTGAATCCCCTTTTAAGCTGAGAATTTTATCCAATATACACTCAGATTCAGATCTGATTCAGTTTGCACATAAATTTGAAAATAGAACAATTTATTTTTATAAGTAACACTAATCAGAAGTGAACAATTACTTTTAACAAACTGTTTTAATACATGACTTTTTACCATCATATCACTCTTCAAGTAATTCATATCACTTGGCAAGTAATTGTTTCAATTTCAGGCGTATTCTGCCAGATAAGATAGTAGACTATGAATTGTTTCAGAACTTTTAAATACACATTCAGTGTCCAGAGTCCAGAGTCTGGCAACAACCATCCACTCTTTTATCTAAGATGAATGTCTAATTTCACATCTAGGTAATAACTCACATTCTTTATCGTAGACAGAGCAACACAAGAAAGTTGCTTGTCACTCATGATTGCATTCAGGGCAATCATTTCCAATTAACTTCCAAGAAAACAACATTGAGGTTATCTTGTATAGGAAAAAAACCTTTTTGAAGTCAACACAACAAAAATATGACATGCACAGGCTGCTGCAAACAATGAAGTGGATGTAATGGCACAATGAGAGGTGCAGTACAAGTGGTGGTGGGGCAATGGAAGCAATAAATGGTGGTGCTTGTAAAAATGCAAAGCATTTCTGTTGGGAAATTTATGATCCATGGAAATAATGCAATGGAGTTTCAAATGAGGATTTTCTTTAGAAGGTTTCTGAAAATGAACACAACTATTATAATTTTCACAGAACTGTTTTATTGGCTACAGGGGAGAATTTTGCAATTAAATAGCAGGGTTATTGCTTTAATACATATTCTGAGAATTAGAATTAAAATTATAAATATTTATTAGTGTGAGTGTACTGCAAGAAGACTGATAGATAGACAGACAGACAAAGAGAACAGAATCAATTACAATCAGTGAGATTATATCTTTTCTTAGGCAAAAATTGTATTTTTTTTTGAGCTGATATTGTTTCCATCTATCTGACAATGAAAATCAACCTAATAATTACAAATTGTAACATCATTACTGCAGAAAGTTTATATGAAATAACATCAACTGAGGACCACCCAGCATTTAATTTAATTCATTGTGCAAGTTTGTTTATTTAATCCATGTAAAACAGACTTGTTTGATAAACATATATATATATATATATATATATACACACACATTATTTATCTAGAGTCTCTGATTTTCTGGATTTACCAAATTCTTATTTACCCAATGTTTTATCTGGTTCCAACTAGTTTAGATAAATGGGTTTCTCATATATTTCTGTTTTCAAATACCTCTTTTTATACATCTGTAAATGGTGCCATTCCCTTTACTCCATGTACATTTACTGTCTAATTATAGATTTAGGACTCCAGCAACAATTGTTAATGGAGACTAAGGATGAGCAATTTTTTTTTAATGTCATCAAGTAATAGATCAATATATTACAATGAAATGTGTCAAGTAAAATAACAAACTGCAACATGTATTAATGTTCATACAACATAAGACTATGAGCAAAAAATAGGAAATTTTATATCAGGAGAACAATAAATCAGTACCCTTTTTATTCTCATGCCTTACAGAAGTCTACTTTTTACTAAGGGCTGCCACTAAAATGCAGCCCTGTCAAAAGTCACTTTTTAGTTTACATTGTCACCATCCAAAAGTCTTTCAACAAACAAAATATACAAACAAGTACCTTCATTCTGACCATCAAAACACTAAAGTCTAAATGTCTTGCATTTCAAACAACTGCACAAATTAAATAAATGAGTGAAAATTCCTAAAGAGGAACACCTCAAAAATAAGAGGTAAAAAATCTAATATTCAGTACCAACAGAAAATGCACAGTTCTGTGTGTTCACATTTGTGTATGTTTGTGTAAATTGGATTTGTATTGCTACACATGTGCAGTGTATAGAAGATAGAGGCTTTTCTCACACCAAAACTTAAAATCTGTGAAAGAAGCCAACTGCAATTACAAAGCTTAAACTTCCAAGTCCCTTATACACCATCAAAAATCATAAAAACAGTAAAAAATGTCACAGAACAGTCATATTATTTGATTCTAATTTCTAAAACAGAGTGGAAAGTTGTATTTCACATATTTTTAAAAGAAATGATTTACAGTTTTCAAAAAATATCTTATAATAAACAGTCCAGACTCTTAAAAAAAAAAAACCCATTGGACTGCAATGCAAAACATCATCATTCAAAATCAAACCAAGTGGACATTCATAATAATGTTTCTTCAAATTACATTTAATGAAGCATAAAGCTGCAAATATTTTCCAAAGGATCATAAAACTAAGCCACTGATTGTGTTGATTTAATTAAAATAGACATACAGACTGAATTTAGAATGCAAAGACAATCATACATCTATCAAGGAAAACCCTTAAGGTGAACTTTATGGATATACAATGACACTTTTAAACTTGAGATCACAGGAATATAACTTATAAGTTTAAAAACAATATATTTTTCTTTTATTTGTTTACATGCCTTAATTCATTCTTGTAAGCATATACCAAAAGCAACAAAGAAAACACCCTTAGATTATCAAGAGCAAGTGCACAGCACATTCTCTCCCACACAATCAGGTGCCCTCTTAAACTAAACTTCTAATTTGATAAATATTTGTGTGCTGATAGTGTTAGTAAGGCACAAGGTCTCTATCAAGCATTCTATTGTTAGAGACAGCTGGAAAAAAGTGCAAAGTAATCTTTAGTTGGCAGAATGTCCATGATCTTTTTAGAAAAAAATAATCAGGAAAAGAAGCTTTAGAATAAAATATCAATTACAAATACTTAACCCGCTGGCTGTCCACATGACAAACACTGTCCCACAAAAACAGGTCACTATTTATAGTTACATTATTCATTCCAAACAACCAATCAGTTACTTTTTAAATTCCTTAACACATTTCTATACTAGAGAGTATTTTAATTTTTTTTAAATCAGTTTATAAATAAGTAACTTTTTTTATCTTTTAATACACTGACCCCTTCAATTGTCACTAACAAAAATTTAGTGTCAGCGAACAAATGGAATATTTCATTGCTCTACAATAACAATTCATGTCAGTGCATAGTAAAGACTTTAAAATCTTTCATCATTTGATTTTTCAATGTAACAGCTATGTGCTGACCCCAGTGCATCCAAACTATAACTTCTATGTATTGACCCTAGTGCATCATACTACAAGTTTTATGCTGACCCTTCTGAATCCTATCTAAGAACATTTTGTGTAAATGAATATTATTCACCATACATTCAGCAAGCATACCAGGGTTTATCCCCAAATATCCAATAATTCACAAAGGCATAAATATGGCATTATGTAGCAGGCATGATTTTGTAGTGTCATACCCGTCTGTTTAGGTAAAAATGTCAACAAGTTCAAATGATGGACTCAATATCACTCAAAAACCAAGACATACACTGAATTCTTATATTCAACATGTATAGGAAATGGATGGGATCAATGAATCTGCTGGTTATAAGAGAACTTTTCAGTATGAGTATGAAATAAATACAACTCAAATGATTTAACTTACTTAGATATTACTGAAATGACATCTGTAAAATTGAAACTTTACTGCAATGATGCCAGGAAGAGCAACTGAGTGCAGGTGAATATCTAGCATATTTGCAGACATTTCTTGAAGAAAAAATTTCTTATAGAAACATATATATGCCAAATACAATACTCCATCAAATTCAACAGTTGCTTCTCTTGATGTACTTAAGGGAAGAGTGACAAAAGGCAGCCAACTACTTATAGTGACTGATAAAACTGTCACCTGATGATGTGTATATGAAGGGAAGAATGACAAAAGATAGCCAAAAACAAGCAGCTTGTCAAGAGGCAAGTGAACGTTTATAAATAAAATTTCAATAAGAAATGTGTTCAAAAATTTTTCTTAAACTGATGCTAATTGCAAGGGTATTTTACAGTAGTGATGTGATTAATTTATTTCTGAGCAAAATGCAAAAACTCAAACTCAAAATAAATAAGTCATGGCACAAAAATTTGTCACGAACAAAAACAAACTGCAATGAACATATTAATAAATAATATTTTAAACATATTCATCAGAGATAGGTGCTGCTAAATTAATGCAAGAGTATGAATATTTTGAGAAAAATAGAAAATCTTGTATTAAAAAGTACAATGTAAGCTATCAATGGACAGATATTAGAATACAATGAATCGAGAAAATAAAATAATGGGCAAAATAAAAAATTACAATTTTCCACAAATGAATTAAATTCTATTTAACAAACTACATGTTTTGACACTATATTTTATCTCATACTGTTTTCTTCATACTAATAAATTAAAGCATGAGGATATACATATGCATGTAAGTGCTGGTAAATTACTTTGAATTCATTAATTTTAATAAGTCTTCACAAAATTAAAGTGCGCATTCATCACAAATAATGAGAGAATTGTCATCAATGGTATTATACTTCATTTGCAGAACTTTGCGTAAATACTTGAAAATGAATGGAAAATGTCAGTAGATGGTTATTAATTGCTAATCATTCCAATGAATAGGTGATAAATGTATTTACTGAAGACAAGTTAGTATATTCTGCACATCAAAGTAGACAAAGAGATTTCACAGATCAAGGCAGACAACAGAGTAGCATAATCCACTGATCAAGGCATACAAGAGGTAATATAATCCACTGATCAAGGCAAGACAACAGATTAACCCAATCTGCTGATCCAGGTAGACAGTAGAGTAACCTAATCCAGTGATCAGGGTCAATTAATCCAACATTCAAAGTAGAAAACAGGGTAATTTAATCCATAATTCATGTTCAAAGGGTATGTTATTGTACAGAAAACTACAGTCATAATACACAAGTTAATATTTCCTGATAGTCAGCTCTAGTGATTTTATTAATACCATCCATCACAAGGAGGGAAACATTAAGCAACTTAGTCATAACAAGAAGGGCAACTGTCACAAGACTCAGTACCTCAAGCCAAGGGAAAGAACTGTAGTACCAAAGATACATTTCAACAAATGCTAAAGTTTTTGGCTGACCAAGTTCTTATGATACATAGTTCTAAGAATTATGAATTTCTTTAGAGATTTACAGGAATTTTATAGTTACTTTTACAGCATATCTATTATTTTTAATACATGTAGTCCATTTTCTGTATTGGTATAGATAAGAAATTATACTATTAAAAAAACTGTCATAGACAGTGAAATTTAAAAGTGATAGTCTGCTATCTTGGTCTATTTTACCTAGTGACCATGCCAATCGAGTGTAAAATGTGATCTCTGAGCTCTTCATATAAATACTAAAGAAATGAGACTTGAACTACAAGAAATCACATTTAATCATTTTGAGTATTTCTCACAACGTTGATTTTATATTACTGTTTTCCAACAAAGTTATGTAAGCTGTTAACAAATGTTCAAGTTATTATTTTTAATAGTAATAAATTTTTGAAGAATTTATATAACGAAAATAAAATCTTGTACCAAAAACATTAATCTGACAATCAGTAGACAATAAATGATTAAAGTGTGTGTTGCTAACTTAAAAGTCTAGCTACTCATGGATAAGTGTCAATAATTTAGAAAATGTAGACAAAATTATTTCTTTAAATAAATAAAATGTCCCAATAATATCAATTTATAAAGTGTTTTAATACAAATACAGACCTGCCTACCCTCCTCCTCAGCATACCATAAGATCAGTGATTCAAAACCAGAAGATTTTTATGAAAAGCGGAAGATTCTACTTGGAATCTGGCATTTTAATAGAAATAATATAAAATAAATGCAATATAATAACAAATAATGTTAATTTTTGTAAATGAACTTACCAATATTGTAATGATTTATGTAAAGCACAACATTTGATTATGATTTGTCTAATTTTTTTTTTGTCTAGTCTCCATTGAATGTCAGCACAAGCCAAAGGTAGATTGCTGAAAGCTATCAAATGGCACATAGTTGCCTCAGCCCTTGTGATTTGTAGCTGAAGTTCATCCATTTCAGAATCCTTTGGCTGATAAAAAGCCATAAGCTGACTTTCTCCCTTTCATTTTATGCGATGCGGTTTCAAGATGTCTACTGACATCGTGCAGTCCACCATGTGCAATTTTAAAGTCTAATCTGCATGCTGTACAGAAAACAAAGGTTTCCCCTTTTTTGCAGATAATTACACTTTCTATGATAGTCTGATCAGTATTTTTGTTCATAGCACTTTTATCGCTTGTAGTTTATTCTCTTCAACTTGATTTTCTTCTGAAAGCCTCTCTAATTATTTTTTTAAATCATTCTCAACAATATTGCACTCTGTGTCCACCATCTTTTATTCTACAAAGAGCCAATTTATGGATGTTTTTGTAGGCACTAAGTTTAAAACATCTTCTGAACACTGAGTGTGTTTATACGATTGGTCAACCGGAAAAGCAAACTACCAATGATTCTTTTAGTATCTTTGGCTGGCAGTTTGTTATAGGATGGCTGGAGCTCGCTAGTATTTTACATAACGACTATCCTTGACCAACGTGGGTGGCTGGCCAACACAACGCGGGTGATTGTATATGAGACAAGCAGGATTTTTCTCCTGTCATAACTGATTGGAAAATTATTGAAAATCGCATTCGTAAGCAGAAAAGCAGGAGATTAGAGGTAAGACTGGGAGATTCTTCCGCTCAAAACGGAAGGTAGGCAGGTCTGCAAATACAAGCTTAATGTATTTCAAAACCAACTATTAAATGAAAATAGAAAAATGCATAAGCATAAAAGTCATGGCTAAATATACATTTAAATTACAATCATTACAGTCTAACTCACATGAAAAACAAAATGCAAACAAAACAATCCATATCTAAAATGTATATATTCTGATTGGCCAATAATGCACCCTATGTCAATTATTAATTTGTATGACAAATGCAAAAGCAAATATTTGAGAATTTAATTCACACACACACACACACACACACACACACACACACACACACACACACACACAAACACACAAACACATACAAAGTCTCTCCTCATAATTATTAAATGTTTTAATGATTTTTTTTAAAAAAGGAATGTGTATGTGCTGGTTCTATGTTCTTTGGCACCAGCACCTCACCCTCCTTCAAATTCTGTTACATGCTTTAAAAATAAAATTATTGCAACCAGCAGGTATGACTAATCTACAAAAGTAATCAATCTTTTCTACGCCGTCTGCTGAGGCTACTGTTGGCAGAGACAGAGATAGGTGAACTCACAGGCTTGGTGATGATGTTGTTGTTGCTGACGGAGCCATTTTCTACAAGAGAGGTATAGGTGCCCACAATCCACATATTATCTTGAAAATCCAAGTAGGCAGTGAAGTGATATCCCATATTAGTATATGCAATCACATACTCACAGGCTGAAAAGTAGCTAAATGCTGAAACAACAAAATTGAAGAACTGCTTCAAAATTTTGACTCACAGTCCTGTTTGGTTGCTTGACTGGCAGCATGAATAACAATTTTCTCATTTTCCTGATAGACTGTTATAAATAATGAGCATGTATTATGTATAGTGTCATAATTTTATGTTACCTTCATTTTCTATGCTTCAGTTCAAGAGTCTATCAGTTTAAATGAGTAATACTCAGACTGTTATCAACAATGCCAAGTCTTGTCAAATCAACATTGCTTTCTGTGAATCAGCTCTAAAGATTCTGTCAGATAGTAATGTTATAAATTTGCTATGAACATAATGTATGTACAAAATAGTGTTACGACTGTAAGACTCACATTGTTATAAACAATGCATATGTAGTGTCAAAAATCTATTGTCAAATCAACCTTGATATTCATACTTCAACTCAAGAGATTTTGTCAGAAAATAAGATTATAATTGTATTCTGTACAAAATGAACATACTGAATAGTGTTAAGACTTTCAAACAGACTTTATGAACAATGAAAATGTGTAATGTTTTGGCCATAAAACTCAGATTCTAAAAAATGTAATGTATAGTGTCAAGACCTCAAAATTCTGGTTATTGTGAACAGTATAAAAGTATCATGTCAATACTGCAGACTCAGATCATTAGGAACAATGAATTATGAAAACTGTTAATAGTATCAAGACCTTAAGACTCAAACTATTTTGAACAAAGTATGGGTTTGCTGTTAATACTATTTTCATGCTTTAGCTCAAATATATTTAGGAGTCACTCATTTAAAGCAAAACTATCTTGTGGATGTTACATATGAAGATGAAGTTTCTTGTAGCATGAAGAAAATGGTATGTGACAATGATTTTAACACTTCACTATTGGTTATCAACATTCAAAATCTGCTGGAACAAGTAAGAAGAGCAAAAGTGGAAATGGAAATTTTAGACTTCAGAATGTTTTTGATATTAGACAAAAATGTTCATAGTTTCCATTTATTTCCACTGGACACTGGCTTCCCACTTGTTTTGCTCAGCTGTAATTTATGGTTCTTGCAGTTGTTGTAAATTGATGTTTACAAAAGCTTTGTGATCCACACTGATCAAACTTTACTGAGAACTGTTAGCAGAAAATATTTAAATCTGAGGAAAGTGTGATCAATCTCCAAGTTCAAAATGCTTCATAACGGATCTGTATTTAGTGCAAAAATAATATCTAGCAGCAAATTTATTATGCAAATTATTATTATGTATGCTACTGGCATAATTTAACCTTTATCAGTCTTCAGCACACATAACTTCTAATTTAATAGATTTTTAGAATTTAAAACATCTGACATAATTGGTGACAAGTACCTAAGACAACATATATTCATAACTGAAGATCTTCCCAACAAACATTTAAAAGCCAACATCTGTTTTCAACATGATAGAATGGATGAAGATCTAAACCAATAAGAAAAGCATACACATACAAAATTCTGGGAAAATAATATTTTTTAAGACCAATATCACACATTTAGTACCCCCACCATTGTTTTGTTTTGTTTACAATGATTCACCTGCACATAATAATTAATATGCATCCTAATAGCCAGTTTTTGTTTTTTAAATTAATTTAAGTTAATTAAAGGTTAGGACAAAAAACTGGATAAGATAAAATTTCAGGATGATCCTTCCTGAATTCCGTCTTATCTAAACTTGACTGTAGTGCCATTTAAAACTGTTCAATGAAAAGAAAACTATGTTCTATGTCAAAGAACTGAATGAAAATGTGCATGCTGGAAAATCATTTATAATAGTGTATGAAAACCAATACTTGTGCTCATTGTTCTACCCAAACTACCATACATACATTCTTCCAGTTGACCGTAAACCTTCAATTTTTTAATTTCAGTACTCGTACCTCCTGGCTCACATAGCAATCGGTGCCGTGCAAAGAAATACAACAATCCTGCAGTTGCTGACATGATAGTTATGAACATTGTCTTTTTCCAAAAATAGGATGTTTGTTCCTATAAAATAAAAAAATAAACATTAAATGTTGAACTACAGACCAATGAAATAAAATTTAAAAAATAATGCCTAAATTCCTTAGAAAACATTTTCTATACCATTCATAAACAAAAAGTCTTGGAAAGTGTTATAACTTTACTAAACTGGGGAAGGAGGAGATTAATCATTTTGTTAACAAATCAGATATAAAACTGATAAGCATAACATGCATTAATATTAATAATTAATTATATATATTTTTTTGCAAACATAAAATATTCTATATTCACTTTTCATTAACATCTCATCATAACTCATAGATTGCACTGCCTCACCTAGTTTAATTTTAAAATCTGATTTTTAAATGTCGTTATGTCTTTTTGTTAGTATACTTATACTATAAAACTATAAATAGAATTATATTAATGTACAAATGAATTCCTAAAATTACAATGTATATCTTAGGCACTAAAGAAAGAACTGCAGGGAATATGGTCTGTGCAAATCAGTTGTTGCTAGAGAGATACTGTCAATATAAATAAAATATTATTTTATTCAATTTTAATATAATTTAAAACAACATCAAAATTAAAATTTTAGTATTTCTACAGCAAAAATTATGATCAATAACATTATAATTTATAAAACTAATACTAAAAGTAAAACAGAAATATTTATCAATATATATATTAGATTTTATTAATATTACTCTTCTCAGCAAAATGGTCACCAACATACAACTGCATTATGTAATAATGCTAAATAAAAAGTATGGAAGATTTTGGGTTCTTAAAAAAAAAGATGAAGAAGAAATATTGTGTAAGCTACAAACAGGTTACTAAAAACTAAGCAACTGTAAGTATTGTCTTACACTTTTAGTCATGGTGGGACCCCTAGACATCCCGAAGCAGATGGTGTTGCACAGCATGTAGCAAAGGGAGGTCACCATGAAAATAACAAATAACTTCTCATGCACCGCTGAAATGTGTGAAAACATTTATTTATGTCAATAATTAAATCAAATAACAGTGAAACAGCAACTATGCTAGCAGAACAACTAATAGTATGTAATAAACTCAATAAAACTAACTAAAATTTAAATTCAAAACTCACAAATATAATAATTATTGTTTCTTCTTATTTTTAAACACATGAATTTTACTTATTACTACTGGACATCTCAAGATCTGAAATGTAAGCAGTATGTTAAAAAGTTTAGCAATGACAGCAATGAAAATCTTTTGGTTAATGGAGTTAGAATTTTTAAAAACTACCCAGCAGTTTTGGGAATACCACTCCAATCTCTGAAAGAGGAATAACATAAATTATCGTTCAAACATTTTTATATGCATTTTTATATGAAAATTATACTGAGATCTGTACTGGAAATTGGATTCCCATGGGCAGTTATAAAACAATAACACAGAATCTAGAGTCAAAAGATCAGACTGTTCTATAAGAGCATACCTACCATTGTTAGATCTACTGAACTGCATTGCTGCTAATCCATAACAATTATATAAAATACTGGCAATACCCACTCTTCTTATGAACTCCAACTTATAATGTTATAAATTCTCATTTATTCAAACAAGTCCAAATTTCCATTGTTTTAAAAAAAATATCTGTTCTGTGCAAAAATGCTAGTTTTACTGATGCAGCAATAAACAGCATTAGTGCACTACTCCCAATCTTCTGTCAAGCCAAATTCCAGTTATATCATTCACAGAGGTTATGGTAATGATAGCACTACTTCTGTCAAGCCAACAACCAGTTACTATTGTGTCATTGTTCACAGGGGTTACAATTTATTTTTAATTTTAATAATACCAATAATTTGTCTGAGAAGCATAAATCTTCCAGTGTTCTGTGGGTGTGTTTATAGCAAATTACACAGGTGAATTTGGATTTGTGAAAAAATTGACTATGAACAGACCTCTGGAACCAATGCTCACAAGTAATGCTACGGCTATCTTACAATTTCTCTGCCATATTACTGATCAAGTCACTTTAAGCTATTTTACTGCCATTTCTAAGATGGTTTTATTCTAATACTGTTAGTGTTATACCAGGGGTGCATAAACCGTGGCCCACTGGCCGCATGCGACCCAAGACAGAGCTCTATGCGGCCCCCCAGAGGACTTTTGGATGTTACCATTATTACAAAAGCACATTATTTCATTATTTGTGTTGTTTTTTCTACTAAGCCATCCATGTGGCGGCCCTCCACGCACTATCAATTGGAAATTTGGCCCTCTGGCCTAAAAAGTTTGTGCACCCCTGTGTTATACTAATAATACTAATATAATAGTAATAATAAGAATACACATACAGTGAGTGTGCTTACATCAAACTAACCAAAAAAACTGAATTCATCAAATCCGCATACACATACAAATCAGAAAGAATGTGAACATTACTCTAATTAAATTAAGTTCTTCTAAATATCTACATAATCTACTACCAAAACTCTAATCCAAAGTCTTGTGATGAACTTCATGTCCAGGTGTATAAACTTATATAAACATTAAAAAAAACCTATATGTACACTAGATGCATTTATATGAATGCAACCACTTTTCTGAGTTAATAATGCCTCTTACATGCTTTTACTTATAAATTACATCTCATTTGTGTGCTTAATATTCAAGTACATGTATTTCATTAAATGAAAACTTGTTTTTAAATAGCACACCAATTTTTAATTTTTAAATTCTCATGTGACAGATCTTTCTTTTTTAATGTTTAATAGAGTTTTGTTGTTTATACTGCTGAAGCTACATACTAACATTTATTTGTTTCATTTTACACTAGAACTGTAGAAGTGAATGAGCAAGGTTTTGGCAATTTGATTTCAGTTTTGTTTTAAGTGAATTAAAAAAATTAAACCTTTCGCTTTCTCTTTTCCTTACCTGCTTATGGCCCACAAAAGCCATTTATTTCTTGACTAAAAAGGGTAATACATTTTGTCGGATACCATCTGAAATTTTTTTAACATTTTTTTTCTGCAATCAACCTACAATAAAAAAATAAAAATCTAGTTAAAGAAATTCTGACAGTAGTATTAAACAAAATCATGCCATCATGAAAGGTTCAGGCCTCCACATTAAGATTAAGTGAAATCTTTCAATGAGTCAAATGTTTATTTTAACTGTTTATAAAAATACTCACGATAGTTTTCCCTATTGGTAACATAAGTGACTCCCACAAGACAAGAATTTTCCACAGTATTCAGAGTGAAATTCAATATCATCAGTTTCTTGAAAAAACCTTGCCATTTCTCACTAACAAAGTGAAGACGCTGGTGATAATAGTTGTAATGAAGTATAGCAACCGCAAAGCGTGGTGCTGAATGCAATGCAATGCCTATACGCCATACATAGGTCTGGGGTGTGATTCCTGTTACAGCACTGATGGATGGTATGAAATTTTTAACCTAAGAAACAAGTAAAAGTTAACTTTATAAATGTAATACTCCAATTAAAGAAATGTACAACCCTATGTCATTTTGTGTGTATCAATATGAGACCATTTATTTTAGTACATATTCACAGAGGACATGGTGGGGTTGAACTTACATGTCTGCATATTGGGGAGGGTTAAGATTTAAGAACAGGTACTATGTATGCAGGTAAATTAAACAATCCACACAGAGAGAGTGTGTAAAACTGTGTATCATGTTCATCTAGTTTATCAAGTGCTTGTGGTTGTATCTATATAGAGAGGCTAAAAGAAATGATCTGTTTATAATTTGTATACTCTCTCAAATAGTAACAATATTAATAATTCTTAATAATCATGGTTTGTTATGGATATGTGCAAATGAGTAGAAGAGAATCTTGTTTAGTTGTTATGCATGAGAAACTGCAACTCATGAAATATCAGTTGACTGTCAACCACCACATGAACCATTGTTAAGTGTATGAACCACTTCAATGTTAGGATTAAATCCTTAAAATGCATTTTAGCAGATATTAACTTCTTTTAAAAATTATATTTTAATGTATGTTCTAATAATTTTAAAATGTTCTCATGTTTAAATGGTGAACGTTGAATAAAATGTGTACCATTAATCTAGGTATTATTCACTTATTGTCAGATGCTAGATCCCTGCTGTTTTCTTATGGCTTTAGTCTGTAAATAAAATGTTTTAAATTATACAGAGCTATGATTAATAAACAAAAAAATTAAAAATTAAAGATTTTAAAGATATTTTTGTTATTAATTTATTTTATTTTTCAAAACACAAGTATGCAATTACTGAAAATACAATCAAATGAGACTGAGGGTATGTATTTTAAAACATATATATGCACTAGAGAAGGTATGGAGGTGGTAAGAGAGAGAGTTCATAATGCAATAAGGGGAGGGGTGATGGAGAATATTGCAGATTTTCTTGTGTATATTATACTAACAAGATGGCCTCTGTGTGTGTGGGGGTGGGTGTGTGGCTTAAACAAAAATTTTCAGGCCAGTATAACTCTAACAGTGTAAATAACTAATCTGTAAAATCAGTGTTGGGGAAAATATAAATTGTATGGGAAGAAATATCACAATATATATAATATCACATAATTGTCTAAAAAAATAAAAAATAAAAAAAAAGTAAAATTATACAAAATAAATAATATCAATAATAATTTAAATAAATAAAATGTTCAGACATTACAGTTATAATGTTAATATATATATATCTTTTTAAACAAAAACACAACAACTGTGCTGAAAGTTAAATGTACTATGTAGTGGCTGACAAATTCCATACTTAGCAAATCCGCTACATTTACAATAGTGTATTTTTATTTTCTATTGTTTTATGTATTTCTTCCACAATAAAGTATAACCTGAACAAATATTAAACCAAACACATTAATGTGAACTATGCAGATACTTACATTACACATAGTTTCATTGACATCTTCAAAGCGGAATAGAAATGCCGTTATAAAACAAATTGCTAATGCAACCGCCGGCAAAGAAACCGTTAGTAGTGCGAAAGGCGAAAATGGAATTTTGAGTAATAACCCTTCAACAGTTCCAGCTTCTCTTTTACCCATTCCAAATTGTGATATTACACACTGGTATCGTTTGAAACAAAAATAACCACGCCTATAGTATTACTGATCCATGAAGATCTTTTTATTTTTAATTCAGTACTGTCTTTTCTTGTATTTAAATGGCGGAAGTGGTTTTGCTTATCAGCACGATCACCGTGCACTTGGGCATTGCTCCTAGTACGTTTATTATTATAATTAGGGTTAGAAGTATAATTGTTTCTAATTATAGTATTTTATTTCTTATGAGCATTTAAATTATTTTTAAAACTACATTTTAGAGTTAAACAATAGTTTTTCAGCTTCGCAGTCATTATCGATAAAGGAAATGCTTATCAACACGATCACACCGTGCACATTTTTCTCACACAATCACAGACAGTTTGTTTTCGTTTTTTTAAAATCCCAATGATAAGTGCTTTTGTTAATTTTTATGAATACAAAAACAATCTAATAGGATCTTAGGAAAGTATTTTTCGAATAATGTACAGTGTGTTTTAGTGATTTTTGTGTAGACCAGCTATATATAAATTGCACAAGTTAAAAACGCAGTTAAGAATACAAGATATCTATTTAAACTGGAAAGTGTCCTTTCATGCGCATTAATATGCAGATTCGACGATTAAACGTTTAAACCATATTCCAGTACTAACTGCAACAACTTGAAGATTTGAAGTAAAGCATAAGCAAAAACAATTAGTCACCGGTCGTCTCGACAGAAAAAAATATTGCAGAGGAGTTTGTGTGCTCTGACGTGAATATAAGCACTTAGCAGTAGTAGTATGTTACTTATCGTCTATTAGCAGTGTTATGTAATGTGAAACCGGTTTTACTTTGGGTGACCCTCTACCCGAACAGACATATTACGGTTATTGTTGATTAATCATTTATCGGAGATTAACGAATAACGAATGGAAATGGGTACAAGGTGTGAAAGGAGAGGGGCTGGATCGTTCACACTAGTTTCACTGACATTTTCACTGAAAGTTAAAATAAAATAAAACAATAATGTCCACCAATAGATATCTTCCTTTGAAAACTCAAACAACTAAATATCCCACAGTCAACTTATGCATAGACTTATTATTTGGCATGTTTCATATACAGTATCTCATATTTACTTGCATCTAAATCTGTGGTCTCCAGCCCGGTGTCCGCGAGTCATTACCATGAGCCGACGACCAAGTATATAAAAAAATAGTTCTTTCCAAACTCTCGTCCCTAATTTTAGGTTCTGTTAAACCATTCAGAGCAAAGCTAATCTCGTGGATGTCACAAATGAAGACGAAGTCTTTTGTACATTTCACAAGCATGAAGAAAATGGTATGTCATTGATTTTACCCCTTCGCTACTTGTTATCCACATTCAAAAACTGGAGCAAGTTGAAAAGATATTTCAAGAGTTCATCATCACTGATGTGATTTTACTTGTGAATCCTTTTACTTACCAGCTAGAGGTAATAAAAAAAATCATTGCAAGTCTCACTCAAGTGTGGTGGTGGGCGGTTTAACTCGTTCACACCAACGGGCAGCAACAGTGACAGAAATGCAGGAACACTTCTAGCAACTTTTCATTTCTTCATTCGGTTCACATAGAGCACTGCTCTTCCAGACACAAAGACTCTGAACTCTTAACTCCCTGTCAATCTCTTCGTCTCACACGCTTTGTTGTTTCGTTAACTTCTTTTGCGCCGCAGGAATTGTGTGAAAACTTTTCATCTTCTTTAGATGTTCTCGATTTTTTGGTGGATTCCTGTGGAGCCTTTCTCTTTTCATTTACTCTGAAGAGGGTGGTTGGTGCTGTGTGCTGCAGATGTTGTATTTCTTTTTCCTGGTGCTTATTTTTTGCTGTGACTGTTGTAACGTTGTTGTATTTTTTTATTTAGTGTGTTCCTGTTGAGTTACGTGTTCTCTGTTTCTTGTGTCTGTGGCATTGAAAGTTGTAGCTTATGTGTAGAGATAATATATCCTCCTTCTCCTTCTCTTCCTCCACCCCCCCCCCCCGGTATTTTATGCCTGTAGAATCTGTATCCATTTTTAAACCTGTATTTTGTGCCTGTAGAGATATTTATTCCTTTCCCCACCCCACTGCATTTTGTGCCTGTAGCGCTGACAGTTGTGTTGCCCATGTTGTGAAGGTTGCTGCTGTTGTCTGAATGTCGTGTTGTCTGTTGCTGAAACGCTGCATTTGTGTATAGTTTATAATTCGCTCGTCCATTGCTAAAATCATGTCTGGAGGGCAAAATGGCTTTTAGTATGGTAGTCCGTGGGCTAAAGCTCTGGTAGATGTTTTTGCTGTCGTTCTCGATGTTGGAATGGGAGGGAGTGTCTTACAGAGCCCAGGCTAGCAGCACACCAGGTTTGTACCTAGAGTATACCTGCGCCCGAGATGTTCAATCCCACCCACCCCCACCCGTCCTCACTTGTGGTGCTGTTGTTGGCGCTGGCGTTGTATAGGGTTCCTAAAACCATAGGCCTTAGGCTCTTTATAAATAAATAAACTTAGGATCTTTATAAATAAATCTAGATACGTAAATACATATTTGATTCAACAGTGTTAGTGTTTGGGCAAATCTGACTGACGTAAGAAGAAGCAAGAATTTGTCTAACGTCATCAGTTTTATAAGTGAGGTGGCACTAGGCCTATATCGGATTCCATTAACACTCTACCCCTGACGAAATTACGTGATCATTATATTTTATTTTATTTTTAATAGTGTATCTATCTATGTATTTTTCGATGATGTTGCACGATACCCATTCTCAAGGAAAGATGTATTTTGGACAGGAGAAAGTGCAAACCGACGTGGTAGCCCTGTTAGTGTTAGTAAGAAGATAGTGAAGGCGTTAATTTCTTCAACCTACTATTGCCGGGGCAAGCGGCATTCTCTTACCATTCAATTCAGCTGTCAAGGGATCCCAAACTTCTCAGTCTAAGGGGCACATAAGACCGCTGTATCTTCCCTTTTCATATAAATGGCATACATGAAATAGTTTTGTGATGTCTATAAAATAAGGATTAGTAATCATGCAGTTTTCTTTATTTGTGAAACTGCTTCCTCTTCCCCCCACCCCCACCCCAAGCGTTGCATAAAGTACTGACCACTTGAAGCTAATACATTCTGTCATGTGCAATCTCATGGTGTATTAATCACTCAGCAAACTTTATCTTTCTATGATATAACTAATCTATGATACGATTTACTGTTCAAGCATATGCACCTTCACCGATCATCGTGCAAATAAGAGTTGTTGTAATCCATATAGGAATTAAAACAGTTTACAGATTTGTGCCATGTGCTTTCCAAACGTGTTGTTAATCAAGGACAAAAACCATAAAGATGGATTTATCAAATGAGGTTCACCATCGAACGGTAGGTGAAGCTCACGAATTACTTAACCTATAGAAGAGTTAGGAAATTAAAATAACAAACTTACTGCATTCCGACCATTAATTTATTTGACTTCTTTTAACTCTGGTAATTAGTATTAAATCCATGTTCATAAACTTCATACTGATTTATCTAAAAAAGTAAAAGCATTCATAGATAAGAAGTAACATTATTCAGCTGCTAACTCACTGTTAATTTTTTCAGCGATTTTTTTTTTTGTTTCATATGCATGCATGCATTGCATGTAACTTTGTAAGGCGATCTTCTTTGCCTAGGCAAGTGCTTATAATTATATTTATAATTATATATAAATTTTTAAATAGTTCTCTCGATGTTTATCCGTCGGGGTGTCTTAGGTCCATCACCAATGTAATAAATAAATTCAAAATACAAATGTGAATTATTGATTCGTATTAGCTGATTGAAGCATTTGATAGGAGAACAATCTTTATAAATATTAGCTCTGTCTTTGATTTAAATCCAAATTCCAATACTATTTACTAACATAAGGTCCTACTTTGTTTAGCCCTATGACTATGAGTATGTATGAGCATTATATTTATAGTACAACCAAAAATTACCAAGTAAAATAAATTTAGAGAATGTCATTGGGCCACTTGGCAATCACATTCACAGTCATGAATCTCATCACTAATAAATACATGTCAGATATTGAGATAATAATAGTATGTGTTGATGTGGTTCTAGTCTGAATTTGTCAGTGTTGTAATTCACAGCATAGTAATTTAGTATTTGTGGTAAACCGTAATGTCTTCTCTGTATTTTATTAGAAGAAATTCATTAAAAAAATCCCTCAAAATTTTGCAAGCACTGACTAGAACTCTAGAATTAGTTTGTATGTCTGCCAACTGAACATATTTATAATAAAATATAATATATTTCAATTAAACTATTTAAAGTATAAAAATAATAATTAATATTTTTCTTTCACAGCATAGTGCATTTATAACTGTTGAAGAGCATAAGAAAGTCATAATCTGGATTATTTGAAATGCAAATCAGTAAGACTCAGACTAGCAGGGGCATATTAGATAATTATAACTTTTGCTTATTCATTTATTGGCCTTTATTCATGTTAACTGTTGTTCTACAGGATAATGATGCAACTCATGCTTGTTTTATTGTTAATCGAATTTAAATAATATAATAAAAATTATAGACATCAAAGTTAGCTACATAGTACATTGTCATTATATCTAAGATGAGTAAGAGTAATAAATAAACTATAAAGCTATTGTTTGTCTTTTCAGATGAGAGATTTCTTGGAGCTCTACAATAAACTAACTCATCATTGCTTTGAGAAATGCATTTCAAACTTCAACCATAGAATAGTGTCACCTGATGAGGTATGTTGCTTTTTTTTTTTTTCTAGATCTTTTTTTTCTTTTTCAAAAGCACACGTTATGTTTTTAATCTTCAGTGAACTAGCTACAGACCACAACAGCTCAAAGTGTGACAGTCTCCACACAAAGAGTTCAGCATCAACAATTAATCTGATTCTTATATACAGATGTGAAAGAACTGGAGATGGGACTACTTATCTAGGCAGCATAAACAATGATTTGGCATATGCAGATCACATTAGAAAGTAAACAAGTTTTTAGTTGACAGATGCAGATTGTAACAGTTGTAACTTGTATCTGAAAAATAGATAGCAATTAGCAAGTATCCTATACTTTATCTAATAAATCACTAAATCATTAAATGCCTCTTTGATCCACAAAGAAAGAATTAAAACAGAAGTGATTGAGATATGTAGATTCATAATGTCAACTCAGATTTTTTCAACAATACAAATTGTTTACATGATATAGGCCTACAAGAGATGTTAGATCACCCTACAGTTGAAGCTTTCCATCTGATTGAAAGAACAAATGTGTTTATAACAACCGATTCAAGAAATTAGAAGAGTATATTAGTTAATAAGTTATTACCCAAACAACTCAGTGGATTAGGGAAGATTAAAGGAAATTACAAGATTTTAGACTCATAAATGGGGCAATACCATTTTCAATTTCAACAACTTGTCATATTCCTCTTGCTCTGAAGTCCAGTATACAAGAAGAGTTCAAGAGAATGGAAAATAATGATATTAAACTCATTCAAATACCAACGGACTCATGTGTGCTTATTGTAGTGGTGCCAAAGCCAAATGGAAAAGTGAAATTACATATGGATCTCTCTATACTAAATGAAACGTTACATTGAAAATTCTCTCTCCCTTCTATCACTGAACTATTACTAGTATTAGCACAAATTTCTGGGTCAACAGTATATAGACTTTAGCAGACTTTATTGGAACAGTGTTTTCTATAAAATACTTCTAGATCCAGATTCATAATAGTTAATTACATTCATTGCACCTTTTGTGTGTTTTTGTGTGTGTGTATGTGTGTGCATGCATGTATGCATACATTTTTTACATGTGCTTAAAAGATTTCCATTCTTGTGGTCTTGAAATATAGATGTCTCAGATTTGGACTTGATCGAAAAGAGCTTGATGAATGATTGAAAATGATGTTTTGTAAATAATAAATCAATGAGAAGTCACTCTGAATGAAACATATTTGTTTTCTAAAAGCAAGATTTGTTTTCTTGAACTATATCATTTATTGTCTAGGCATTTCTTATGCACAAAATGCATTTACTTTTGGAAACTAAAGTCATGAATGGTTTAAATTTTCTTACTGGTAGGCCAAACTGAATTAATTAATTATCCTGTTTTATTATTGAAATTCTGGAAATAATGAAAGTTTTGCACTTGTAAACTTGTGGACAAAGTTTAATTTATGTAGTTACCTCCCATTACATTTACAGTTGTAAACTGTTGCTTCTTCTGTCTTCTGTTTAATTAAAACAATTTCTTTTATATAAAAATAAATTTTCATCCTTGGCTTTGGATAGAAAATTGTATTAATGCTTTGTTTTTTATTATTTTTTTTGTTGTTCACAGGGCCATTGTGTTAATTTTTGTGCTGAGAAGTTCATCACATTCAACCAGAGGCACATGCTGTCTTTTATGGAGTTTCAGCAAAATAAACAAAAAAAGGCAGCTTTAGCAGCAGAATCTGCAGCTGCTTTAACAGCAGTTTCTGCTAATGAAACAGGCCCTTTGGATTCTTTGACTACAAGCTCTGTCATGATGCAACCACCTTCTTCAGAATCAGACATGCTGAAAAATGTGTCTAAATCAGCAACATAGAAAAATAAGTTATCATAGGAAAGTTAAACTGATTTGGTGTCATATGAATAGAGCAGTGTTTCCCAAACTTAAATAATTGCACACCCCTTTTGAGAGTGTAAACTGTAATCCTACTGGCATACTCCTCTTTCATGAAGATAATTTGGGGGTAGTTTTACTAATAATTATTTTATCCAGATTCTAATTGAGGGTAATGCAGATATATGATATTGATTGATTAATATATAATAAAAGTTATACAATTTATATTATAATAAATAGTGGATTCATACCAGTCAGAAATGAAGGGTTGAATGTTAACTAATCTCATTGAAATTTTCAGTTTCTGCAGCTAAAAAAATGTATGATAAAGTAAATTAAAAAATTCTGTTGTATTCCCTTTTGAAACTCTTTCACATCCCCAATAGGATATGCATTCCACACTTTAAGAAACACTGTAACAGAGAGTAGGCAAATTGGCTATGGTCAGGTGATTATAATACCCAACAAGAGAAATAAATTAAAAACCATTTCTCCATAATTTAACCAACCATTTCCGTCGTATGGAAAAATTACTACTATCTTCTTAGCAAAAATGTTTTTATGTATTCAGTGACTTCTTAATAACTTTTGCAGTTTTAAAAATAACACACAAATAAAAATTGTTCATTGTTAATAGTACTATACTTACTCCATTCTCTTTTGACTGTTAGAGTCAACATACCTATTCTCATTTAGCAAAAAAATTTCTGGTAAGACACAATTTCAAAATATATCTATCATATATATTTTAAAACTGCATTGTTTGTGTGTGTTACTAAGAAAGAAATGAAATTATTTGTACATGTTTGTTTGAATTTACACCACAGTGTAATGGCTACAAGGAATCCACTGTTTTATTCTTTATATATATACATAAACAAATTTCAGGGACTACATTGATGTGAATTATACACCACTTTTTATTTCAAAGACTTGTCATAAGCATTTTGTTTTTACAAAATGTAATAACTGCATGCAATGTATTATTAAAAACTGAAAATGATTTTAATGGATCTGGCTGGAAAGAAAAGCAAAATCAAGAAGATGAAAAGTTTCCACGCAATTCCTGTGGGGAAAAGAAGTGATCGTAAAGAAGAAGAAGAAAAGCAAAATTATATTGCCAAATCAAAATAATTTATGTTAGTGTTTTAACTTATCACTATATTTCATGTAAATGTCTATCAGATTCTTTATGCTGTATATTAATATATAATTTAAATTAGATACAGAGCAAGAAACTTTTGTAAAGCAGACTTTATATCAGCAATGTTTATATGAAATAAATACAAGGGTTTGCTGAGTAAATCATTATGCATAAATATTATCTATGTTTATTGGAATAGTCTGGCTTTGAACAGCAACTGCTACTTTCCAGTTAAAGGTCTATATTGGATTCTGATAATGGTAATTGATTTTGGACACTCTGCTTGGTAAAAATATACATAAAGTAACCAGAATGAAAATATTTTCAGTTTCAAACTTTGTAAATAATGAAATCACTTGGGCCTGTAGAGGATTAGAACACGTCTCAGCTACACTTAGCAACTCACATATTTTAAAGTTAAAGTTAGATTTAATCATAGAAAAAACACAGGTAAACTTGCTACTTTGGCAAACCACCATTTTACAAAAGTGAAACCAGATGTAATCATAAACTTTATGTTGTATTTTGTATATTTTCAGGTGCCTAAGATCTTTCATTAGGTATCAAATTTAACTGCTTAAACATGGCACCAGCCGCTGAGATAAATAAATACGTTTGAAGAATAAAAGTAATGTGGTTTGCCACAGCAACTAAAACCGTTGACCATTTATATACAACTGAAATTAAATTAAAAGTGCATTTTAAAAAAACAAGACAAATGTACTTTAGTTATGTGAATTACATCTTTCAGTTAAAAGCTCAAGGTTTTCTGTTCTTTATTTTAAAGATTTTGCCATTATGCTTTATAGAGTGCATTTTAACCTATGTTAAATGTAAGTAGTAGTTACACTTTTCTGTTATTATTTTTAAATACCTAATCGTGGGTTGTTGTTTTTTGAGGATTATTTAAAAATAATAATAATAAAATAAATCAGTAAAAATTGATTTTTGTTTGGATAGTTACATACAGTAAGTTAACGAATTTGCCTATCAGCTGACGTATCGCTGCTAGTGTTCATGATGCCTTGTGAACAAGAAAAAGACGGTTATGGCCCTTATTTGCTATGGCTTTCATCTGTTTTAGCCAAGCTTTCGATTTTCAATCAAGCCACATTGGCCCGGCGATAAGAGACGTTCACTCAGAAAGCTAGGCAGCCACTGGAGTAGAGTTTTGTCACCATTTACAGACTTCCACAGTTATGAACTGATTTTCTTAACAGTTTACTGATTTTCTTAAGGATTTGCTGATTTTCATAAATAGTATATTGATTTTATAACAGTTTTTGGATTTTCTTAGATGTCAGACTGAGGTTCTGTCCGATTTTCAGCTAGGTGTAATGTTTTATAGACTGTATTACTATTAGCAGTTTCAAAGTGAGTTAATTCTGATCCAGACTTTAGAATAGCCTTCCCTGAAGAAATGTTCAGAGAAGTATGCAGATTGTCAGCGAGTTATTCATTTTAATCCAGAGTACAGATTTTCAGAACGTACGCGCGTGTTGCTTGAGTCAGGTGACTGTGCTTCTCCTCGTTCATTTGCTAAAATTTAAGTGATTTCACTCAGTAAGCAGTTTTAATCTTGAAAGGCAACAGAAGCAGACACTAATGACAGACCCACCTGATGAAATCGGCTTCCGTACATTCATTTTATTTGTGGCGACATTCATGGAGCTCACGCTCTTTGACGGCTTTTACTGCACAGTTCTTAATAATAGTGCCACGTTTTGCAAATCTTCTTATTGCTATGGTTTATTTTTATCTCACTTCTGCCTCAGTCTGTGTGTGTTTCATTTCTGCTTCAATCTCTGTGACTGTGTCTCACTTCTGCCTCAATCTATATGGCTGTCTCACTTCTACGTCAGTCTGTATGACTGTGTCTCACTTCTACGTCAGTCTGTATGACTGTGTCTCACTTCTACGTCAGTCTGTATGACTGTGTCTCACTTCTACGTCAGTCTGTATGGCCGTCTCACTCCTTCAGCCTATATGAGTACGTGACTACGTAATTGTCGTAACAAGTAAGGTTAAAATATCATTGGCATATAAACACACACAAACTTCGCAGATAATTAAGTATTATATATACAGCAACGAACCTGGTGTTTAGAAACCTAATCACTTTATTCTGCACATGAAAGCCGTAAACCGCCTTCTACAATCCGCATTAATATTAGCTGATAATTTCGAATCGAACTAAAATTAAAACTCAAATTCTTACAATTGTGTACTTTAAAGTAACAAGAAAGCCCTGTACAAAGTATTGAGTTGGAAATAAAGATTGGTGTACAGTCACCCTGTACAAAGTATTGATGGGTTTGTCGAATCTGATCGCTAATAGTTTGTGGCATTCAAACAAATTACCCGGGAATGGCACAGTAATGAAATAATAACGGAAATAAACAATGACAGCACGACAAATCAGTGAACATAACGAAGCTTGTTAGTATTAACTAGTCTAATGTGAATTGACGGGACTTTGTGAAAAATAATAATAATAAAATATTACGGAGTAAGGTATATAATATAATGTTTGCTACATCATTGGATGTCGGTAATTCTAAATTGGAGCACTAGCGAACTTAACACAGCACGTGACATCAGGCGCGACGATTCAACACTGAACTAAACAATATTGGCGCAGTCCAGTTAGTTGTCACTGAGATAAATTTATTAAGGTGCATACATTTCATTTTATAAAATAGGCTTTCATGTCACAAAGTAATGTGAGGTAATCGCCGCCATCGACAGATCTAAACACCTTTTGTTTGGAAGTTTTCAATAATCAACAACATTTCCAAATTAATATCATTGTCGATGAACCCTGTCTTCTATCAAGTGAGTTACGGTACCACGTATACAAACTAGTGTGTTGTAATGGTATCTTCAAGCATTTGTTGTTTGTTTATTAATAATGGTATCTTCAAGCATTTGTTGTTTGTTTATTAATAATGGTATCTTCAAGCATTTGTTGTTTATTAATAATGGTATCTTCAAGCATTTGTTGTTTATTAATAATGGTATCTTCAAGCATTTGTTGTTTATTAATAATGGTATCTTCAAGCATTTGTTGTTTGTTTATTAATAATGGTATCTTCAAGCATTTGTTGTTTATTAATAATGGTATCTTCAAGCATTTGTTGTTTATTAATAATGGTATCTTCAAGCATTTGTTGTTTATTAATTTTATAATCAAGTATTTCACTTAAATGCAAGAGTCTTTCGGACATGTTGATAACTGTAAAAATGTTTCATTTCTCTCTCCTTGCCTTTACACTCTCTCTCTCACACACACACACACATACACACACACACACAGGCACCAATCATAGGCCTCCGAAAATCAGTGTAGGCTGGGTAAGACATTCCTTGTGGCTGAAGTAGATTTAACAAGAGACAATTCTTGACAGACTATGATCGCGCATTCTCTTGAGAATTCCAGTTTATCGGTACGATGGTACTAACATGCTCGTTTGGTATCGGTACTGGGACAATTTTGTCGGTAGATATCGACAAATATCGATGTAGATGAATCTCTGGAGCGTATCTCATTTTGTCTTAGTGAGTGTGTGTGTGTGTGTGTGTGTTTCGCTTCTATCCTTGTGTCTCTCTCTCTGCTCTGTCTGTATGTGAGTGTGTATTATCTCTGTGTATCACGCTCTTCGTTGTGCGTGTGTCTCATTCTCACTCTCTTCGATGTTCTTCTCTTGTGTCTCACTCTTTGCTGTGAGTGTTATCTTTCCTTTGTCTCATTGTGTGTCTCACTTTTTGCTGTATTTGTTTGTGATTGTGTCTCGCTTCTTTCTCAGTTCGTGTATGAGTGTCTCAGTCTAGTGTGTGTCTTAACTCTGTCTCAATCTATACGCGGATTTCACTCTCTCCGCTGTGTCTGTGAGTGTTTCACGTTTGTCTCATGTGTGTATGTGCGTGTCGCCTTCTACTTCAGTCTGTGTGCGTCTCTCTCTTTGCTGTGTCTTTTGTCAATCCCCACCCGACCTTCTCCCCTCCCACCCCCACTCCTATTTCTCTTTCACTCTGTCTCCTTTGCATCGCGACAGAGCTAGAATAATCAATACACATAGATCAATCAATTGAAAGGCTGTCCTTCCCATCGGTGAGCCTTGTTAATACTATTTGTTGCTATTTATTCAGGACAGATCGCAGCCTCTGCAGCGATCACAAATGCACATTCGCACGCACGCACACATACACACTTTCTCTTTCATGCATTTAAATATACCTATTCAGTAATGACATACTGTTGTGAGAAGTTGTTAACAATTAACCTATGTTGAATAACGTTTTTGCTTTAGTTGATGATATAACTGATAACAGCAATAAAATGTAATCGTATGTTTTGAGCCAGAGAGATAGTGTCTGTTGCAAGGATGCATCTGTATCACACATCTGGTGACTGTTACTAAGGTACACGTGTGTCATGCACATAGTAACTGTTACAAATATACACGTGTGTCACACAGTGAATGTTACAACGATGCACGTATATCACAAAGAGTGACTGTTATTAAGAGACACGTGTATCATACAGAGACTATTCCTAAGACGTGTTTCACACAGGTAGTGACTCACTATATATATATATAGAAAGAGTGTCGAATGTGAATATAAAAGATTGCGATCACTTAGGTTCTGATGCCTGTAGCAAATGGCAGTTTAGCGTCCAGTGAGTCCCATCCCGTCCTACCAAAGCGTGCCACTTAATTTCCAAAGACTTCTATAGTTTTGCCTTTCAAGTGCCATGCTTTGTGTCTGCGACTGAATTTCAGGCGAGAGTATCGAAAGTTTCCCAAAAGTTTTAATGGAAACAACTCTGTGAGAACGGACTTCTGCGGGAGATGAATCGTCCTTGACGTTGAGCTGCCTAGTTTGATTCCAGCCTTTGTCAGTGCTTTACGTCTCTGAGAAATCCTGAGTGACGTCCCCTACAAGGAGGTGATTTCGTATGAAGCTGTGCAGAAGACAGGTATGCAAGCGAGCAAGTAATTATGGAAAATGCAGACAACGTAGAGGAAGACGCATTAGGTAAGTCAAAGACTGTGACTTTATTTATGTCGTACTTTCTTCTGTGCGTTTGAAGCTGAGTGCCATTTCTTTCTCTTTTCCCTTTTGAATATTTTTATTGTTGTACGTTTCAATAATACTTACGATATTGGTTATAATCATCAAGACATCTTTATTAAGTGTGTGCGTGCGTGCGAGAAAAGGGTGTTTGTGCATGTATGAGAGGAAAGATTTTGCGCCCGCGTGTTTGAGTGTGTAATTTGGGGTAAGAATGCCTTCTTTCTATGGATGCCACTAATATTTATTGTATTACTTATCTCTTCAAGCAATATTTAATAACTATATGGGAACTCCTTGATTAATGTGATTGTAGTTTTCAACTTAATTTTAAATTGGGTTATGTTATTAGTGCGCTGCGTTTAACGGTTTCTAAAGAGAAGAAGAATCAACAATCGCAGAAATATGATTATATATCATGAAGTGTACACGCTATAATTAGTCTATGTAATCCTACATATTAGCCAACATGCGCTCATTATTAATTCTCTCTCTCTCTCTCTCTCTCTCTCTGCTGGACAAAGAGAGTTATTAATCTAAACCCTAATGTCATTAACTATTTTAAATAAGACATCGTCATTATTTAAATGTTCTCTGTAATCCTGCGTCATCAAAGGCTACATGTCATTAACTATTATTTCGTGATCTTCTTCATATTTCTTTGTGTCTGCGCATTTCACAAACAATTGTATGTGTTTTCGTCATTAATACATTCTGGTTGTTACGTCATTAATACATTCTGGTTGCTACGTCATTAACTACATGGCACACATTATTAAGAATTTATTGTGTGCTGCATGCCTCATTAACTATTTATCTGTGTATGGTTGCATTTATTGTGTGCTTGCCTCATTAACTATTTATCTGTTTATGGTCACATTAACATGTTGCATTTATTGTGTGCATACCTCATTAACTATTCATCTTTCTTTGGTCTCACTAACCAGTTGCATATCACGTGTGTCTGTATCATTAACTATTGAGCTGTGTATTGTCTCGTTAACTACTTGTATATCCTGTATCATAAAAAAAAATACTCAGCTATGCATGACTTCATTAGTTACAGAGAGTTTATGTGTTAAAATAATTATTCAGCTAAGGTCTCATCAACCAGTTGAATACGATGAATGTGTAGGTCATAAATTAGTCTGCTGTGTATGATCTCATCAAGTTGATAAATATTATGTCTGTGTCATTAAGTGTTCAGGTGTGTATGGTCTCAAATTTAATTAGATGCTTTTTATGCTCATTAAATATTCAGCGTGTTTGTTTCATATATAGGCATATTATATGTGTCCACAACATTAACTTTCCAGCTTTATATGGTTTCATTCATTAGAGGCATATTAGCTGTAAATAGTCGTTTCATCTTGGTGAATATTGTCGGTGGTGTGTCTGTGCCATTAACTATTTATCTGTGTATGATCTCATCAACTAGATGAATATTATTTATATATGTACGTCGTTAACCATTCGTCTAAATATGATCTCATCAACCAGTCAGTGAAACAAAAACAAGCTAAAACTGCGGGACTTTGTAATAAGATCAGGTCGCAAGCTTGCAGTTACCTAGAAAACCCAAAGCATAGCAACATAATTTTATGTTTGCTACACCAAATGACAGAAACATCAAAACAAAAAGAGAGGGAAAGATCTTTATACCAGGATCACGGATTAGAAATTCAGAGACTACAGAAAATAAGAGCAGGAGTACTGGATAAATTAACATCAACTTTAAAGGCTTCCTGGATGTGTGTGTGTGTGTGTGTGTGTGTGTGTGTGTGTGTGTGTGTGTGTGTGTGTGTGTGTGTGTGTGTGTGTGTGTGTGTAGGTGTTTGTGTGACTAGGGTGTGGGGGGGACCGTCAGAGAGCCACGGACTGCAAACAACATTGCTTGGAAGACCTCTCATGCTCTCTTTTGATCTCTTAGATTCATGACAGAATTCCAGGATCATGGTTCACCATCACTAGCCGATCAAATCAGCCAACAAAATATTTCATAAACAGTAGATGAACCACGTATACAAACTGACAAAAAAGATCACGAGAATAAAATTTGATACTGTAAATGAAAAAGAAGTTTTAAGAGTTTTCTTGTAAGATGTAAGGTCTCATTATGTGTTATAACTTTCCAATACATCATAAGTTTAATAGTTATTAATTTTTTTGTTACTAATGTTCTACAGAATGGGAGCATCCTTCACCAGAAGAAGTAACGTCACCAGCACTCCGCAGTTACAGACGAGCTGCAAGGCGATTGGGCATCGTCCCTCTGCGTTCTGTCATGTCACAGTTTGGCAAAAAGAACCTCTCCTTCCGTGACCTGCTGCTGTCTCCCCATGATATAAAAGCCACTTGCATGGCTCTAATGGTAGGAATTAAATCCTGTTCATATAGGAACCAGTTTATCAGCATACGGGTAAACTTAATTATAAGCATATTATTATAATTATATAATAAGCAGCTGCTGATTAGTAGCATTTTCCCTATTAATATTATTAACGACCTTTTTCAATCGTGTGTCTTTGTGTGTGTGTTTGTGCATGTACTTGCGAGCTTGTGTACATGTGTGCGAGTGGACGGGTTTTGTGTGCGAGAAGAAAAGAGAGATAGGGACCAATAGGAAACGTGGACGGCACACTTTAAGCCTAAGGTCCTTACATTAGAAACATGCTTGTCCTTCATGAACCAAATACGGCGTTTATATGTTCTAAAGGAGTGTGACAGCATGTCAGCAAAAGAGGTACAACTGTTTCTTTTATTCCCCATCCCCTCCACTCCAGGCCAAGCATATTGTGAGCTGATTTGCCAATGACCTATTCATAATAACTGAAAAACTGACTTTGGGAAGTTGGATTATTGGTCTGCAATGCTGGACTCGCATGAGTACACCTTCGGTATTTATTTATAGACTGTCACATTAGATCATGTTACGGGTTTAACACTTGGACTCTTCTGATCACATTTATTTACTGATCATCTTTTAAAATTTAATTTCGTCTTTTCTATACTTTTTTAATTTTCTTGTACTTTGGCTGCCCACCCCACTAACCCACCAAACTCAAATTTGCCGGTTTGACTGTGTGTGTGCTTGCTTTGTTGACAGACTGAGCATCAGGCGGTGGTGGAGATGGACTTCTCTGGCAATTCTTTGCCTTTGCAGGAATGCCAATGCCTGGTAAAGGTCTTCATGAAGACGGCCGACTCTCTCCGCTACCTGGTCAGTAAGACGACTTGAGTCCTAAAATATTCACTTTTAGAGATGACGGAGTCCTATAACCTTTACTTTCACAGAGATGATTAGTCCTATTACATTCACTATCACAGAGATGATTGAGTTACAGCATTGATTTTCACACAAAGAAACGATTGAGTCCTATTACATTGACTTTCACACAAAGAGACGATTGAGTCCTATTACTTTGACCTTCACAGAATTTTTTTTCCTGATAGTATATCTAACTCTGCTATTCTCAGATTATAAAATGGAGTACTTTTCTTGGATGAAAAAAATTCAGTCTACTGATATCTGCTCAGCATTTAACAAGTGCCCGGAGTGATTAAATAAATGAGTGCTCCTTTAACTGGCAAATCTTATTGTAATGTTCCAAAAAGAATTACATCTCTACTATCTTATTGTAATGTTCCAAAAAGAGTTACATCTCTACTATCTTATTGTAATGTTCCCTAAAGAATTACATCTCTACTACTGATTGTGATAAAGAAGAAGTAGGAGAAGGTAGTGATGGTGGTGTTGGTAATTACGACGAAGATGACTTCAATGATGACATGCAAATAAATGAATTACAATAATTTCATTCTTAGTAAGATTGATTTTATTAAAGTCAAATCCCAAACGTTTATATGAAAAAAAAAAGAATTTCATTGAATTACAATTCTATAAAATTATTTTACATTGTTCTTCTCTCTCTTCTCTCCAGCCAGCTAAATAAAACTCTATTTCTAAAAGTACTCTTTGAATTTAATATTGTTCTTTAAATAAAACTCTATTTCTAAAAGTACTCTTTGAATTTAATATTGTTCTTTAAATAAAACTCTATTTCTAAAAGTACTCTTTGAATTTAATATTGTTCTTTAAATAAAACTCTATTTCTAAAAGTACTCTTTGAATTTAATATTGTTCTTTAAATAAAACTCTATTTCTAAAAGTACTCTTTGAATTTAATATTGTTCTTTAAATAAAACTCTATTTCTAAAAGTACTCTTTGAATTTAATATTGTTCTTTAAATAAAACTCTATTTCTAAAAGTACTCTTTGAATTTAATATTGTTCTTTAAATAAAACTCTATTTCTAAAAGTACTCTTTGAATTTAATATTGTTCTTTAAATAAAACTCTATTTCTAAAAGTACTCTTTGAATTTAATATTGTTCTTTAAATAAAACTCTATTTCTAAAAGTACTCTTTGAATTTAATATTGTTCTTTAAATAAAACTCTATTTCTAAAAGTACTCTTTGAATTTAATATTGTTCTTTAAATAAAACTCTATTTCTAAAAGTACTCTTTGAATTTAATATTGTTCTTTAAATAAAACTCTATTTCTAAAAGTACTCTTTGAATTTAATATTGTTCTTTAAATAAAACTCTATTTCTAAAAGTACTCTTTGAATTTAATATTGTTCTTTAAATAAAACTCTATTTCTAAAAGTACTCTTTGAATTTAATATTGTTCTTTAAATAAAACTCTATTTCTAAAAGTACTCTTTGAATTTAATATTGTTCTTTAAATAAAACTCTATTTCTAAAAGTACTCTTTGAATTTAATATTGTTCTTTAAATAAAACTCTATTTCTAAAAGTACTCTTTGAATTTAATATTGTTCTTTAAATAAAACTCTATTTCTAAAAGTACTCTTTGAATTTAATATTGTTCTTTAAATAAAACTCTATTTCTAAAAGTACTCTTTGAATTTAATATTGTTCTTTAAATAAAACTCTATTTCTAAAAGTACTCTTTGAATTTAATATTGTTCTTTAAATAAAACTCTATTTCTAAAAGTACTCTTTGAATTTAATATTGTTCTTTAAATAAAACTCTATTTCTAAAAGTACTCTTTGAATTTACTATTGTTGTTCTTTCATTGTTTTTCTTTTTTTCAAGAACTTATCCAACACGAGTTTAACAGGCAATGCCCTTCGTCATTTGGGTGATTTTCTGCAAAGGTGTGACCTTAGTGACCTCAATCTGTCTGGTAAATTCACATTTCATATCGACTGTTGTGAGCGATTATGTTTCTGTTTCGTTTTTAACATTGTAATAGTTTCCTTTCTTTCATCTGCCTATGTTTCGCTTCCATGTCAGATTTTGTAGTGTTAAAATAGTTTTTCCTATTAATCTTTATTTGTGTGTCTGGGTATGTGTGTTTGTGTGGTGGTGGGGGGGGGGGGGAAGGGGGATTTGCACAAACGCTCCATAAACATACTTTAAAATGATTTTGGAAATTTTAAATTTATTTTAAATTATGGATTGGTGCCCCTGGTAATTTGCCAGGATTAATGTCTGACAGAATCAGAACATACCATAGAGAGTTGAAGTCTACAATCTAAACAGATACCAATGTATCTTCAAACCTCAATTTCTGAGCTAAAATAATGTCCTGTCCAAATGGTCTTGACACTTCACAAATGTTCTAAGTGCCAAACTACTCCGCAGAAACAGCATATTTGAAATTAATACTAAATCCACATGAATCAGTCAGTTAGGTACCCAATCCAGGCCAAATTAGCATGATACAATATTTTCTGATTTGCATAGCACGGATGAGGTGAAGGGTCCGCTCTGAATATTATTTACAAGTCACGTGTGTTAATAGTGGTTAGCAAGAGCTGATGACTCTGAGGTTTATATTGTAAGTTTGATAACTTTATGCTCTACGCTGATAAATGATAGAACTAGAACTTTAATCACTGATACTACTTTTCTTTGTTGCACATTTTAATTGTATCAGAAATGAATTTGCTAATTTGAAATACATGTACAAATACATTTAGCTGCTAATGTTTATTTTAACACTACTAAAGTTAAGTGCATGTACTTTTAAAAACTGAAATAGTATTTATCTTATTTTGTTGCAGGAAACAAACTGTCTGATGCAGATGCTCAAATATTGGCTCATATCTTAACAGTAAGTAATATGCATTGACATTGTGTCAGTATGAACCATTACAACAATTTATACAATGAATAATAGCCAGCGGTTGTCAGTATGAACCATTACAACAATTTATACAGTGAATAATAGCCAGCTGTTGTCAGTATGAACCATTACAACAATGTATACAATGAATAGTAGCCAGCGGTTGTCAGTATGAACCATTACAACAATTTATACAAGGAATAATAGCCAGCGGTTGGTATGACAGAAACAAATGGCAGGTTATAAGGTACTCATTGATAAAATAAGATTAAAGTGAACTGCATAGAAATAAGTAACAGTAATAAAATAACATCAACACTCTTTGATTACTGCTTTGGACAGTTACTTTTATTTTCACATTAACAACTTTATAAAATCGATCAATTATTAAAATATAACAATTGTATACATAAACATTTTCCATGTTACACTGTTTTTCTTTTAAATAGTTTTATATGTCCAGAAATTTCGATAGATTTACTGTTTAACTTGACTTGTTAAAATACAAATTACAAATACTGTATACTAGACAAAAGGTGAAACAAATGTATAGTATCTGAAAATGTAGAAGACCCCTACAATTTCACTTTGCTGACTAATGTGTCAACGTGGATCAATTACAGGAATCATTATGTTGCAAAGATGCATGCATCAATGCAATAAAAATAATGATGATAATTAATTACAATGAAGATCATTAACCTTTCTTTAAACCATCTACAAATGTTTGTATTGGCTTTGTTTTGTTACATGGCAGTGGTAAACTGGGGGAGCTTGTTACAAATCGATAAAGATGTTTGTCAGCCGTTAGTATTGTTTGTGCGTCAACCGTCATCACCATAGCATCAGAAAGAGATGTATTAAAACCAGGCATAGTTAAACATTGAATACAGGCATTAGAAATGTATTAACAGTGGTTTTATGTCAAGGATGTTGGTTTATTTTTGTATTGACATATTAATGTTTAGGTGCATACGATTGTTATTTACATGTTTGTGTTTGTAAGCATTTAATTTTATGCGTGTATGTGTGTGTGTGTGTGTGTGTGTGTGTGTGTGTGTATGTGTGTGTAAATGTTCGTGAGCGATTGTCAGCATATGTCAACGTATCTGTATTTAGATGTGTGTGTGTGTGTGTATGTGTGTTCATCGAGCTTTAAGAATACAACTCTTTGTAAGGATTCATTTTTTCTGTCGGTCTGTAAACAGATCGATACGTTGGCTCGGGTACCAGACATTGATAGTGCCTCAACCTCCTTTACTTCCTTTTAATTTAAAATAATTTTTATTTTTATTTATTTAAATATTTTGCTTGTATTCGTATTTCTTTTTTTTTTTTTAAATCAAATCTGCCAGGTTAATAACAGCATAAGAACACTTATCTTGAACCACAACGAATTCAGAGAGACTGGAGGCAGACTGCTTGGTACAGTAATTGGTAAGCATTTTATAAGCTTATCATTTGCTCAGAAGACATATTTGTAATGCAGCTTTATTTATGTCTCAAACCTTACAGAAAATAATTGACAATTCTCGGGGCCAAGCGATGGTTTAAACCTTTCTGAACCCCAGCATCGTCATTCTAGAAGAGTCAGCGTACGTCATAGTAGAGGAGACGTGGTGTAAACCAGGCACTCACGTCATTCTTGAAGAGCTGCAAAGTAAACGCACTAGAGTCACAACACGGCAGTAATATCATTCGCCAAGAACGTAAAGTAATCCAGACACTGGTGTCATATTTTAGCATAAGGTCTTCACATCTCATTTGTGTAGAAGAAAGAACATTTGTAATAAATTAGATTGTGATTTCTTTAATTGTCAGTATAAAACATTTTGATACTGTGTTATTGTAGATGAGCCATTACATGAAGAAGCAGTTTTGGTGATTCTATAATGTCACTTATGATATTTTGCATTAGTGCTTCAATAGAAGAGCGATTATTTAAATTAACTTAATAGAATGTCCTTGATGAAAACCCCATTGAATGTTTCATTGTTTTCTATAGGTTTCTTTGTTTCCGGAGATTGGTATCAAATCACTCAGCACTAATCACATTCCTCAACCAAACAAATACTCTACACCTCTTATAACACCCAGGGCAAAAGCAAAAAATAAAAAATAAAAGAGGAAGGCAAGTCACTATGGAGCAAGACCAAATTAACCAGCCGCCACACCGTGCCACCTACTCTCTTCGGAAATAAGTGAGAGGAGGATCCCACAGGAACATAATACCACAACCGAGAACGACAATCGAAGTAGAAAGGTTCCTACAGTTCCTGTGGGATAAGAAGTCAACTGTAAAAAAATAAACATCAACATCAGTGTAGAACGTTCCATCATATCGTTTGCAGCTTATTTAGAACATTGTTGAGAAAATACTCTCCCCATACACCATTCTAGTTCATTTTTCTGGGATTCTTTGTCTTCTTTTACCTTCGCCATGGACGTTGTGAGGTAAATTTGATGACAGGTCTAATGCTAAATGAGCAATGAGGTACGATTCGAGTCATCATCTACCTGTCCAAGAAAATTTATCGTCGTTGATCAAGTCATTGAGTTCACTCGTATATTTTCAGTTTTTTAAAATGAAATAATACAGGCGTTATAGTACGTGATTATAGTTAAGTTATCAAATATAATTTTACAAGCATTTAAGTGACTAAAGGTAAACAAAATAAAATACTCTTACCTAACTTGCACTCATACGTTTTCACTGAAATATATGAATAGGAATATGTGTAAAAATTATTGGCATTATAAAAATTAATAGGCTAAAAAAAATGAAATTTATTTTCAATACTTGTTAAAATACCAAAATATATTTGAAAATTATCTGGGGCTGTTATGGTTAAAATAAAACAATTCAAACAAACAAAACACCTATAAAGTATTTACACAGATTACAGTTTTAAATAAATCATTATCTTCCTAATAAAATAATGTGATAATAAGCTAAAAAAAACAAAATACTGAAAATGTATTAATGTTTGTCAATATAAATTGTTCTAAAACTTAAAATTAATGTTTGATATGATTGTTTCCGGGTAACTTCTCTTACCATTACTCATAATTATATCGGTAGACAGCATCAGCGTGGAAAATGTGATGGGGGGGGGGGCATAAATATTGTTTTATCATTTTTTTAAAAGTTCCAAATAATATTTTTTTTAAAAATAATTATAGTATTGAAATTTACATTTTTGCACATATTGTCATCACTTATGGTTCAGTTAAAACGGTTTCTCAGTTTACAAAAAACTTGAACTGAAAATAGTGTAACTGTTTCATGACTTGTTCATTTTTCCATGGTTAAGCCAATGTCCTTTACATTAGAATCGGGGTTGGTGGGTGGAATAATAAAAACAAAGTGCCGATAATCGACTGTAGTTTTCTCGCAAGATATATTTTTGTATTGTATTCATGCAAGAATCGGTGTTACAGTCTTTCTCCATGAAATATTCCATGAACATCTGGTTTGCCGTCATCATTCTTGCTGGTAGTCAGATTTTCCATGCCTTAAACCTGCCTACTGAACAGCGATCAGAACTTCACTTCTCCACTTGGTCTGACCAGTGCCAGTTAACGCATGGGCACGCTGGGCAATTGCCGGGAGCTCCATGCAAATCTCTGTATGTTGTGACTTTCTGTCAATTTTGAGTGGTTGTGTAGGTAGGAGCCCCAATGCACTGTTTTGCCCGTGGGCCGTAATGCTGTTAAGACGGCCCTGGATTTCACCCTATCTTCTAACTACAATTAATAATATTTATTTAAACGAATTTAAAACATTGCGCACTCGTTTTCTTTTTTCCGTTAGTCCATGTAGCAGAAATAAATCGTTTACGTCTTTTAGGTGTTACTGCATTCAAGGTGTTGTCCATTTAAGCACATTAACAGTTGAAGAAACAGTTTATTCATATCACTAAGCTAAAAATTAAATGAATTTCGCCCTGAATTATTGAACTGCACATCAAAACCATTTATACAGTGCTCAGCCAAGAAGTAAATTACAAAAGTACAAACATAGTTCATGTTGTGCAACCGCTGTAAGTACATGTATAAAAAGTGAAACTACGCAGTTTACACTGCATGGGAGAAAACTTGCGTTGACTAAATATCTCAGATTTATTTCCCCTACAAGCAAAAATACTAAAAATACTCAAATGCACTAGTCCCACATGTGTACATAATTTGCATTGATATACACTCCAACTAAGATACATAACTGTAAGCAAAGTATTGTGTTGTTTGGCAACTGGCCAAAATATGTACAGATAGAAATTTTAAAAAATAATTTTATAAGTAAACAAATCAAAGTTATATATGGAATAAGGAAGGTTGATTTTCATTGCTAGAAATTTTAAAAAATGCTTTTGTTATTAAGAAAGAAAAAATACCGTCGAAATGAAACATTACCATTTATAAAGGAAAATGTAAAGAAAAAATTAACTTTCGACGAGGATGGGATTCGAACCCACGCGGGGAGACCCCAATGGATTAGCAGTCCATCGCCTTAACCACTCGGCCACCTCGTCTCAGAATGAGCAGGCTGTTAGGTAACATAATAATATTCTTGTTAAAAAGTGATCGCTGGGTTTTTTCCAGACGATTTTCGTAATTTGATACTTTGCATCAGATCTCTAACTTGTTTTTTCAATGTATTCCGTATTTTATATAAAAGACTTATACTAATACTAATGCCCTTCCGGGAACATATATATATATATGTGAGTGATTCTGAGAACATTTAAACTGCTAACTTATTTTTCTTGCAATCAACTATCTCTTGTTCACTAAACTGGTAGCATTGTTTTATTATTTATTTTATTGCTCTTAAGTTTTCAGGGAAAATGGTGGCGTTTTTATTAAATTTATTTTTCATCTGAAAGTTGTATGCAGTTTGTACTGATGACCCAATGATGTCATATAATTTTTGATATTCTTTCTGTCCATCGCAAAAGAATTTTCGACTAATCTCTTAGTTAACATAGCTGCCAAATTAACGCTGCTCGTGTGTACCAATCCGATCCCAAAAAATATTTTCACAGTCAAGTGAGTGGTCTGCCCTTAGACTGGCGAGTGATTCACCGTTGTGTCGTTAAGGCCCGGGACTGAATGTTATAACTGAAAAACTGAGTCATTTTCAGTCCCGCTGACCCAAAAGGTTCAGGGTACCAGTTGCATGACTCTTACCTCATTGTTTGCTGACAAGGTCGGCCATCACAGAGCGCGGGTCACCACTGTATGACTGAGCGTTCAAGTCATTGCTGTAAAATTAAAATATTACAAAATCCTCTTAATAACTCAGTTTAATTATTTTTTATTATTATAGATATGAATGCAATCAATTGAGGAGTTCTTCCGCTTCCCTAAAAGTGCAATATTCTCAAGTCAGACCGTCATACAGTTAGTGACTGATGAAGTGGCAGCCTTGACTAATTTAGTGAGTGAATGACTGACGAATGGCAACCTTGATTGATTTTAGTGAGTCAATTCTATGCATGTTTGCAGGATCCATTTTATTTGTCCATCCATGGCGCTTAATTGTTATCCTTCGTGTGCGCGCGCGCGTGTTATTGTTGTTGCTCTTGGTGGTAGTGTGTGTTACGTTTCCAGTATTTATTTAAAGACCCTGCTTAGAATAATTAAAAGACTTTAAATATAATTAATTCTTCCTCTCATATTCTACGCAGACTGGTTGCTCAATTTATTATCTGACTAATTAAAAGTGCGCCTTGTAGTTCAGACGACAAATTTACAGACTAATAAACTGCGAACTTTTAGCTAGATTTGAAAACAGTTAAATCCCTCTAAATTAATATGCACTCGTCATCAATCTTTCTGCTCATCCGCCCCCATTCAAATCTAAGAATTAATCTAATTGGTCTATTGTGCATAGAAATCAACTACTAAGAGGTATTAACAAAGAAAATAAGATTTAATAAAGTTTAACAAATTAACAATAAATCGAATGCAACGCGAATAGTCTTCACTCTGTCTTTACGCGCCTATGCCTGATTTTTGTCAATCTAAATTGCCAGAAAAGTGTTCCTTTGAGATCTGTACACTTGATTTTGCACTTAGCTCTATTCTTGTATCCTTGGTCTCAACACTCAGTCATGCTGATTCGTTCCCTCAGTCCCCCTTTAACGACACACGTGGTGCATAAGGAATGATGTCCCTTTGTTAGTGGCTAGGAACTGGAATTTTTGCAGCATGGCCCTCAGAGTGGATTTCGACACGCTTACACCAATAAGCTAATGCAGGTGAGGCATGGTGAAACATGAACCATGAGCCGACCTGTGGATGCAACGTGTTTGGATATAATTCTCAACCTAACAGGTCCTACCTAGGCATGGCTCAATTAAATGCGCTGAACAAAGAGTTTCGACCTCGCGTCGCTTACAATTAGATTTTAGAAAAAATATAATCGTCTCACATGTGTTCCATTTAACAGTCATGACGTATGAAGCAATAAAATAGATACAACGTTAAATTAATGTTCATACAAGAGGTAATTCAAACCGACAGAGCGCTTCACAATTTACAATTAAAATTACACGCAATAATTGAATTACATGAAGAATTCATATCGAGCGCAGCATTCTGGCTCTTAGTGAATTAAAACAATATAAATTAAAGTACAGAAATGGAAAAATGGTTACAATAAATTTATATTCCGTAACATATAGGTTTTCAGCTATTTCTCTGAACCATGCTCAAGTGTATATGGAAATCATATAATACATAGCACAAATACATACTTAAACAATACATAGGCAAATACTATTAAATAAAATGATACCTTTGAGAGAAGTCGAAGGGTACCTTGATTCTCTATGGCGCCGGCTGCCTCTCACGACCCGAGTAAGCTGATGGAATTAGCTAAAATGTGCTCGAAGTGAGGGAGCGGAAGCGTGTGGGTACATATATAGAAAGGTATATTGCGTATCACGTGACTGTTCGCAAAGCATGTGGTTGGTTCGAGAACTGGACAATGGTCCTAAAGTTACATAACATCTTGACCTGTTCTAGAAGCACCTAGAAAAAGGAAGCTTTGAACAAAGGGCCAAGGGTTTCAAATATTCGAATTTGAAGTAAACAAGGCAAGTGGGTCACGAAGTCGGACAATTTTATCAGACTGTGACACCCCCTTGCTTTTGAGGCGTTTATCTTGCCAAAGATAAAATGCCTCCTACAAATTATGTATGATAAAATGTAGAAGTCCACAATGAAGAAAAATTTACACAAAAAAAATTTCGACATTCCTAGAAATAAAGTGTGCAACTATATTTCATATTTACAGGAAGGAATCCGTAGGGTTCAGTTAATTGATTAAACAACATTCTATCAGTACCGGCACTTGATGGCATCAAGCACGACTCATGTAATCTGCGCCAACATTCAAAGACCCTTTGATGTAATGAATATTTGCGTCATACTGTGTCAGAAACAAAGACCAACGCATTAAACGGCTGTTCGTAAATTGCGCCTGTCCGAGAAAGGCCAACGGCTGGTGATCGCACTCAATGACAAAGGTTTTTCCGTACAAATAGTTTTCGAACTTTTTTATGGCCCAAACTATTGCAAGACATTCCTTTTCACTGGTGGAATATTTCTGTTCAGTAGTTGTGAGTTTACGGCTTGCATATGCAACTGGGTGTTTGGTGTCATTGTGTTCTTGTAATAACACTGCTCCTAATCCTGTGTTGCTAGCATCAGTCCTTAACAAGAATGGTTTTGTCAGATCTGGCAGTTTAACAACTAAATCTGAAGTCAGTCTAGATTTCAGTGTGTCAAAAGCGTTTTGGCATGCATCAGTCCACACTACTTTTGTAGGCATATTCTTACGTGTCAAGTCAGTCAGAGGACATGCAATGGCACTAAAATCTGGTACGAATTTTCTGTAGTAGTTAGCAAGACCAAGAAAACTTCTAACTTGTGTTTTTGTTAGCGGTTGTGAAGTGTCCTTAAGTTGTGCTATCTTAGCTTCACTTGGCGACATAGTTCCATGACTCAACTTGTGTCCCAAGAAGTCTAAGGAGAATTGTGCTATTTCACACTTCGTAGGGCGGGCAGTGAGGTTGGCTTGTTTTAATCTGGCTAGCACATCTCGTAAGAGTGTTAAGTGCTCCTCCCATGTCTGGGTGCCTAGAATTAAATCATCCATGAAGTTCTCAACTCCACGTCCGTACAGTGGTTCTAACAATGACCGCATCATTTTAGAAAAAATGCTTGGAGCGTTTGAAACTCCGAAAGGCATAACTTTCCATGTGTAGTTTCCTACTGGTGTAGTGAAAGCTAGTATGTGTCGATCAGTGTCCTTGACCTTGATTTGCCAAAAACCGCGTGACAAATCTATTTTGGTATAGTAATGAGCGTTAGCTAGCTTAGTGAAGATGAGATCCGGATCAGGAAGAGGTTCGGCACAAAACTCTGTCACTTGATTGAGTTTGCGGTAGTCTACGCAAAAACGGAACGAGTTATCACGTTTTTTAATCAACACGATGGGTGATCCGTAGGCACTGTCAGTCTTCTCTATGACCCCTAGATCTAGCATAGTCTTAATCTCACGTCTAACGTCATCTATCTTAGCGTGTGGCAACGGATACGGCTTCAAACGTATCGGTTTGTTGTCAGTCAGCTTCAGTGAAAATTCTATTAAGTCTGTCAACCCTGGTTTGTCTGTCAGAGTAGATGAGAACTCATTAAGCAATTCATTCACTTCTTTTTTCTGTCTTTCTGTCAAGGCTTCATTTACCCTAACGTCTTTGACAGTTTCGTCCGTCTGTAGAGGACAGTTTGGTAAAGTACCAGTGACGCAATCAGTATCCCCCTCGTCTTCTGTAACTATCGTCGCTACGACAAAATCAGCTTGAGTGGTTTGATCCTCACGGCTTATGTACTTTTTGAGTAGGTTAACATGAAAGATTTTCTCTCTCTTTCCTGTCTGCACCTTATAGTTCAGTCCCCCTAGCTTGGCGGTAACTACAAAGGGCCCCTTCCATTTCATCTGAAGTTTGTTATGTGCTTCAGGAAGCAACAGTAACACTTTGTCATTAACTTCAAATTCTCTAGGTTTGGTGTGCTTATTGTAATATTCTGCCTGTCTAGACTGAGCTATCGTCAAGTTTTCCCGTGCTATCTTGCCTATAGTTTCAAGACGGTTTCTTAAGTCAGTGACGTATGTATAAGTTGTCTTAACTTCGTCATCTGTCTTTTCATCAGTCCAAAGTGCCTTCAAAATCATCATCGGTCCGCGTACAGTACGTCCGTAAAGTAGCTCAAATGGTGAAAACCCGGTGGAAGATTGTGGCACCTCCCTATATGCAAATAGTAGGGCAGGGATGTATCTGTCCCAGTCTTTCGGTTTATCTGTGGCGAGCTTTTTAAGTGCTGTTTTTAATGTCCCATTGTATTTTTCAATCAGACCGTTTGCCTGGGGGTGGTATGGTGTGCAAGTAAGATGTTTGATGGAAAGTAAACGATTTACTTCCTTCATTACGTTGCCTATGAATTGACTCCCCTGATCTGTCAAAATTTCAGTAGGAATTCCAACACGACTCCATAGACCGAAAAGGGCTTCGGCGACAGTTTCAGTATCAATATTTTTCAATGGTACTGCGTCGGCGAATCTTGTTGCGTAATCAATAGTGGTCAGCACGTATCGATTACCTCTCGTTGATGTGGGTATTATAGGCCCAATCAAATCCAATGCTACGCGCTTGTAGGGTTCACTGATCAGTTCAGGCTCTCCTAACGGTGCGGGTCTGATTGAATTTTTAGACTGTGTTCTCTGGCATGTGTCGCAACTTAACACGAATCTACGGATATCGGCAGTGATGTCCGGCCAATAAAACTCACTTGTAATACGACTAGTTGTTTTTTGTACACCCATGTGTGCACCAAAAAGACTCTCATGACCTAATCGTAATACGTCATTTCGTTTGGTTTGTGGAACGACTAATTGTTTCCGAAATTCGTCTCCCACTTTCGAATAGCGGTACAATAAACCCTTTTTCAGAATAATGCACGCTTTCTTATTCGAATCGTCAGTGTTGACGTCACTAACAAGTACAGCTTGTCTGCGTAACTTGTCTAGTGTTTCGTCCTCAGCTTGTAATATTTTAATCTCGCTAACTGTTGCTTTATCTACGGCTGGTGCGGCAGACATCGGTGCAGTTACAGATTTGTCTTTACTACTCGCTGCTCTGGTTACAGCGTTAACCAGTGGTGGTTCGATTGAAGTTTGTTTTTTGCACGGCAAAACATACTTGCAACCAAGGATCACGTCATGCGGTGAGTTTTCCATAACTGCCGCTTTGACTGTTCCTTCTACAAAGTCTGAAACAATCGAGACTTCAGCTACTGGTAAAATGTCTTGTTCGCCGTTTGCAAAGGTGACAGAGATTGTCTCCCCTGTGTAGTCGGTACGGTTAACTAATGATGCATTTACAATAGCGTCTAGCTCACACCCTGTATCAAGCAAAGCGATTGTATCGTGACCGTTTGCCTGTACTGGTGTTCGATTCGACTTTTCTGGTTTAGGTGTATGACTTTCTACTGCGTAAACTTTAGCTGTTTTCTTTTCAGGACATGTTCGTGAAAAATGGCCACTATCACCACAAGTGTAACATGCAAGATTCTTTTTATCTTTCTGTTTGTCGGACTTGTTTTTAGTGTCGGGTTTAGATGTTTTATCATCACGCTCATTAGGTGCCTTCCCGTCATTTTTCTTATCCTTTCGAGTCTGCGGTTCGTTCGGTCGAGACTTGTTGTTCGCGTGTGCGTTCGAGAATCGAGAATGTGCGTCATCAAAGCGATCGGCGGCGTTGCCTATCTCCTCTAGCGTAGATTTTTCCCTTATTGCTAAGTGAATCAGTAGATCTGATTTGTATGACCCGAGAATATGGTCTTTTACCATTTCATCCCTAAGACCTGCGTACGTCTGTGGAGTTTCGGCTAGATCTATCCATCTTTGGAACAAGTCAGCTACGCGTCGTATGTACTGTGCGTGCGTCTCTGAACTGGCTTTAGTGGCCTGTTTAAACTTACGTCGGTATGTATCTGCTGTGAGTTTGTAACGTTTCAATAATGCGGCCTTGACTGTGTCGTAATTATCTGACTCAGAATCGCTAAGCTTATTGAACTCGTTTTTCGCACTGCCCTGCAATAACCCCGATAAATTTATCGCCCAATGTTCCGCTGGAATGTTTGTTGCTCTGGCTAACTTTTCAAACGTTTTTAAATACGCGTCTATTTGATCTTTGTTCTCATCAAATGGGACCATATTTATCTTTGGAATGATATTTTCAATTCTACTGTGATTATTTCCATCGCTAGAACGCGAATCACCACTGCTTCTGCGGTCACGGTTTGGATTGGTAACTTCTAGTTTCTTCACTTCCCATTCTAACCGTTTTATTTCCGCGTCTGCTGCGATGCGTTTAGCTTCTGTGTCCGCTGCGATACGTTTTGTTTCGATGTCGGCTAATCTTTCAGCTTCTAACCTTTTAGCTTCTGCGTCAGCTGCGATGCGTTTAGCTTCAGTTTCGGCTAGTTTTTCAGCTTCTAACTTCTTCAGTTCGCGATTAGCAATACGTTCTTCTCTTTCTATCTCTTGCCTTTCTTTGTCCGCTTTTTCCGCTTTCTCTAGCTCAGTTTTGATGTAGCTAGTCAGTTCGTCACCCTGGTATCCTATCATGATACCGGCTTCTTTCAGGTCTTCGATAACCTGTTTGCGATCCATTTTACTGTCTTAGCGCGCTGGCTACAATAAGAATGTATCTCGTGAATTGTGTGTTTTAACCGTCGGCGATAACTCCGCTTATCCCGAAAATAACTTTTAGGCTACAACCTTACAAAAATTATTTAATTTACTCAGAACACCTTCCGAAATAAATTACGCGTTAACTCTTTACACGTTTCACCTGCTTGTCACAGTGTCCGCTGTTCCAAGACTTTCGTAATGTCACGGCTCCTACCATACAACATTACACATTATATCTAGCACCCTAAATATAATAGTCCGAAGTCTGTTACTACCGATAACTCTCCTAGCTGGCGGTATAACCTTCGACTCCTCACAATGAAGTACTCAGTAACACAATACTAAATAATCATTCAATAGCTAACATGACATATTTAACTACGCTTAAATATATCAACATTAACTAACATGCACGCTACTCTGCAAAAGAATACATGCACATGTCACAACAAAAGCAAAGAAAATCAGTGATACAAAAATCAAAAGAACAATTGGCAATTCTGTTCGTTCGTTCGTTTCTAGGTTATGATGCGCCCTATGTATAAAAATGTTACAATTTACAATTTAATACATATCAATCCCGCGACGACCCACACTTGTTACGTTTCCAGTATTTATTTAAAGACCCTGCTTAGAATAATTAAAAGACTTTAAATATAATTAATTCTTCCTCTCATATTCTACGCAGACTGGTTGCTCAATTTATTATCTGACTAATTAAAAGTGCGCCTTGTAGTTCAGACGACAAATTTACAGACTAATAAACTGCGAACTTTTAGCTAGATTTGAAAACAGTTAAATCCCTCTAAATTAATATGCACTCGTCATCAATCTTTCTGCTCATCCGCCCCCATTCAAATCTAAGAATTAATCTAATTGGTCTATTGTGCATAGAAATCAACTACTAAGAGGTATTAACAAAGAAAATAAGATTTAATAAAGTTTAACAAATTAACAATAAATCGAATGCAACGCGAATAGTCTTCACTCTGTCTTTACGCGCCTATGCCTGATTTTTGTCAATCTAAATTGCCAGAAAAGTGTTCCTTTGAGATCTGTACACTTGATTTTGCACTTAGCTCTATTCTTGTATCCTTGGTCTCAACACTCAGTCATGCTGATTCGTTCCCTCAGTCCCCCTTTAACGACACACGTGGTGCATAAGGAATGATGTCCCTTTGTTAGTGGCTAGGAACTGGAATTTTTGCAGCATGGCCCTCAGAGTGGATTTCGACACGCTTACACCAATAAGCTAATGCAGGTGAGGCATGGTGAAACATGAACCATGAGCCGACCTGTGGATGCAACGTGTTTGGATATAATTCTCAACCTAACAGGTCCTACCTAGGCATGGCTCAATTAAATGCGCTGAACAAAGAGTTTCGACCTCGCGTCGCTTACAATTAGATTTTAGAAAAAATATAATCGTCTCACATGTGTTCCATTTAACAGTCATGACGTATGAAGCAATAAAATAGATACAACGTTAAATTAATGTTCATACAAGAGGTAATTCAAACCGACAGAGCGCTTCACAATTTACAATTAAAATTACACGCAATAATTGAATTACATGAAGAATTCATATCGAGCGCAGCATTCTGGCTCTTAGTGAATTAAAACAATATAAATTAAAGTACAGAAATGGAAAAATGGTTACAATAAATTTATATTCCGTAACATATAGGTTTTCAGCTATTTCTCTGAACCATGCTCAAGTGTATATGGAAATCATATAATACATAGCACAAATACATACTTAAACAATACATAGGCAAATACTATTAAATAAAATGATACCTTTGAGAGAAGTCGAAGGGTACCTTGATTCTCTATGGCGCCGGCTGCCTCTCACGACCCGAGTAAGCTGATGGAATTAGCTAAAATGTGCTCGAAGTGAGGGAGCGGAAGCGTGTGGGTACATATATAGAAAGGTATATTGCGTATCACGTGACTGTTCGCAAAGCATGTGGTTGGTTCGAGAACTGGACAATGGTCCTAAAGTTACATAACATCTTGACCTGTTCTAGAAGCACCTAGAAAAAGGAAGCTTTGAACAAAGGGCCAAGGGTTTCAAATATTCGAATTTGAAGTAAACAAGGCAAGTGGGTCACGAAGTCGGACAATTTTATCAGACTGTGACAGTGTGTTTATATGTGATTTGGATAGGGGTTGCTTCCGGCTTCCGCCACAGTTCCACTGGCTAGACTGGTTCATAGACGACACATTAAGGAAACCCAAAGCAATTATCTGCACCGCAGCCAACATTCATTAAAGAAAATTAATCATAATTAAGACTAGTTTTTTTCAGAAAGCATTTCGGACTGAATAGCACAATTGAAGTATGGAGGAAAATTGTTTTTCTAATGTCCATTTGGAAACATATTTTTTCTCCTAATATTCACATCAGCATATGAAAAGAGATTTGTGGTTTAATACAATCCGACCGAGGGGCGGGGGTGTCGTCATGTTATCAGTTCCAAACCAAACGCATCTGGTGTCAAGGGGGACTCAGTGCGTTATCAGCTCAAAACCAGACATTTGGTCAAAACAGGAGATCACAGTATTATCAACTCGAAATCATCTGGTCCAAAAGAGACCTTGAGAATGCTATTGATTAAAAATAGCGCATTGCGTTTGGTCCAAACGCTCCCAGTAATGTGACGATTAATTTAAAGCCGCTGGTTTTCCCCATGAGGTTGTTGTATCAATGAATCGAATCTTCCCGGTCGGCCAGCGATTCGGGATGAATGTAACATATAATACAGTAGTAACCATAACTCATACAGCCGTATGTACAGATACTTGACGCAGCAATTAATCACATCACATATAATAGTGTATCAAACATAGCTGAAACCAGTAGTTCATCCTAACTCATAGTGTGCCATAGATAAATAATTTAAACCAGTGGTGTGTATAATTAATATATAAAGCATATATGTACATGTTGTACCAAATTGACTCACTAACATCACTCCAATGCCTTTCTCCCAAAGAGAACTTGCATCACGGACCAAGTCAACAACTTACTCCCCATAATGTAAAAAACGGAGAAACAACAGTTTTGTGGATCCCAAGTCACTGTAACATAGCTGTTAACCTTAAACAGAGAAACAACATTTTTGTGGATCCCAAGGCACTGTAACATAGCTGTTAACCTTAAACAGAGAAACAACATTTTTGTGGATCCCAAGTCACTGTAATATAGCTGTTAACCTTAAACAGAGAAACAACATTTTTGTGGATCCCAAGTCACTGTAACATAGCTGTTAACCAAAAACAGAGAAACAACAATTTTGTGGATCCAAAGTCACTGTAACATAGCTGGAAAAGAAAATGCAGACGGGAGGGGGTGGGGCAAAATTCAGAAACAAACACGGCAAACAACTAAAAACCCTACTTTACAAAACTGAAATGTATACACTAATAACCTCCATATTCAAAATACACCCCACCCCCATCATTAGAACCAAAAACGTTACCCACGCTCCTGAACTCAACAGACTAAGACTAAATTCAACATTGTATACACACAAACCAAATCACCAATCGAAAATATGCAATCATTACAACACATAGAACACTTTTATACTTCCTCGCCCACCAGGACCACAGAGAGTAAATGAAAACAACAGTCGCCTTAGACCACTACCCTTCACCACCCACTCTCTCCTCTTCCCACTGAAAGACAAAATAGACCAAATTCAATCCGCTCTCACACTCTTTCTACAGGAGACAAGCACAATACACCTATAAATTAAAAAAAAAAAAATGCAGAGGCATGAAAGCTCTCCACCAGCACCAAAGACGAAAGACTAAAATCACCAATACCACGTGCGCAACACCAACCACCCCTCTCCAAGAAAAAGTGAGGAGAGGAAGTACCCAATTGAGACAACCAAGACTGAGAACATCCAAGTATAAAATGCCTATAGTGGCTTCTGTGTAGGGAGTGATGTCATCGCGAGAAAAAAAAATGATGCACCAATTTTAGTTGGTATCATTTTTCTTAGTTGAACGCTAAGTTAGCGATAATTAGTTGGTCAAGGCTACCGTATCAAGAAACATTTTTTGGAGAGTGTTGATTTATTTCCCAGGTAGTAGACTTAAGCTATTAGGCTTGTTAGGCCCAAAACAGACCAGGGGAGGGGGGGGGATAGTTTTAGAAGTAGTCCAAATGCAACAAAGAGCAGAAGTGCCTGTCATGCCAGAAGGAACTCAGCGCTGCGAAATTCTTGATTTAGCCGCCTTAAACACTTGGTTCAGCACTACGATTTTCATCAGTCTTGTAGGATGCACAGAGAGCTTTCTGTTGGTGAGTTGTCTGACTGATAGAGAGAACGAGAGAAATTGGGCTTTGAAATAATTTTTGTTTACTTACGACTGTTGATTATATTTTAGATCCCGAGTGGAATTATTTAATTAAGATAAGTAGTACAGAGTTGAATTTGACTGTATATTTTGCTCATATGGTATGAGTGGAGCTACGTTGTTGCAGAAAAATAAGTTGAGAATTACCGTATTAAGGGTGAGAGTGTAAAGACAGTGCGCAGGGAGTTATGGGCCGTCAGTTTGGTTTCATTGAAGCAGGCCCATAGGCTCTTTGGTTTGCTGATTTCTCCCCTGGTTCCTACAATTGGTTCTTCCCGTCGACTGCTACAATTGTTGGCAATTTGTTGCAGTTTGCTGCGGTGGATTTCCTCATTGTCTAGAGGACTGGAATAAACACCGAGTCAGGGTGACTGGATTATCTCCCTGGACTTGAGGAATCCAAACAGAAAATCATCCAAACAGAAAATCATGCGAACAGGTTGGGCTCTACGCATGTGAAAACCACACTCGTTCACGGCTTGCCTACCTGTTGCAAGTCGGCAAGCGACTTTACTACTTCGTCAGGAACTTCAAAGTCATGCGTAATAATTATTTTTCATACACTCTTACACACTAATTTTCCATCTGCTGAACTCTGACATTATTATTAACTATGTTTTATTGTCGTCATAAAGACTGAAGTAGCCATTTGGATAATACATAAACAATTTCTTTAAACGTTAATCTGAGGAATCGTTGTGCAAAAGAAGACTGTGAGAAGTGTTGCACCGCAATATCTTTGCAGCAAGTCATTACTGGTCTCAATTTTCATTCTCTGGTGACACCCATAAATATCGGGATTTAAAGTCACCACCAGTCTCGATTTTTTCTAGCGTACTCATGCTGAGCAATCTCGTCTTGCTTTTCCAGCCCGGTGTAGAGATTGGGAAGGACAGCGGTAGTAAGTCAGTTTCTCCATCTTACCATCTTCACGTCGGTTTCTGTTGCAGTGAAGGGTGATCGCGACGTGTTGCTCATAGGCTCTGGATCGAATGTGCTTTGTTCAGAAATTTCCTTGATTGACTAACCTCGACCAACAACTAACAAACAAGCTTGGTTTGTTCTCTATCCATCTCCAGTAGAGATTTCTTTTTCTTTGATGTTTTGTTTCAACATGTTTGACCAATCTGGATGCAGTAGCTGGTAACTGGTTCCCAGGCATTTTTGTGGCTGGCAGTAAGATGTAAGGCCACGCTTGATTGGTTTTTCATAGGAGCAGTTAATTAATTACCTAAAGTTTTCAAAAGAAAATTGATGGCATAACTACTTGGATATTTTCGTAGATTACGTTTGGTGTCCGCATTTTCGTTGGATATAAATTCTAATTTATTGAAAGTTGTGATGCCTACACCACCTACTTAATCATTACGATTATTATTAATTATTCACCCATAACTAATTACAAGTGATGAGAATGTTAATTTATGTATTAATAATTCTCCACCACTCGTCTCTATCACTTGGTGGATATGCCAGTGCTTTAAATGTTTTCTCTCTTCTACAACATTAAAGACAATCATTTACCGTCACACATTATTTTAGTAGTTGGAAAACTTCTTACTAATGGAGAAGACAAATCCACACTTAATCTATATTTAGAGAGCCACCATCCACACATTTTCTTCTCCAACATAAGATTATAATTATAAACAATATATTTAAGAAGGTCAATAAATTTAACAATAAATTTATTAAATCAATACATATAACAAATACATATAACAAATAATGAAAAGATTACTAGGCATCAACATTTCCATGAAACTACATTTGGATATTTTTAATATCTATACAGTCTTATAAAACAAAATTCAACAATTTAGAGTCAATACAAATCACAGGGTAACTTTTATCAGAGAACAGAAATGGAGTTATTAGAGATAAGCAATAATAGTTTGTACATAACCTGGTTTAGTTGTTGTCTTAATAGTCTTTAGTGCACTTTTTGTAACAAAATCTAAAGTTTATTGTTCACATTACTACTGTCAATTCCATGTGACTTCCCTCTTTACATTGTAGAACATAAATTTGCTGCTATTTTCTCGAAGCTAATTGGGTGCTTCTTCACTGTATTATCTCCCTCAAGCAGAACAACAATTATAGCAATTACTAGTAATTTCCTTGTACCAGAAATTGCTCATGGAGTCACAGTACATCAATGGAGTGTAGTGTATTTCTTACACTTACACACTGAGGTAGATATTTTTGCATCTACAATGGTCATAGTGGTTTATAATCAGTAAACCAGGAGATTCAGATAAAACAAGGAAAGGCTACTTTTTCCCTCTAAAATATAATCAGGGAACAAACACTAAGTTTTCACTTTATGTTTTTTTAATTCTATTCTTTCTTACATTCAAGTCTCAACTTACAGTTTCCTGCAATAGTATTTATTAGCCTGATACACGCATAATAAATACAGCATAATATTTTATGAACCAATTCACTAGAAACAATGTCCTACATATTAGCATTATAGTTCGCATTTTGTAGAAATAATGGTCTACTCTCAATACATAATAATGCATCTCTACATGTGTGTGTGAGTGTGTGTGTGTGCATCTACATCTGTGTACTTATAAGTACTTTTCTTAGTCTGCTGTATTTACTCAACCAGGAAAAAGCAAGCACATTGAGGTTTTAGAGTTGAGCTGGAACCATCTGAGGATGGGAGGGGCAATTGGAATTGCCAAGGGTCTCGAGGTATGTGGGCATTTTTTTTAATCTTTGCCAAAGTAATTTTATACTTTTCTGCAACAAAAAAAAATAACATTAGGAGTAATAAATTTATTGTTTTCTTTAATATGCATATTCATTAATACTCCTAATTATAGTGTTATAATTTACTAAGCAGAGTTTATACTCTTGAAGGCATTCTATGTATAATGCAGAGTTCAAAAATGTTGTTTGCACTGTTGTATTTAGACAGCCGCGCAAAAGTGAAGTTTAATTTAACTACGATCAATTTTTTTTTTAAGCAGTAAGAAAATAAAAATGACTATATCAGGGTATTTACTTGTTAATCTGTGGCTGAAATTAGTGCCAATTTGCACGTGATTGTTTTTAATCTCCCCACCCTCAAATCGCCCTAAAGCGAATAATAACTTGTGTGTCATGTCAGCCCACAATCATTTGATCAATTATCTCCCACACCCAGCCTTTATACGGTACACAGACAACCATCCAGAATGCCGAGAATTATCAGGGGTGTGACGGCGGACTGATTACCGATTCCTCTGCCTGGGTCAGGATGACTTTGTCCTCACTTGCTTCTCACAGGCGCACAGACGTCTTCAGTGTCGTGTGCACGCATTGACTTTCCCATTATTAACACATCTGCTTGAGGACGACCTCAGCGTTCCGACAGTTACAGCTTTGCATAAGACACACAGCACGTGATGAGGTGTGGGGTTGCGTTGGCCTCCTTTCCCTTTTGGCAATGGGGCCTTAGAACTTAGGACGTTCTCGGCCCAAGATAACTCTGGAGGTATTCGGTCCCCCTTCCCCCCTCCCAATGTCCAATAGATGTGTTTTATGTTATGGCCTTGTTTGTAGCCAACGATAGGTACCACTTGTTGATGCCACCCCTCTCCGTTGTAGCCTAAAGTGAAACTAAGAGACAAACAAATAGTTTAACACTGCAGTGAAAGTGCGGTCATAAGCATATCACTGGTCATTGATGACTGAACACCGCCTATGAGTCAGCAGTTGTGCGTAGCCGCCTGCTGTTTTCTCATCCAGTTGGTTCACAAATCTGTTTCATTTTGATTGCCCAGGCCAACCAGTCCTTGCTGCGAGTGGACCTGTCGTGGAACGGATTTGGATTCGAAGGCTGCGTGGCTCTGGGTGACATGCTGGCGCGAAATCGTACGCTGAAGGAACTTGACATCTCGTCCAATCGAATTCATCCACCCGCACTCCTCGAGGTATCACGTGGCCTCGCGCGCAACAAAACGCTGCAAGTGTTAAAGGTCGGTGTCTTCCTGAATGTTCGAGGTGCGTCATTGTGGCTGTTGCTAACTTCCTTTTATGTTGTGGGAGATTATTAAGAATATGTGGGGAAAAAAAATGTCGTTTAATTAACAGGCTGCAGACTTGTATACGAATTCCTGCTATATATCACCAGGTGACACTAAATTGTGTCACGCAGTCACGTGTAAGGGAGAGTGGAAGTTAGGAAGGCTGGGAGATTTTATCCTTTCTATCGTTGTTCACAAATTACGATTTCAAAACACTGTTTATGTATAATTTTTACGAAGCAGTCAGACTATCTTCAGGCTTGATATTCCAGCCGAGGCAAAAGACTTATTTTTAGAAGTATGAATCCCCACAAAATATCACTCTCATGCATGCGCAAGGTACTCTTGTTGAAAAAAAGATTACTTTAGACAGTCTTTAGTAGCACAATAAATTTGCTCACAGCAGACAATTGATGTCGGAAGGTGAAAACATATATTTATATAGAAATAAAAGTATTTCAATACACTCTTTACAGAGAAAATACCCATAATTCTTTAGAAAAATTATTTTAAAACTATATTCTAATTCTTTGACTGTGTTCAAACTTTGTTGTTTTCGTTGATAGCAAAAACTGGGGGGGGGGGGCATTAGCACTGTCGTAAATCTTTTCTGTATATAAAGGTGAATTCTTTTGTCTTATATGTATTTGTACTATTTGATAGACCTCTTTTTTTCCCCTCTTAAATTCACATATTGAATGTTCTCTATCACAGCAGAGTTGGAAATCTACTAGCAATTTTTGTAATTTCTTTGCAGAGAGAACGTATATTAATGCAGACAGCATTGTTTAGTTGATTTTAAAAAATTTTTTTAAATGTTACGTCATCACAGCTATCGATGTATTCTGGGTAAAGTTGTGTGCATTTTGATAATGCTCGGTTAACGGTATCGTCTTCACTTTTGCCCAGGTCAAGGTGTGTGTAAGCCTAATTGTGTTCATATTTTTGAAAGTGTTCATAATTATGTGCACTTAATAATGCTCGGAAATTGGTGGCGTCTTCACTTTTGCCTGCGTGTGTATTTCGCTTGCAGTAAATTTGCCATTGATACTGACCTTGACATTCACTGTGCACAACTAATAGTTTGTTATTTATTTGACATATTTTCACTGCTAACTAAATGTACATTTTACAAGCTAAATGTTTGGTTGAAGCAAGCTTCAACTGTGGTCCAAAGTGCCATACATATTTATGGCCAATGGGCTGACTTCTATTACATGTATTTTTGAAATACGTGCAGACGACCACTGATAATTTTTAAAATGTCATGAGATTTAGAATGGGTTTGGTAAAATGTTGCTCTCTTAAGAAAATTTTGGTCCAGCTGCTGAACCACTGTGCGTACGTCGTTTCTCAGACATTCTACAGTGCATTTATCTTGTGTTCTCTCTCTTAATGTCTTTTATCTGTTCTTCTCTCTCTTAATGTCTTTTATCTGTTCTTCTCACTCTTAATGTCTTTTATCTGTTCTTCTCTCTCTTAATGTCTTTTATCTGTTCTTCTCACTCTTAATGTCTTTTATCTGTTCTTCTCTCTCTTAATGTCTTTTATCTGTTCTTCTCTCTCTTAATGTCTTTTATCTGTACTTTAAATGGGTTCGTTTCAATTCAAAATTGTATGTTGTGTTCTCTCTCTTAATGTCTTTTATCTGTACTTTAAATGGGTTTGTTTCAATTCAAAATTGTATGTTGTGTGTATTTTGGCTAATTTGTTTTTAGTAGTAGTCAAAATAGTTACATTTCATTCAGGGAAATTTGATTACTGTCACTCTCTTTCCATTTAAGCTTTTGCTTTAAAAAAAAAATAATTAAATAACATTTGCCATATCTACTGCTGCAAAGGCAGCAAAAATGACATGGTAAAGAGAGATTACTCCAAACTAAAATCAGTGTCAGATGTGAGATTAATGTCATACACATTTTTTTTTTAATTAAAGGATTGCGCTGGAAAGAGGGATAGAGAGAGAGAGAAACAAACAACACCTTCACATATCCACCTTCCGGACGCATACTTCAACATATGTTAAATTGTTTCAGAGTAGTGGGGGGGGGGCCTAAACATAACGAGAATATGCCAATTCATTGATTGCTGATAAAACTATCTACTCATGTTTAGTCACGTGCTTGAACTTAATGACTCATTGAACTTGGGTTCTTACATGAAAACACAGTCATATGCAATCTACAGAGATCGTGATAGATCTGCCGACAGACTCAGAAAACCGACTAGACAGACAGACAAGACACACAGAAAAAGAGGTAGATGATTTAGGTAGATAAATAGCCGACTAGACAGACAGACAAGACACACAGAAAAAGAGATAGGTGATTTAGGTAGATAAATAGCCGATTACAGTTTTATAGCTAAACACTAACAACTCCTCCAGAGTGGATAGGTTTCTTGACGACAATAAAATATGAAATTGTTTTAATCTTTGCACTAATGTCTATTTTTTGTTGTTGCACTGATAACAGTTTTCAAGAAAATTGTTGGCATTATACAAATAATGAATGGATAGTTGATTACGATACTTGTTGATATGAACAAGTATGATGACGTCACATAAAATGACCGTTTCTATACTATTTTTTTTAAATCTGAACAAAATGAACCTGCTCAATAAAAGAAAAAGAAACTTGTAAGTAATTAGTTATTTTAGCATTTTGTTCTCTTTCACACTCACTTGAGTATAACAACATTATGCACATTCAAATTAATCTTATTTCTCTTCAACTTAATTTATTTGACAGTAATTTAATTATTTCCTGGTAAAATTAAAGATGAACACTCGTGCAGATTTTTCCAAGGATATGACCTTTACGAAAAGTCCCTAGAATCTGACGATTCTGCAAGGAATTTTCGAAATAAGTAAGTTGTTCTTATTTCATTTTAGTTTGAAAATACAATTATTTAATGCCTTTCGTATAAATTACGTCTAATTTATCCCATTAAATCTAGGAAACACTCTCTGTAAATCCCCACTACTGATCTCCCCTAAATTGCTCTTTCCTTTTCCACTTGTTAATTGTGTTAGTGTTTGCATTGTTTGTATGACGTCATATCAGGAAGTGGAGGTCCCACTGTATGGAGTTATCCTCTGCTTGAAGCTGCGAATGACGTATAGATTTTTGATTCAACTGACAGAATTCTTGTACACAAAGCAAACAGTGCTCAGTAATTTTATTTTCAAATAAAATGAAATAAATACACTTGATTTATTTCGAATTACTATTGCAATGCAGTGGTCAGACTCCATAGTGACTTTGAGTCGTGCGACGTCAAATTTCATTCATGACTTGAGAAAATTCTTCTGACAAAATTATATATAATACAATTGCCACCATTAGGCATGTATCGATGTTATTCATAGGTAACTAGAACACCACGTGATTTATCTTGCAAAATAAGTTTTGACAAGCTAAAGTTACGGCTGGCAAGCTAATGGTGTAGTTGAGTGACTAAATGTTTGGTTCAACCAAACTGGAATTGTGGTCCGAACCGCCAGTGAAAAAAAAAAATTGGACTGGCTAATTTTTTAACGATTTTGCTTCTAAATGTGCCTTTAACTTGCCAAAATAAAGTAGCAAGACAAAACAATTAGGCGTGTTAACGATATGACAAAGCTTAAAGTTACATTCAGTAAACTAAACATTAAATTAGCTAAAAGCGTTAGTTGAACAAAACTGAAATTATGACAAACCCCAATACATAAGTTTTGATTTGTTAAATCTTGGAAGAATTTGCTTGATAAATGAACTGTTTAATTTGTCAGATTCATTTAGCAAGACGAAACAGTTTTTACAAACCGGATTACCCATCAGTCAAGTTGAAGTTACATTTAGCAAGCTAACTGGTACACTTAATTCCAGTGTTGAGTTACAGTTACACCAAGTTCGAACTGTAACTCGAACAGGCAAGCAAAAATATGCTTCAACGTCAGCAATGTTTTAAAATAAAAACGTTGCGAAAACATCTTTTACGTTTGTCATTGTCACGATCTTAGACCATTGTTCTCTTGAAATAATCATTAGTTATTCTGTGCGTGGATTTGTGACTTCTCGCGAGAAGAAAGAAACGAACGCAATGTGGCAGTGGTGACTGATAAATTCTAGTGACGATTTCACTTAAACAGAGCTTCCTTGTAAGCGTTCATTTACTTTATTTATTTACTTTAGATTTATTTTTCAGTTTGTATGCATGCAAAGTACGATTGAATGCGCACCGGATGTGGGCAGTCTTTTGTGCTGCCATAGTGTTTGAAAGTGAAGTCGCGCCCGTCGAAGTTTGTATTAAGTTTGCCTTAAGTTTGCCTTAAGTTTGCCCTTCGCCTAGGCTGACCAGTTCAAAGACTTGGTGTCCAACAAGCAGACACAACAAAAAAATAAAACAAAACAAAACAATTCCTGTCCTCTGTACAGTTTTCTTATCACCCCGCCCCATTCCAGGGGCCATTTACAAAGCTGAAACTGATCTGCAAAACAATAAAATAAATTAAAAATTTAAAAGCTACTTGCCATGTTTTAAATCCATGTTCATGCAGATTTGTGGGAGAGAATATAGAACAATCAAACAATAACGAGCTTTTAAGTGTTTGCAAGTTATCTTAGTTCAAATATAAATTCTTTTGAAAATTTCATTGTATTGTTGCCGTGCAAGTCTGCCTCGCTTAGTCAATGATGGCTTTAGAGAAATCCCACTCAAATCACGACGAACAGAGAGGAAAAGCATCCTTGAAATAATTCAAGTGAGTAATTGTTTGCTGTTGTTTTCTTATTGTTTCTGTGTGTGTGTTGTTTTCTTAGTGTTTCTGTGTGTGTGTGTGTGTTGTTTTCTTAGTGTTTCGTGTGTGTGTGTGTGTGTGTGTGTGTGTGTGTGTGTGTGTGTGTGTGTGTGTGTGTGTTGTTTTCTTAGTGTTTCGTGTGTGTGTGTGTGTGTGTGTGTGTGTGTGTGTTGTTTTCTTATTGTTTCTGTGTGTGTGTTGTTGCTTTTGTTTTGTTTTGTTTTCTGCAAGAAATGAAAACCTTGATGTTAAGAAAAGGTCTTAAGGAGGTCGTGAGTGAACTTGAAGAAAAAATCTTTTTTTTGTTGTGTGTACCATGTGCAGATTGGGAACAACCCTATCACAGCCTCGTTCACAAGCGTGTTACTCAACTCAATTAAGAAACACCCTACTGTTGGTCTAGTGCAGCTTGACATGCAGGTTGGTAGTTCGCATGCACTTAATTCGAACACATGTACTTATTAATTACTAATTACGTATAGATGGGTAGAGAACATGTACGTACTCAGTATTAATGATACCGAGGTCGGGACCAATTTATAATGACTCACAGATTGGATAAAAGCTGTTAATATATCATCTTTGTATGTGTGTAATGACCATAGTGTAACGATTCTTACATTGTTACTGCATTAAAATTGTTTTAAATGTGTTCTTTATTCTTGCAATAAGAAAAATTATGGTAGCTTGTACACTGCATACATACATAATTTAATCATCTGACAGCATGTATATCTGTAACAGTGAACTAAATCGGACACACCATCTTTATGTGGACCTAACAGTACCTGTCCCAACAGATATTTCTCTGACGACGCCTACGCTAGTTATGATTATTAATATTAATTTCTATTATTGAATAATCATGAACTAGGTTAATTACAGGTGCGTAGCAATCTTAATTATATATATTAATATTCCAACAGGTCGACCCTTCTCCTATTCCACTTGGCGGATCTAACTGGTGTTTTTAGTTACATATATGTAAACATTCTTCCGTCACATAATTACTTATTACTGGACTTGTTGTTAAGGATGGGTTGTGATCCGTCTTAATTTCTACTGTCCCCACCGCCCTTGTACTCTGACACATTAATTGACATGCGCACAAGAAGCTGATTACAAATAAACAATAAAATTTAGTTGTTTATTTTTACACTTGCGACAAATTTAATTCAAACTTTGGTGTCAGTAACATATCAGATGCCATAAGCTGACCTAGTCTTACTATAAAAATAATCCACTCTTAACCTTGTCACAGTCCCGAAGTGATCTATATTTATGAAGTTAGCTGTGATGTTACTTTAATGTCCTCCTACAGCTGTCGATGCGGTAGTCGACTCTGGTGTTATGGGGTCGACAGTTTGGGTTTTGTTATGGTTACTTTTTGCTTGTAGTGTCCCGAGGCAGTGGGCACTGTGACAGAAATAAACAATTACGGTTACACTGGCACAAAACTTTTACGACTCCATCATGATTACAGTTAACATTACATTACCATTAATGCAAAGGGAGACCAGCATTTAACAATCAAAATTTTATATTTAACACTGTAATTACAGTTAGCATCACACTAACATTAATGGAAAGGGAGACCAGCAATTAACAATCAAAATTTTATATGAAAGAAGAAGAATATGTGTATGAAAAGAATTATTAAATTTTTTCATCACAGATGGTGTGACCTCACAATTAAATTGCTATAGCACTCCTATTAATAAATGTTCTCATTTCTATGCTGTTTTCAAACCTAGAGTTCTGGACAATCAGTCACTCGGTGGGTTCAGATTTCTTAATAAACTGAGTGACTGATGTACATTTTTATGATCCATTGTATTCGATACACAGCACATTTAGCCTCACGCCAACTAGCCACTGGTCTAAGCTTTCCCTTCGTGTAAACTGGATGGACTTAGTCCAACACACCTAAGCTTTCCCTTCATGTAAACTGGATGGACAGTCCAACACACCTAGCAGCTTTCCCTTTGTGTAAACTGGATGGAGTGAGTCCAACACACCTAGCAGCTTTCCCTTTATGTAAACTGGATGGACTGAGTCCAGTGTAGACCTGACAGGAAACTGACTTGTAGCCCTCAGTCAAGTAAGTGATGCAGGTTACTAGAATACTGGGAACTTGTAATATCCAATGAGGATAGCCCTCTAAGTTTTTTGTATAATATCCAATGAAGATAGCCCTCTAAGTTCCTTCTCTATATATTTCTTCCTTTAATTACTCCTTAATGATCTGTGAAAAGAAATAGAAATACACCTTTTAATAATTAATGCTCATAGTTCATTCACATAATTCAGTTGTTTTATTTATTTTTGTTTTGTTTTGTTTTGTTTTGTTTGTTTGTTTTGGTGTGTTTTTGTTTTTGTTTTGTTTTTGTTTTTGTTTTTTGTTTTTTGGGGGGCAATTTAAATTATAAATTACACTCTCTCATATGACTTGAGTTCTTCTGAGCTTTTTACCAGCTTCTATTGGAAAAAGGTGTGCTTTCTTCTGCAAAAGTCAAATTAAGGCAGTGCTAAATTTCAGGCATATTTCATCTCTAAACTCTTTTCTCTCTTTACACACATTCTCATCTTACAAATCCTGCAACACTTTCTTTAGCCCAAAACACACACGGCATAAGAAATATAGCATCGATCAAAATTCACAAGTATAATATACAATGTAATCAAATTGGTGAACATACAAATAAAGGTTCAATTACATAAGCATTCTCTAATTCAAATCATACATCAATAGCATACATGTACAAAATATTTCTAAGTCCATTCTTCCTTTTATCAGTCAACTTACCATAAGCTAACAATCGCCTTTATGACCGGACTCGTGTTTCATTCAACTCACAGTGATTAGAATAAAGGATTCTGATATGAATCTCCAATAAATAAATTGTACGGTTATTTTATGGCACTAATTTATTAATGGTACTAGATTATTAAATAAAGTTAATAGTACGGCTATTTTTAACCACATCAGATTAGCCTTTTTCGAACTTTTTTACCCTGGAGGAGCCCCTGGAATAATATTTAGATCTCAGGAAGCTCCTGCATAAAACGTATTATATCTACGATGTTTAGGTTTTCCAATCACAATCTCTTCTGGAACCCATAGCCATCTCTTGAGAAACCCTACAATAGATTGTTAAACAGATTAAAAGTATGGTGAGTTTAAACTATGCTAGATTTTTATAAATAGATGGTATGTCTATTTTTAACTGCACTAAGATAAATAAAAAGGGGTGGTGGTGCTACTGCTCTTCAGTATACACTGCATATCAATAATAAGTTAGTCTGAGTTCATCATGTTGCTAATTTTAAGACCATTATCACTGCATATCAATAATAAGTTAGTCTGCGTTCATCATGTTGCTAATTTTAAGACCATTATCACTTAAAAACACGCGGTTGTGCAAAGGTAGGGCAACAGAACTCTCCTTGTCTAGGTCTGGAATCGAACTCCTTAGCCCTAGGGCAGTGCGTCTAGATTCAAATTGGTCGTAATAAAATGACAGAGTGGGACCCGTCTGCTAAAGGTCGCACGCATTAACTTGGAAATATGTCCGGAAACAATCGGCCGTTGACCACTGATCTGGCAAATTAATTTGCACCTTGAAAACCTTCCCCAAGCCACATCCAACCGCCGTGGCACCACGTCTTTCCCTTCCATTGGTAAAAAATCAAAAGAACTCTCCCTAGACATTGATACTCGTCGCTAAATGAACGAAAATTGAAGTGGGCGCGAAATGTCTTTATTTTTTTTTAAATTAAAAAAATCGAAGCTATATATATCTTATCCATGTACTACGTACACTTTGCATGCGTGAAACATTTAGAACACTCAATAATTAAATCGATAGAGCCAAAGAAACCGTCAGGTGATATGACACTTCTGTATCGTCCAGTATGTCCTACTCCTGGCCATAGGGATCACATCACCAATGTCCGCACGGTCAGTTCCAAAGTACGCTTTCAATAGAAGTAATTTCCAGTTCCATCGTTCCGGGGTCGACGGCCACAACGGCTGACAAACACGTATGGAAATGTGGCATTCAGTCATGAAACTTGACCCGCTTTCGTTTGTGTGTGACCTATTTGCACAGTCCTCGGAGTTCGCCTGTTCAATTCTTGTTTGTCTCCCCCACCCCCACCTCGTTCTTACAGCTGGTTTGAACTGGTTTAGATTTAGCTCTCAGCTATAGCGCTAAGTGAAATCCGTTACTTTTTCTTTAGTTCTTTATGGACATCGGATAAGAATTCATTCACGTGATATATTTCGCAGCAAGTCGTCAACGATACGAGAATACTAAATATGATATACAGATCTGAGAATGTTAAATATGATATACAGATCTGAGAGTACTAAATATGATATACAGATCTGAGAGTACTGAATACCGATATACAGATCTGAGAGTACTGAATACCGATATACAGAGCTGAGAGTACGGACTATTGAATACTGATATACTGATATACAAATCTGAGACTACTGTGACGTTTTGCTGGGAGATGAGCAAAATGTTAATTCTCCCGAGAAATAAATAAGACAGAACGCTGTTTGATGGTTATATTTAGAGTTTATAAATTTATCTCATTCATAGTCATAACCTTCTAGATTAGTAAGAGATAGTTTGTTTGCATTTCGACACTGTTTCGCTTATTTGTGTTACGTCATATGAGCGTCATTAGAGAAACTGTACAGTTGTTGATTTTATGGCCACTTTACTCTGGATTCACCTGATGTGTCATCTAGAGTCCTAGAGGTTGTTGCAGCGGATGCACACATGGTCATTGAACTGTGATCTCTGGCCTGTGGGTCATTCCACTCTGGCATTGCTTCACGGTTCAGTGCTTTTTGATAGTCAGTGCCAGATCTGCCAGTAGAAAACACATGGGCTAAGAATTTGCCCACGTGTTCTCTGACAGTACACTCTTATGTACTTGGTCATCAAATAATCTAATATCTTAAGTGAAAATGTATAGCAACACAAAATAGGGTTAAAGTTAAGTGTGAAGGGGTGTCCTCTGGTGAAGAAGAGTGCTTGTTAAGGGTCACCCCAGGTTGCGAGATGAAAACAACGATGATGACGGAGGACAATACATCACACCTTCCTTGACATCCACAGCAAGAGATAACAACATGCAACACCTGTGCTTACAGCTTACATGAGTCCTTTATTTATGGCAGCACACCACCAAACTCTGTCTCTCTGGTCACATAGCTCTCTGTATGCATACAACCAACCAATCATCATTTAACAGTAGTAATAGTAGTGATAGTACTGTTAACTTTGGACACACACACACGTTAATTATATTCCATGAGGGCCGTCTTCCCAGAAGACCACATAGACCCAAAACAAAACTCTAGCGTGAAAGGCTTCTAAAAATAACTTCTGTGTTTTCTTACTTTCATTCTAATACAATTTACTTCTAAACTACTTAGAGTTGTATAATACTTTAACTATCTAAGGAAACTACACTAAATACTCTTTAAATACAACACTTTACTCCTAAACTACTTGTATAATACTTTAACTATCTAAGGAAACTACACTAAATACTCTTTAAATACAACACTTTACTCCTAAACTACTTGTATAATGCTTTTACTATCTAAAGAAAATACACTAAATACTCTTTAAATACAACTTTCCTAATGAATAATTGAAAAGATAAAATACAAAATAAATTAAATAACTTTATTCACATGCTACGTAAAAAAACATTATCACATGAATAAATATTAAAATTCATAAGAAAATAGCATAACCAGCCTACAAAATTATATAAATACAAACTACAAACTATTCCCTATCTAAATATATAAATATCAACTTTAGTTAATAATACCTAAAGCATTGTACAATAATTAAAATATTAAAATATGCATACTAACACAGTGCTACAAATTAGCATTGACAAGTTTACTCAGTACAGTGCCCTGCGATTTAAACAAAGCCAGCGGTCATGACCTAATTTGTAGCCAGCCATGGTCCTACTTATAGAACAAAATAAGCACTGTTCACCCGTACACTAACCTTCTATATGAATAAACATGGATATAATATTTAGTTATACAAGCAAAACCACATTTCTTCGGCAGTAATATGCAGAGGATGGGTTGCTGCTGCATCAGTAACCAGCATAAAGGGTAGTAGCTTCTATGCAATATGATTATAGCTTATTAATGCTGGGAGACCAAAGCACATGCCGAATAACAGATAGGTTTCTAGTGCATTGTTGCACGCAGTTCAGCTGCACTCTGAATGGTTCGTTTAAAGTGAGATGCTACTCAACATATTCTCTAGCCCACGGATAGGGTCAACTGTTCTAGACTTAGGTTTGATTGTAGTCTATTTTTAAAGGAGGGTGGGTGTGGGCTACATAATGCCATTATGTGACAATGATTGAATTAAGACATACAGAGCTGGGATACTGAATACTGAAACACAGACTGATTTACAGAGCATTGAATACTGACTAGTGAATACAGATATACAGATCTGAGGCTACCTGAATACTGATATACAGATCTCAGACCACTAAATACTGATACACAGATCTGAGACTCTGAATACTGATACACATATCTGAGACTCTGAATACTGATACACAGATCTGAGAATCTGAATACTGATACACATATCTGAGACTCCGAATACTGATACACAGATCTGAGACTGAATAAAGAATACAGATCTGAGACTCTGAATACTGACACACAGATCTGAGAGTATTGAGTGGTATATCAGAGCTTTAAAGCTGAAAGCGGCAAGCACTAATTGTTGTCTTGTTAGTAATACTCTTATTCCGACTTGTAAAACGCAATTTTTTTTTTTATTACTTTACAGCTTGTCTTACTTAATTTATGAGGAGCGCTTCCCGCCTAGTCCGATTTCGCGCAAGTTTTGTTACATTCCTAATGACGTCCTATTTGCTAGTCAGCTGGAATAAATACGTCATAGTCAATATTCTGCATGAATTTGTGAATTTAAATTTAACTTATCCATAAAGATTTGTAATCATTGAGTACATTTATTATTATACCCACTCACAGTTTGCTTGTAATATTGATTCTAAGGCCTAGCACAAAATTGGTAGTTCTTATGCTAGTTCAAGGGTAATGTACAAACTCTGGGCTTCGGAAAGCTCTAAAGTCCGCACTTCCGGAACAAGAAATCATTTCAGTTTATAAAAATCAAAGTCTGCTACGACAAAAACTATTACCGAGGCAGATAACAATAGGAGAAACTTTTTTTTTTTTTTAACCAAGCCAACCAGCACAATGCATTTACATCCGTAAAGCATAAAGCATTTGCTTCATAGTCTACTCGGTAGCTTTTGATCTTCCTCCTCATAAGACGTTTGTTTTATTAATTCATGGAAATATTTTTCATTCAGTGCTGTGTTCTTTGGTATAACTTTACGTAAAACTTATTTCTTTTTTTTTCATATTTTTAAAAAAAAAAAAAAGAAAGAAGTGAGTAAACCATATCTGTTAATGAAAGGACTCTAGCCAAAGACCAGTGAATTACAGTCATGAATAAAGACGATTCCAGTGATGAGTGAAAACAGTCACAGGAAAAGGGCCACGGGAGAAAGTCACAAGTTTTGCTAGGATAAAAGTCACTGGAAAAAAAGTTACAACAAAGTCACTTATACTTGTAACTACAAATCAGTAAGCAAGCATACATGCGTATTGTTGATTTACATAGTTATATTGTTTATTAAGCATTATTTATTACAGCGAGAAGTTCAAGCGTATGTAATATGGAACGGGGGATAAATCGGTGATTATTGGTGTGATATGTTTTTGTCCCGTTCCAAATAACGATAGGTCTTTTCCCCTTAATCATTTACTTTCTCTTTCTCACACACACAGACACACACACACACACACACACACACACACACACACACACACACACACACACACACAAATACACACACCATACACACACGCATTCATTTCAGGTACATGTATACACATTTTGAGACAAATGTGTGAACAGGGACACAGCTAGCTAGATGTTTAAACAAGAGAAGTATTATTTAAAGATTTTAAATAGATAAATAAAAGCAAGCAAACACTGAACTTAAAGTCCATTTTCAAATATAAAATAAAGCGAGGTAAAAATCAATTTGGTCGAGAACACAGCTACAATTTATGTGGAGTGCAGATCTACACGGGAATTAAATGACACGTTTTTTATGGGAAAAAAATAAACGTTATGTCATTGCTTACCATACATGCATGAATTTCAGATGAAGTACGCATTAGTATTTCCATGAATAAAAGAATACAAAACGTATTGACGTAATGCGAAAAATAAATAACAAGACTTATTGACGTAATACGAAAAATAAATAACAAGACTTATTGACGTAATACGAAAAATAAATAACAAGACTTATTGACGTAATACGAAAAATAAATAACAAGACATTGACGTAATACGAAATATACATCAAAGTTCCCAATAAAGTGACAGGTTTAGGCATTTAAATATAGTATAAGTACACTTATACTCAAACACACTAATGACTTTATTTGTGCCGTATATTGTGGTTATATTTCAGCGAAGCTTTTCCTATCAAATTTTACGACGTACTTCTGTGAGGTTTCCCAAACTTTTTTCCTGATATTTTTTTTCCTGTCAGTATTCGTTCTGCTGCTCTCTTTATTATTCTAAATCTCCAAAATTAGAAAAATGCCGAAATCCGAAACACTTTCGGCCAATCTACTGATTCAGACCATTTCAATGACCATGGACAGACTCATGACACTGTCGTCTGCAAAATCATTGGACTTAAAAGCTGAAGTCAACGTTGGTGTGACTTTATTAAGTTTAACAACGTTAAGCCGTCGTCATATTAGAATGATGGCAGCTTCTGGCATTCGACTAATTTCGCTGCCTGGCACGAGGTGTGCCGCTGTTGCGAGGGTTGAAGATGATGAAAGACAGTGTGTGTGTGTGTGTGTGGGGGGGTGTTGAGAGAAAAGTTGTAGAGTGGTGATGATGAATGGTGGCCGATGAGTCCGTGGCGCTCATGTTTGGCCGGTAAAGGCATGCATTAACCCGGTTGTCCATTGGAATGTGCGTAGACAGGTGCTGCCAACCAGTACAGGTGGTCGAACATCAGCTGTATCATGTCCACAATGGGATGGTTAAAAAATTCTCACTGTGGATAGTGATGCTCCCGGTACACCCGTCGTTGTCGTTGTTGTTGGTGATGGTGGTGGTATGCTTTATTTTCCCTAACGATATTGCGTCTTGATTCGTTTGTATGCTCTGACTGGACAATCTTCCATTGAGTAGCAGCCGCAAAAGAAAAAGAAATCCGGGAAAATTATAACCTTGAACCGATCCTATAATTGGCACAACACTACGGATACAAGAACTGGTGCTCCAGATTATTTCTTTGCGTCACTGATGTTGTTTCGGCATCCTTTGGTGGGGAACTGTCGCTTCGGCATCAGTGGACACAAGTGTTAGTCATTAGTCAGTCATTCTGATTACGAAGCTAGGGCGAGTGACATAGATGACTCACCACGCTCACTCAGCGCTGGTCATGACAGCTGTTTGTTGTTGCAGGCGGCATGAAATTTTCACCATCGTGGGTACAACAGATACTGGCATTAGCGCGATGACTAGTGCATGTGCGCGTGCGCACGCACACACACACACACACACACACACATTGTCTTGTGCGTATATTAATAAAGTGCTATTTTCATTTAAAATCCACACACATTTAGTTTCACTCTAATTAAAGTAAAGAGTTTTTACTTTGCTTTTCTTTCCCCCAAACAACACATTACTCTGCACGATACCCGCATTTGGGTAAAACACTTTACTCTGCGTGATACCCGCTATAGGATGAAACACTTTGCATGATACCCGCATTTTGGTGAAACACTTTAAAAGCATGCATACTTCGTATAACTGAACGAATTGGGTGGAAGTAGTGAAAGGGGATGGTCGGGGTAAGGAGTTGGCCAGTATCCGTGTATCTTCAAATATTTGTTACCGTGATTATGTGTAACTCATAAATCCAACTTACTACTTAGTAAGGATCTCGGGTAATACCTAGTAAGTGCTGTTTTTTATGTTGTTGTGAAAAGTTATTCTCGTTTTCATTGTGAATTTCTTAATTTCTTGTAATTCTTTTCAATGCATATTTGTCAGTACTGATATTCCGGTTAAAAACCTTTGAACATACTCGGAATTCAGTTTGCTATTTTATTTACCTTCAGCATTTTTGAAATCTAGGTATTACTACCCGTTCCTTGGTGATATGAACTCTTTGGCAGTCTTTGGCGAATCTCGCTAGAGACAGGTAATACATTGATTTCGAGTTCACACAGACACGTCAAAACACATACACGTCAGTCGTCAGATAAATAAAGATCAAACAATAATTTAGATCTCGTTACAGTTTCTTTATACTCCAGTTGAAATTTTTTGGGGGCGATGGTGTCGTTGTTGCAGGGGATTGTAGTGGACCGCGACTTTCAGTCCATTCTTGATGACATCCGACACACTCGCTGTTTGCTCGTGAACTATGACCTCATCTTGCCTGTCAAAGCAGTATCGCGGGAAGAGATGCTGAAACGGATTCAGGCACCAGGCGCGTACAACCTTGACCCTTTGCACATGTTCTTCTTGCTGAAGGAGAAGATGAGGGCTTCAGACTTTTTTCACAAGATCAACAAGGACAACAACGAGGGCGTTTCTCGCCAGGAGTTGCACATGTTGTTCATGGTGAGCAGACCGCGAGCTCGTCGACGAGCAAAGTTATCTCCCGTGTAGAGCGTTGCTATGGTTGCTGACGTTTATTGGTTGCTTCTTTTTTTTCCATTAAAAAAAAAAAAAATAATAATAATGGTCGTTGTCTTGAATAGCGCCGCCTACCGTTTTATTTTGTTGGTTTCGTTCAGTAAGTTTGGTTCAGTTGGTTTGGTTCAGTTGGTTTCGTTCAGTTGGTTTGGTTGTTTCCGTGTGTCGTAGGGGTGGGTCGTGAGGTGGGAATGTATCATTCTGGCTTTTGTTGAAACTGTGTTTAATATTTTTTTTCCATTCTGGCTTATTTAAAATAAGTTGTGTTTATTTTTTCTCTCTATAGTCAGACTCGGATTTGTATAATAAAACTTCTGGTAGAGTTTGTTTTATTTATTTCTATTGATTTGCCGAACAAATGTGAAGCTGTGATTAGCGCCGTCAAGCTTAATACAAGTTAAAAATCCATAGATGCAGAACACTGAAACACGCACACGCATGCACGCACACATACACACACCTATACTTTCGTCTCTTGCGGTGTATGTCAGCGTGACCCAGTGCCTTTTGTCAACACTACGGATCCCGATCTTTTCCTTCAACAGTAACTATATACCATTTGTACTGCTACTACTGTTTTTAACGCTCCTACTGCTGTTATTACTACTTCTAAAGCTATCACTGATATTATTGCTACTTCTAACACTATGACTGCTTATTACTGTTATTTTTAACGCTACTACTGCTGTTATTACTACTTCTAAGGCTACCACTGATATTACTGCTACTTCTAACACTACTACTGCTGTTATTACTACTTCTAAAGCTACCACTGATATTACTGCTATTTCTAACACTATGACTGTGTATTACTGTTATTTTTAACGCTCCTACTGCTATTATTACTACTTCTAAAACTACCACTAATATTACTTCTGCTTCTAACACTACTACTTCTAAAACTACGACTGATGTTACTGCTATTTCTAACACTACTACTGCTGTTATTACTACTTCTAAAACTATGACTGATATTACTGCTACTTCTAACACTACTATTGCTACTACTACTGCTGCTATTACTACTTATTTTAACACTTCTCCTTCTTTTACTACTACTTAGCACTACTTCTAAAACTGCTATTACTGCTACTTTTAATACTACTACTGCTATTACTACTGATACTGCTAACACTAACACTGCTGTTACTACTACTTCTTCTAACACTAATACTTCTTTTACTACTGCTTAGTACTTCTAACACTAAGCCTGCTATTACAGCTACTTTTAATACTACTACTTCTAACACTACTACTACTTAGTAATACTACTGCTGCTGTTACTACTACTACTTCTAACCCTACTACTGCTATTATTATTACTACTTCTAACACTACTACTGCTATTACTATTACTATTTCTAACACTACTACTGCTATTATTATTACTACTTCTAACACTACTACTGCTATTACTATTACTACTTCTAACACTACTACTGCTATTACTATTACTACTTCTAACACTACTACTGCCGTTTCTACTACAACTTCTAACACTGCTAGTGCTGTTACTACTACTAATTGTAAAACACTGCTTTTACTACTTCTAACACTGCTACATCTGTTACTACTCTAATTCTAATAATACTACTGTTCCTACTACTACTTCTAGCACTACTAGGCCTACTGCTATTACTACCACTATTATTACTACTATGCTTCTGTTGGTACTCATTGCTACTCGAGAGTGTATTTGCTAAAGACATTAATTGTCTCCACGCCCTGGTCATGCCGACGCCCAAATTTTGCTGTCTGGCAGACAGTTTTAAACCATCATCTGTCATCAGAATTGGTTTGGAAACTTTATGCCAACAACACCTACAATCTCAACTGCCTTTTGGTGACAGTTACTTTGCGCAGCCAGAGTGACAACAAAATTTTTGTTGTATGAATAACCTACTATGACGTCAAGCACTGCTATTTTCAGCAACAACAAATCACTGTGAAAGGAACAATAAAGGTGAATCGATTGCTACCACAAATGCTACATTGCTGCTACTATTGCTTCTTCTACGTTATACTGCTGCTACTGGTCTTGCTCTTACTTCTATTGCTTCTGTTTCTACATTATTGTTACTACTGCTACATATTATGACCATTATAATGGTCACAATTGTAGTTTTGTTCCATTAGTAATAGTAGTAGTTTTGTACCAGTAATAATAGTAGTAGTCTTGTACCAGTAGTAATAGTAGTAGTCTTGTACCAGTAGTAATAGTTTTGTTTGTACCAGTAGTAATAGTATTAGTTTTGTTTGTACCAGTAGTAATAGTAGTAGTCTTGTACCAGTAGTAATAGTTTTGTTTGTACCAGTAGTAATAGTAGTAGTTTTGTTTGTACCAGTAGTAATAGTAGTAGTCTTGTACCAGTAGTAATAGTTTTGTTTGTACCAGTAGTAATAGTAGTAGTTTTGTTTGTACCAGTAGAAATAATAATAGTTTTGTTTGTACCAATAGTAATAGTAGTAGTTTTGTACCAGTAGTAATAGCAGTAGTTTTGTGCCAGTAGTAATAGTAGTAGTTTTGTGCCAGTAGTAATAGCAGTAGTTTTGTACCAGTAGAAATAGTAATAGTTTTGTTTGTACCAATAGTAATAGTAGTAGTTTTGTTTGTACCAGTAGTAATAGTAGTAGTTCTGTTTGTACCAGTAGTAATAGTAGTAGTTTTGTTTGTACCAATAGTAATAGTAGTAGTTTTGTTTGTACCAGTAGTAATAGTAGTAACTTTGTATCTAGTTGTGGCAGCAGTGGTTTATAGCAGTTTTAACACTAGTAGTAACATTATGAGTAATAAATATTAGTAGTGGCGGCAGCAGTAGTACATAGTGGCAGAAGTAGTACTAGCAGTATTATGTAGCATTAAAAGTCGTACTGGTAGTATTTACCAGTAACATAGGCACCTGTAATATAAAAACAGTTAAATATATCAGTCGTAGGACCAGTAGAATATATCAGTTGTAGCACCAGTAGTTTAATACAAGTAGATGGATTATGTCAGTTGTAGCAGCAGTAATATAGTCGCAGTAGATGACATGTCTACTGCGGCTTCTGGGGTGAGTGTGAGCGGAACAACAACAACAACCTTTCAAACGGATACTGCGGCCGCTCACGCTTCTCATAGTGGTGGTCCGTGGACCGGTGTCGTTCGTGAGCGATCAATCTCTTGTCCGCAGCAACCCTCCAGGAAAAAAAAGAATTTTGACATGTCATAGCACCATAGTTTGCACTTGTGAGCCACGAAAAACTTTGAAGGCAACAACTGGCTAACGCAGTAGTATCCACACATATGCACGGTGCAGTACTTCCAGTATGATGCTATTATTTTATTATTACATCTGATGGTGCTGGTGGGGAGGGTGCCATGTTAGCTTAGTCTAGAGTTACCAATTTAACTGTCAGTAAACTTACTTTAGAGTTATGAAAATTGTATCGCTAGTGATGAAATAAATAATAAACGAACAGCAATGCTTGTTAGAAGAAATAAAAGACTTCATGGACAACAATAAATCACAATTAGGAAGAACTCCAACTCGAAGATTACAAAGTAACAAAGCTTTAAAAACAGCAATTTACCACAATGCAAATAAAGTAGAAAGGTACATCTACACAAAAGAGATTACAGAAACCAATAACCTAATATATTCTACAGCAAAACAATTGAAAAATATATTAATACCAGGCAAAGTACAAAGAAACCATCAGTACCAACATATATAGAAGAAAAGAATAGAAAATAAAATTGAGTGCACCAGGAAAGAAACAAGATAAATGACTGTAGCAGTTCCTAATGGAAAACCGAAACATGCATTAGTAAACAAATATTTAGAATTATAGAAATATTAAGACCACAATAGAAAATGCCAAACAAAGGCTACAGGGACTCAGTCACCGTCTTAAAAGACACGTTGCAAAAGGCCAACAATTCCAACAGAACAAAATATTCAAAACTGACCCTAGAAGACTATATCAAGAATTCAAAGGAAATCCCAGAATAGAACAACAGATTCCAAACATTAAGAACACAAGGATATTCTGGGAGAACATTTGGAGCAATTCTCTTATTCCTAATATCTCAGCAAAATGGACTGACGAATTGGAAAACGACGTTAAAGACACGACGCAACAATGTAACATCACAGTCATTGAGGAAGACATTAAGAAAAAGTTTAGAAAGATGGCAAACAGGAAAGCACCAGGTTTAGACCAAATACAAATATTCTGGTTAAAAACCCTTATCTCTCTATTTGTTCGAATTGTTGACCAACGGCAAGGAATACTAAACAACCTGAATAATAAAAGGGAAAACAAGCCTCATTATGAAAGATCCAGAGAACGGCAAAACACCAAGCTACTATCAGCCATGCTTATCAACAAAATATTAACAAATGAGCAAAATGGTGCTAGGCAGCAGAGGAACAAAGGACCGATAGGCAATTGATAAAGTTATAGTTATGGATAGCAAGAGACGAAGAACAAATCTTTCCATGACATACCAAAAGGCCTATGATTCAGTTCCACATTCATGGATACTTCAAACAATAAGAATGTACAAAGAAGCACCTTCACTACAAAACCTTATACAAGTATCAGTGATAAGCTGGAAAACTACCCTAACATGCACCAATATAGAATTTGCAGACATACCAATTGAATGTGGAAATTTTAAAGATTACCTATCACCTCTGCTGTTTTGCATAGCCATAAATTCTCTGAGCCAAGTTACTGAGAAAACAGGATTTAGGATACAAAATGAAATCAGGGCATATTATCAGTCATTTATTGTACATGGACGATCTAAAACTTAAAAAATGAGCATAATATCAATTCACTGATCAGCACTGTCAAGATGTGCAGTGAGGACATTAACATGAAATTCGGCTTTGAGAAATGTGGTAGAATTATCGTCCAGAAAGACACGCTCAAAACAATAGAAGGCCTACAATTCGACATCGGAAAAATCAAAGATATTTCGGTGGAAAAAGGATATAAATACCGAGGGATATTGCAACATCAAGAAAACATGCACAGTGAAGTAAAGTCCAAAGCTAAAAGAGAGTATTGAAAAGCGAGTTAGACAAGTTTTAAAGTCAGAGCTAACGGGACTAACAAAATACAAGCCCTTAATGCTTACGCAATATCTGTAATTAGCTACACTGGAAATATTATAGATTGGACAAGAAATGGGAAAAAAAAATAACTAGACAGAAAAACAAGAAAACTACTCACAAATCATAAAGCCCTATCTCCAAAAGCAGATGTAGATAGACTATGTGTATCTCGGGAAATGGGAGGCAGAGGACTGAAAAAAAATCAAAGATGTCATTAAAGGAGAAGTTATAGGCCTTAGGGACTACATCTGGAATAACAGCAAAGATGAGACACCGATAGAAACAGTAATAATGAGTGGATTATACCAAACCCCAGAAACTAAGAAACATGGAAGAAAACAGCAAAATATACATTAGCAAATAGATGGAGCCCCAAAACCTCTCCATGGTCAGTAGGCGTGACAAGCTGATCAACAAAACATTCAACATTCAGGTGGTTAAAAGAAGCAGGTTTGAAAGCAGAAACAGAAGCACTAACAACAGCAGCACAAGATCAAGCCCTAAACACGAAATCACTCAAAACAAAAATCATAAAAATCTCAAATGATTCCAAATGCAGACTCTGCAAAAACATGGATGAAACAGCAGAACATATACTATCTGCCTGTCATTTTCTGGCTGGAACTGAATACACCATAAGACACAACGAAGTGGCAAAAATCCTAATCAGAAATCTATGTGAGAACTATGGGGTAAAAAACGGAAAGAGTATGGACAAACCGGAAGCAGTTCATCGAAACAGAAGAAGTCAAAATACTGTGGGAATTTGAAATAAGGATAGGTCGAGTGATACCTGCACAAACACCCGATATTGTAGTTGTCAACAAGTCCAAAAGGACAGCATCAGTAAATGATATTGTAGTTGTCAACAAGTCCAGTAAAACAGCATCAATAAATGATATTGTAGTTGTCAATAAGTTCAGTAAAACAGCATCAATAATTGATATTGTAGTTGTCAATAAGTTAAGTAAAACAGCATCAATAATTGATATTGTAGTTGTCAATAAGTTCAGTAAAACAGCATCAATAATTGATATTATAGTTGTCAATAAGTTCAGTAAAACAGCATCAATAAATGATATTGTAGTTGTCAATAAGTTCAGTAAAACAGCATCAATAAATGATATTGTAGTTGTCAATAAGTCCAGTAAAACAGCATCAATCAACGATGTTGCTGTTCCAAGTGATAGAAACAAAAAAAACAAAAGAGAGAAGAAAAAACAGAAAAATACCAGGATCTTAGAGTAGAAATCCGGAGATTATGGAAAATGAAAGCAGAAATAATACCTGTAGGGCTAGGGTCTTGGGGGGAAATAACACCTGAATTGGAAGGCTATCTGAATAAAGTGCCTGAACATCACAAAATTGCCCCACTGCTAGAAGCAGCGCTCCTAGGAAGTGCACACATCCTCCGTAAAACCTTGCATCTCCCAGAATCTTGGTAAGATTCCAAGACTTTGGTTGATAACCGACAGTTAAAAGAAGTCGTGAAAAAGCAAAGTTAAATAAAAAAAAAAAGAAGAAGAAGAAGAAGAAGAAATTCAGAGACTGTGGAATGTAAAAGCAGAAGTGATATCTGTAGTGACAGGAGACTTGGGGAACATAACATTGAGTTGGAAGGCTATCCGAATAAACTCCCTGGAAACCACAGACTCGCTCCCACTAATCAATGCAGCACTCCCCGGAAGTGCCTACATCCTTCTTAAAACTTTGGATCTCCCAGAATCTTGATTCCAAGACTTGTTCCACAACCGACGTTCAACAGAAGTCATGGGGAAAAGGCACAATAATAATAATAGGTATAAAAATAAATCATCGAAAGTGGTGTCTTTTTATAATTACTGTTAGACTATTATTGGCTCCAACGGGGAGTGCGGGGGGGGGGGGGAAGCTTCGATATTGAGCGGACCACATAGTGATCTGACCCCCCAAAATATGGCGAGGGAAACCAAGCCCCCATCCCCCTCGAGCTATCCAAAACCGAGAACGTCATAAGACGAAAAGCCCCACGCACGCTCTAGAGAAGAAAGCTAACGCAACCACCACACACACCCAACCATCACCCAACCATCACCCTCGAATCTTATTTCTTCTATCAAAGGGAAATAACTAAAATGAACCGCGAAATTAACAATAGCTATATGCCAGCTGTCATTATTAAAACAATGAATGCTCTGCTCACACTGGTGATCTTCGCCTATTATGGCTGGGAACGCTGAGCCGGAAGCTAGTTATAGGCCATAAAACATCCGCTGCAACCATTTCCGTTCATCTGTCGCCGAGACTTGTCATTATCATAAAGCAGTCTTGGTGTCCAATCAGTTTTTACCATTTACCAATAGGTTGGAAGCTGTGAATGTGCGATGGCCGGTTTGAAAAACAAAATAAACTAAAATCCAAGACCACTTGTCTATTTTGTTCGCTTTTTATGTTTCTAAAAATTTAAATTTATGCTTTTACTTTCTTTGTCAGGAGATATTATTTTTTAAAATATTTTTAGGGCTGTACTTTTTAGGACCACAAATTGTCATCTTCTTGCATGAATATTGGAACTTGAACAAAGGAAAGGCCAGTACAGCACCGATGAATGATAATAACGTTTCCTCATCTATCGCGACAAACACCTTTACGACTTGACAGGGTTCAGTGTGTTGTCATATCTGGTGAAAATGTAATTTAACCCATTTGACAGGGTTCAGTGTGTTGTCATATCTGGTGAAAATGTAATTTAACCCATTTAGACTATGAAAAATATTAAACGTGCACACGATTATAGAGATTTTTTTTTTAAAAAATACCTGTAAGTAAACAGCAACAATGTGTTTAGTCAATAAGCTTTTCTTGGTAAAACAAGGTTGCGTTTATATGAATGGAGAATTTTCTGTTTTAAAAAAATCTGAATCTGAATTTTAATTTTACTTTAGAAATCTATTCTTGTGTTTATTTTTTTTAAAATTACTCTGTATTTTATTTTTCGTTATATGGGAGATAAAGACTTTAATCTTGAGCTTTTTTGTCTCTATTTGCTTTTATTTTTTTAATATCTTAACTGGTGGATTTCATTTTATTTTTTTATTTTCATTTTTTTTTTTTTTTTTGGGGGGGGGGGCATTTAGTCCTTACCGTCACTCTTTTTCACCACTAACAAATCTAACTCGTATTTTCCGGCTCCGGAACCACAGGAAGCTGGCATACCTGTGACCGGAAGTGTGTTGGACAAGATTTTGGAGTTCATGGATACTAACGAAGATGGAACGATTGATATTGGGTAAGGTTTGATTGTTGGTTTTCGTAATTTTTATTTTTGCTGATTTAATTATCAAACTGATATCGGTGGAGTGAGGATTTTTCTTTTCAATCCAGACTACATCCAGAATTGTCCTCCCGTTTTAAAGACTTTCTCGGCCGTGTATATGCTGCTACGTAAACCCATCATCCTTTGCGACTGATGCGGCACGTTTTTTATGATTCATTCTGGACTTTCACTGTCTGCCACTGCCACAGAAGTGTCATGTCTTGTTATAATAGTGTCAGTCGCAGTGTGTTGTGCTTGTTGCTTGACTAGTTCCATCTTATCGCAGCCACAGTAGCGTCATGTGTTGGCACAATATTCAAGAACTTGCTTTGTCAGTTGCAGTTATCGTCGCTCATATTCATATCGTCTCATGATATTAATGACACGTCTAGGCAGGTGTCAGTAATATTTCGAGAATATCTGTTATTGGGATATCTAGAAATATGGAAATATTCTGTGCAAAAGTAAGAGGAGAATCCAAATAGTCTAGAAAGGCATTTTAATGTTAAACGACTTAAGAAACCAGCATTTACCAGTAAAAGACTATACCGTACGAGACATTAGCTGGGCGTGGGGTGGGGGAATTTCTATTCTGTCAGTGGTCTTGAAAGTTCAAAGGGCAATTTTAAAATCACATTCTTGTTTTCTTCTTTCTTTTCTTTCATTCTTTCCGTAGTTCTTTTTTTCTTTCTCCAGAGAATTCATGACTGGTGACAGGAAGATGAAGCGCATATCCCGTAACCTCGTAAAACACGAGCAGGAACGTAAAGCGACGGGAGAGGACTACCGTAAGTATTCCCGCTCGTTTAAAAAAGCACAGCTTGACCCTTACACCCTAAGTCTCAAGGTCCCGGTGCCCACTTCACATCTGCCGCCACTGTCTAGCAAGAACGAACCTTTCCAGCCTCCGCAGGACGAAAATGGCGACAACAGCAGCCGCCTGTAGTATCGATCCGTGGTGTCTATGAGCTGGAGGAAAACCGAAGAACGGCATGCCCGACCGAACTTCCAGACAACCATAGAACGAGGGCAGGTGAAATGAAGAACAGCGCAAAGGTGCAGGTCACGAATTAAGCGGAAAGGGGTGGGGGCTGGGGAGGGATGGAAAATGGGAGTAAGGGTGGGGGCTGGGTTCGAGAATGAAATGTCACCGCTGTATTAAAAACAGTGATTCGGTTGCATCGTCGCCACGTGGCAGAGAGGTGCGGGCGTCTACGTCACAACACAGCGGATCAAGCTTCCAGCAGGCGCTGTAATCAGATATGATTTACTGCTAATCTGACCGGCCACCGAGATAGGTCATTTTTTTAGGAACGATGCAGCATGTGGTCAGTTCTGAGTTTGAGCGATTGTTCAACACACTACACACATACCATACACACACTTACACGCACACTGAACTGAAGCAATGGTTGGTTTTAATTGACTGCCGAAAGACAGTTGGTCCATTCGTGAAACTGTAAAAGAAGTATTTTTTCCTCCAGAAGCTCTGTTTTGAACGTCAACATCCGAATATTCTTTTAAATATTTGTTAAACTTAGCGAATGTTTGCAATTCGGTGCTGGAAATCAGTACTGTTGTAACCACGAATTATGTTACGTCATAAAATTCTGAATTGTCAAACAAGAACCATCGAAATGAGGAAATAACAGAATGTCTAAAAATATAAACATAAATATATAATTATCATGATATCAGTCAGGTTTCTCTTTCATAAAACATTTTTGGTTATGAGATTCTGAGTGTGTGTATTTGTGTGTGTGTGTGTGTGTGTGTGTGTGTGTGTGTGTGTGTGTGTGTGTGTGTGTGTGTGTGTATTTGTGTGTGTATTTGTGTGCGTGTGTGTACTGGTAAACTGACTACTCTGCTGAATTAGCAAGCAATTTCACACCAATTCACTCGCATGGAGTACCTTAAGAATTCGCATGATTTAATTTTAATTATATAATAATGTATTAAGGTTGAAAGTTTGATAGATGAGAAACTAATATAAACATTCAAAATTATATCATATGCCAAAAACAAAACAAAAATCCATTAAACAATAGCTTCGTTGGCTACTTTAAATACGACTCTCTCTCTCTCTCTCTCTCTCTCTCCTCCTCTCTCTCTCTCACGCACACACACACACACACACACACACACAATTTCAATATGCGAATTGGTAAATGTGCTCTTTCGATAATGCTTTCGAGATTAAAACTGAATGTAGTCACTGTCTAAAATCTATTTTTTAAATCAGTTTTTAAGCACCAAATCCAGCAAAAAAAAGAGAAAAAAAGCAACGTCTTCAGATTTATTTAATTTTCTGCCAAGATATATAGTGCTGAGTTAGCAATATAAATTAGCTGTTTGCCAAGAAACCATAGTTGAGTTAGTAGCTGCTTGTATTAGCTGTTTGCGAAGAAATTCAGAGGTGAGTTAATAGTATCCAGGGTTGAGTTAGTAACATATATCAGCTCTTTGCCAATAAAGCCATTATGTATTAGCTCTTTGCCAATAAAGCCAGGGTTGAGCTAGAAGTAAGTATTAGCCCGTTGCCAATAAAGCCAGGGTAGAGATAGTAATGTGAATTAGTTATTTGTCAAGAAATTTCGGGTTATGTTCGCAGTGTTGGTGATATAACTAGCATCAACGGGACGAATTATGAAGAGAGAAAACCGTTTCTAAGTGAGAAAGTTAGTTATCCAGTATTGTGTCAAGAAGCTTATGTTTGAGGCGTCTTTGATGTTCGTGACCATTTTGTATTTACAATATAGTGATTGTCTGGTAGGCTTAGCCTTGGACATTCTGTGTGTATGTGTAGGGGGGTTGGGGGTTGGACAACATTAAAAGCAAGTGAGATCATGTCCAGCTGACCACAATTTTGATGGGTCAATTTGTGCACTACTTGTTTGCGCTGATTTTTACTTACCTATTAAGACCAGAGAATAGACGACATTTCCAGAATCAGTTCTTGAGAATACATACACACATACAAATAGATAGACAAATAGATAGAAGATAGATAGATATAGAGAGAATAGATAGATGGATGGATAGATATATAGATAAATAGATAGATAGATTTGGGGTGGTATTAATGTTATGGGGTTTTTTAAATGCATAAATTTCAACTATACTAGTAAAATAATATTCAATTCTTTTGTTGTTTTCAGATTTTTTCTAAAGACCAGTAACAATTTGTTATATATATGCACTTGTAAGTTTTTGCAATTTCTAAAGTGAAATGCCACAAAGTGAGAAATTAGTTACAGTTGTGGATTAAAATATATTAAGAACAATATAAGTTTCATTCATTTAATACTGAAAATGTACTTTTTTTTATTAGTTTGCGAACAATGAAATAAAGAGTACAGAGTGAGTCAGTTTCCACTAAGTAGGAAAGGGAGTAATTATCCAACACTGTATTTCCTCATCTTTCTCTCTTCCTGCACTCACAGATAACAACACGCCAGTCCACTCCTGTATAAATTTGGGAAGTTTTTGCAATAGCAAAATTGCAAATAGTCACCTTCCGGTGACTAACTTTCTAGACAAGAAATTGTAAGTGTTGTCAAGATGAACTCGTCACTCTTCGAATGGAGACTGTCTCCAACTGGGAGCACAATGAATGTACGACTCGAGGCTATTATGTGTACTAGTTATGCACAAATAGGTTTTGTTCCAACCAGGACAGTAAGAGCAAACAAACACGTATACATATATACAAGGTTTAAGCTACAACTCATTACTTGGTCTATAGACAATCCCATTATTTCTGAAAGCTTTATGACAGTGAACTCTTATCAGGTATGATTAGGACAGTTAAATATTTGTATCTATAGACAATCCCATTATTTCTGAAAGCTTTATGACAGTGAACAACTCATATCAGGTATGATTAGGACAGTTAAATATTTGTATCTATAGACAATCCCATTATTTCTGAAAGCTTTATGACAGTGAACAACTCATATCAGGTATGATTAGGACAGTTAAATATTTGTAATAGACAATCCCATTATTTCTGAAAGCTTTATGACAGTGAACAACTCATATCAGGTATGATTAGGACAGTTAAATAAAGTATCTATAGACAATCCCATTATTTCTGAAAGCTTTATGACAGTGAACAACTCATATCAGGTATGATTAGGACAGTTAAATAAAGTATCTATAGACAATTCCATTATTTCTGAAAGCTTTATGACAGTGAACAACTCATATCAGGTATGATTAGGACAGTTAAATAAAGTATCTATAGACAATTCCATTATTTCTGAAAGCTTTATGACAGTGAACAACTCATATCAGGTATGATTAGGACAGTTAAATATTTGTATCTAGAGACAGTCCCATACTTTCTGAAAGCTTTGTGACAGTTAACAACTCATATCAGATATGATTAGGACAGTTAAATATTTGTATCTAGAAATTCTTTAGGTGAGTTTTTCATTCTCATGGAATTCTTTAATTGCACATTTTGTACTTAGAAATTCTTTGATAAAATTTTCAATATTGTGCCAAATTTATATCTTTCAAAATAGATCAGATTTTAAAAAAAACAACATGAACATTAGTACTCTAAGGAAAGGAAAAGACCCTAGAGATAGAAGAATTAATGAACAATCGGGCTGTAATAATTTTTATAAGGGCAAATGAACTATCTATATTTTCAAAAGGCAATAGCCATAAACAGTTAAATGATATTCTCTACACCTAATTGCTGTGAAGATACTCTTGCATTACAATAAGGAATTTTCTTTGCTGATTAGCATAGCGTTTCCCATTACTGATTTAGCAAAATTTTGTTGTTTGAACATCGTACATTGTTTATTTAAATACGGCCTTGTGATACGTTTGTATCTGTTGGCTAACGCGTCTCATACTCGGAATTATTTCTATCATATGTCAGTCTTTATTGTTTATATTTTTCCTTGTTAAATAAATTGTTGTTATATTCTTTACATTATTATTATTATTATTATTATTAAAAAAGAAGTATGATATGTTTGCACTTAGTGGGGTGGGGGCTTATTTTTGTTTATTTGAAAGTCAGACAAACAGCATATATCTTTGGGTGAGTGTTCCCTCTAAGCTATGAGAAGGGTGACGGCCAGAATCTTATAACACACGTGTAGCAAATAGGAGCACTAGTTGATGTGTGGTAAAGAACCGGTAAAGCCTCAAGACAAAGGTGTTAGCCAAAGATAAATTACCTTTAATATCTTTGAGGTCTGACTGAGTTTGTCTGAATTTACGAAGACTTGTAAAGGTGGGATTAGTTAGATTGAGTGCAATCTGTTAAACTAAAATGTAGTGGTAGCAACAGTAGTAATATGACAATACGTGGTATCAATCACGTTTTCCATAACTTTTTTACAAAATATATTAAAGATGATAATTTCAATAGCTAATCATAAGGCACGAACGGTGTGATACTTTCATAGTTAATTTTACTTGCAATGCTTTTAGTGCGTTCGTACAGAATTGCTAAATCAGGACTGTTTTCTTCACTTGTCAAAGGGAGCAACCTCAATCAAGTCAGTCCTTGTGTAACCGTTTCACTTATTTAGCAGCAACAGTAATATAAAATGATTAAGAAATGTACAGTTAAATAACGAGAAAAAGATTTTTCTTTAAATGTTTGATTACTAAAAAAATCCATTAACATTAATTTAGTGAATAGCATATTAGTCAACACTTGTTTTATTTCCAAATTTTCCTGTCAGCTTTTGAATTTGGTTTTGTTTATAGTTAATCAGAGAAATCTTTTGTTTTACAATGAGTTTAAAACTTACGAATTTCTTATCTCTCCTCGATAATGATTTGGAGAAAACGTGCGCCTACGAACAAAGGAGCGGGAAGAATGGCATCAACGATGGGTGTGGTAGGTTTCAGATATCAGGTGTTTGCAGCAGACGACAATGAACTGGCTCTGTCATCGCTGAAATAATTTTTACACCTTCCCTTTCTCCTGACCCCACCCACCCAATCTTCCTCCTGACGCCCACCCACCCAATCTTCTCTCCCCCCCCCCCCTCCTTACATATACACACGTGCGTGCATGCACATCCAAACTGGAGTTTTTTTATCGACACAAATTACGTCTCGGGTCATCGTGACCCACCAGTCATCCACGGGCGCATTACACAGACTACGTATACTGTGACGTCTGTCTGCTCATCTTTTAATTGGATCAGTTTTAGAAGTGACAATAAAATTCAGTTTACAAAATTTTAAAGTTGTTTTCCAGAAGAAAACAGTCCCAGAATAAATAAAAGATAATTTCTGTTTCCTATGTCCACGATTGACGGCAACATATCGGCGACAAGACCGTTATGTTTTCCTTGTTTTGGTCGCTAATTTATTTATTATAGCGACCCTATTAGTTTCCTCGTTAGCACACACACACACACACACACACACATAAAATCAAGTTCATAGATATGGTTTCATCATAGAAATGAGAGTGGCGTTTTAGAGAAATTATCATAGTCAATGTACATAACCTTTTCAAAGATGGCAGCTGTCGCTAGCGCATGTTCACAAACACACGGTTTACAACAATTCACTGTCTTTCTTATTAGATGACAGTCCGACGTACCCCTTCTAGGCACATTACACAACTATTACAAAGCACACCATAGAGAATCGTCCAGAACTTCGTACGTGCTATCAATGCACATCACGAGGAATGTTCCAGAATCTTCATGTGCACTACTCAAACACATTCAGGAATAATAAAAAATCTTCATGAATTCTCAAAACCAAACTCAAATTTCAATTTCAATCACATTGGCTCTGGAACAGAATACACAGGAATCAACTTACAGCAACATGTTTACTGATGTGTTCGTTGACAACATTGCATGCATATACCAGCGTAATCCAGTAGAGTAGTAGAGTACAGTAGTCACTGCAGTCTGAAGCAGATACAAGGTTACAAAACATCAAAAGCATTTTTAAAAAAGCACACTCCTTTCTGTAACAGTCAAATTAAGGGCAGTGTTAAGTTTCATGCAAATTTCAATTCTAAATTCCTTTCTCTCTTACACACTTTCTCAAACTTACAAATCCTGCAACAATATTCATTAGTCCAAAACAGATGCAGCATAAGAAATAATTAGAATATAGAACTTTCTTCAACAGGTAAGTTTCAGCCTTTCTCCTTTGGATGAAACTGTTATGAACAAGTGTGAGAATATTAGTCAGAAAAACTACTCAGCCACTTGGAGCTGGTTTGGATGATCAGCAAGTTCTAGCATACTATTCCTTGCCTATTTATTTTAACTCTGGTACTTACAAAAATATCGTCATGTACGGTACCTGAAGGTCATGTCACGTTGACATTTAACAAATTATATAACAATTAAGTTTAGAAATAGGGACAGGCACATTTACTCTGTCACATTATTTTAACATTTCACTGCTATTTTTTGGTATTAAACTGTCATGTTCCATGGATGACAGAAAACTAAATATAATATGTATGTAATATTTGAGGTTAAAATTTGTGTAACTTTGTATGGTTGGCAGATTACCAAATAATCTTTCTGTGACATTTTAACAAATTGGCATTGAACGAACAATCTGACTGTGACATATAACGATGTATTTGGCAGTAAACTGTAACAAACCGCGGATTGTGTTATGTAACTTAGATGACTGCTGGAGGATTTGGCTGTAGCTCAAATTATGTTATTTAAAGTGTTGACTGGAAATGCTTCCTGGATTCGAAATTCTTTTTCATACTGGTTTCCGGCTGGTTGTGGTTCATACTGGCTCTGGGGCTGGATTCCCTCAACCTGCTCTCTCGAAAAAGTTCATCACACCATCAAGTGAAGTCAGAAAGTCGCAGGTAATGCGTCTGAGACTGTTCGAGTGCACCTGGCATGAGCAGAGATAAAACTCCTAAAATAATTTTGATCCCGTTCTTGATATGAAGGGAGAGAACTCGAGTTAGGTTCAGGGTCAGACCTCAAGCTGTCACTAATAACACCTCATGTGAGTTCGTGTCTTTTGAAATCAAGAATTTTATTTGGTCAAAGTGTTTGAAGTCTACAGATTTTCAAGATGGCTGTTACGAGCACAAGGTAAACCGAGGCTAAGAAAATGGTCTAGGCGTTACCAGAGAATGCTGCACTACTTGACGTTCTAGAACACAAGACTACCTTAATAATGTACTTTGTAAGTAATTCATTAAAAAAAATAAATATTACTTTAAAATAAATTATACTGCAGCGGTTATTTTGTACTATGCAGGCAATCAAAACCCGACAATGGGAAGCAAGGCAGTCGCTTAGTAATCATGTTAAAAAACTTATCATCATGTTAAAAAAACTTATCATCATGTTACAAAACTTATCATTTTCATCAAAAACTTATCATCCTGTTACAAAACTTATCATTTTCATCAAAAACTTATCATCATATTACAAAACTTATCATTTTCATCAAATCACGTACGCTTGAACTTTGTACATTTATGTCGAACACAATACTAAGATTGGATTGGACTGTGACTCTAGAATCTAATTTAAAAAGTAAATGAGCAATATAAAAAAAAAACACACAATTTCAAGGTGAGACGGAAGGAAGATAAAGAATGAACACTAATCACATCCGGCTAGTTCAATCTGGATAGTAAAAGGTTAGTTTTTATTTACAATAAACGCCTCCCACACCAAAAGAAATCGGGATAGCAATGGAAATACATTCCTGCAGTTTAGAAGTAATTGACACTTGTGTACATGCAATAAAGTGCACAAACTTGCTCACTGTAGCTACAAATAGAACAGTTTAACAACACCCAGTAACCTGTTAGTTAATCTGCTTATAATGTGATGCATAATGATAATCTGTTTCAATAATTAAGATGCACGCTAAGAAATTTTCTTAATACGTAGCTTTACTTCTTACTCCCAAGTTTCGAAGTATCAAACAATAAAGATTTCCAAAAAAAAATTGCCACTCACCTGTTCCTAGATCTTCTAACCGCCCTTGCCTTGCCCGCTTATCAAACTCATAATTGCGATAAACAATGGCTTGACCAGAAGTGGAGAAGAGAGGAAACAGGGTGCAGGCAACCCTGCCATTGCAGAAAAAGACAGGCAAGTGACAGCTCATTCCGACGGGTAATAAAATTGGAGTCTTCAGGAACATGCTTCATTGTGAGCTTTGAGATTGGCCAACTCTTGGGAACTGACCATGTACGTGTGGGCTCAAAACAAAATCCATACTTAAGAAATTACTATGCAAATGTGGGCTCAAAAGGACTAGAAGACTGACTATATAATGTGATATCAAGCAAAAGTCCAACACTTTTTAACTAATTGTAATTGTGTATGCTCAAAGTCCAACATTTTTAACTAACTGTAATTGTGTATGCTCAAAGTCCAACATTTTTTAACTGACTGTAATTGTGTATGCTCAAAGTCCAACATTTTTTAATTGACTGTAATTGTGTATGCTCAGAGTCCACTTCTTGACTGTAATTGTGTATGCTCAAAGTCCAACATTTATAACTGACTGTAATTGTGTATGCTCAAAGTCCAACATTTTTTAACTGACTGTAATTGTGTATGCTCAAAGTCCAACATTTTTAACTGACTGTGTACATTAGACTTAAATAATTCAATGCTGAAAACAGTTCATGAAATTTCAGTCCCAATATGAGTTGGGACAAGATGGTATAACTATCCTTTTCACCCTTCAAAACTAACAATTGCACAAACGACTAAACCGATTAAGATTTCAGTTAAATTTTCTGGTTAGAAAATCTCAATACTGACACGCAGTATCACATCTGTTTGTCATTCGAAAAATAAATAAATTATGAAAATACGCATTGTTTCTAAGTTTACATTTATTTGCCTGAGGGAATCCAATGTCAGATCAACCTATTGATTTAGCAGTAAGATGAAGCTATATTACTGGATCTGTATTTATTTAACTCTTTTCGTCGAGATGAATGTGACATCAGCCATCTCACTTATTTCCCTTGACAGGAAATCGAATGACGTACAATGAGAGTACTGTCAGTATAATGCCGATCTTGTCAAGTGATTTCAAATGCCCACATCCTAGACTTCATATATACTGTCAGTATAATGCCGATCTTGTCAAGTGATTTCAAATGCCCACATCCTAGACTTCATATATACTGTCAGTATAATGCCGATCTTGTCAAGTGATTTCAAATGCCCACATCCTAGACTTCATATATACTGTCAGTATAATGCCGATCTTGTCAAGTGATTTCAAATGCCCACATCCTAGACTTCATATATACTGTCAGTATAATGCCGATCTTGTCAAGTGATTTCAAATGCCCACATCCTAGACTTCATATATACTGTCATTCAAATAAACCAAAGAACATGTGTTCGTCTAAAAAATAATCATTTTAGAATAATTTACGATTCTTGCAATTAGTTTCAGTCAAATAAATCCTATATGTACATTCTAAATAAATCTAGTCATTTATCTTGCAATCACAAGAGGGCTAGAATAATAGCATAATAATTAAAATCACCCTTGTACTTTCTATCTGAAATTTAATAATGATTCTTGACTGAAGACGAATCTTTTGTTACCTAACAAAGGAACAAGAGCATATATATTTAAATATACCTTTTCTTATACTTAAAATGTCTCAATATATAATGAATGAATTCAGATAAAGCTCTATACTTAATTATTTCATATTACAATAAATATATTGACAAATTTTATCACATAACATATAAAGAAATGAAAATAGAAAAAAAGACATTGGGGTGCTGTTTTTTCAAATCGCCTTACGTTACTGTGCGGTGCTGGTCACGTGACAGGTAGCTGTAGACGTGTAGAGAAATTAATCGCGTGCTATTATTTTATTTTATTTTATTTATTTTTACTGTAGACATGGCGCACAAAGAAGTTTGCTTGCCACAAGAATATAAATATCACCACTTCAAATTTCCAACCTTTTAAGTAAAATCAATCACTATTCTACTGTTTCCAACCAGTCATTGTTTTGTTTTTTATGTTTCTATAAGAAAGGGAACTCTCTCGAGCAAAGGATGTTATCTATGGCTTAGAATTTTATTTTTTTTATACTGGGCGACGGCATTCAAGCCAATTCACAGAAATTAGGAGTGACGAAGCCGTCTGCCATCTAAACTATCATTTGTTGACACACACACAAAAAAGAAACATTTGTCGTCTGCTTCCTTGTCCCAAATGACGAAAAATAATGACGGCTGATAAATGGGGGAAAAAATTACTGTTGTCTGCTTCTCACTCCAACCGACGGCTCTCTGGTTGATATGAAAAAATAAAGACAGATGTCTGATCTTCGTTCAGAAATTGCTCGTTGAAATTTCTGAAGAAAAAAAATAAGTACAACATATCAGCAACTAAATTTATCCCATGTTTCTTCCTCACATTGTCTTATTTCAAAACAAGTCGACTGCATAAAAGGCATTTCAACAACAAAATAAATATATATACAGCATTATCTTAAAAAATACAAATTGATTCTTAAGTCAAGACTAAAATATATTCTCAAGTAAGTTAAGAATAAAATGGAAAGCCTACCATAAATCCCTTTATCTGCAGTGAGAAATTAAGGCTCTAGGTTCCACAACAAGACTAGTGTGCCCCTGCCGATGCATAAAGAAATAATAAAAGCGATAGGCTTGGTTGAACGAGAGGCGAGAAGCATGTTGCTGATCACTAAAGTGTTCTCATGAGTAAATAAAACGGCTGGTTAATAATCTTATTGGGTGTGCAAAGAAAGGCCCCAAGGGACAACAGTGCGTGACTCACTCAACACGTACTCAGTGATTTGTCAGCATTTCCGTCAGGAATACATAGGAAAGGAATTTTTAAAGTGCAATAGGCATGATTTATTTATTGTGTACGCAGATAATCAACTGGTTAGCAACTCATCAGTGTTACAAATTGTGACACGTGCGCCACTTAGTTAATAAAGATAATTATTATTTTAAATTAATCTTTCATAATTCATTTCAAGTGATGAGAATATTAATTTTATTTTATTAAAGGTCCTCCAACAGACACCACTTGTCTATCACTTGGCGGATATTTTGGCGTTGTAAACGTTTTCACAATTTCACAACATAAAACAACATTTACAGTCACATAACGTTTCCGCAGGTGGAAACTTCTTACTAATGAGAAGACAAATCCGACTTTAATCTATATTTAGCGAGCCCCCGAAAAAATAAGTCATTTTATTATGAATGAACGATAAATGCACTTTGAGAATTAAAATATATTTTACGACACAATTTTTAAAAATTTTTTTGTATTGTTTTGTTTTGACGTAGATGTTATTTCTTAATTAATTTTCCCGTCAGTTTTTTATTATTAAGTAATGTTGCTGTCATTCAGCTGATTGCATTTCCAATGCAATATATTTGCCTGTCCATCCTTTTCTTCTTTCTTCTTCTTCTTCCTCCTATTTTTTGTTGTTGTTATTGTATTTGTTGCTGTACTAGATGTATAAGTATTTTACTAATCAAATATTTGCAGTCCGATTGCTACATTTGCCATGAAATGTCAAACATTTATAAGTTTACATATATTTTTACAATTTAATCATGCTTTTCAGTAATGAGCCAGTACAACGTTTGTAAGCTTACATATTTTAAAATGAAATAGTCATGCTTTTCAGTAATGAGCCAGTACAAAGTTTGTAAGCTTTTTTTTTAATGTAATCCTGCCTTTCAGTAATGAGCAAGCACAGCGCTTCGCTTGGTCGAAATCCAAGTGTAGCTTAATACCACCAGTGGTTTTTTTTCTTAATCAGCTCTTGGCTTGGCCAGTGGACCGTGGTGATGGATGCCACGTTTTTCTATTTTGCTGCATGTCACCCTCGACCACCTCAGACACAACAATCCGTTTGCAGGATTAATTAATATCACCACTCTATTGTGTCGTGTAGCTTGATATCACCAGTACTTGGTTTGTTCGCGATCAGCTTTCGGCTTGACCACTGGACCGTGGAGACGGATTACGATCCTCGTATAGGTCGACTTCGACCAGTTCCAGCTACAACGTTTCGTTGCTTGATCAGTTAGTGTCGGCACAAGTACATGGTTTAGTGTAAATGTAACTTGACATCATTACATGACATAGTATAATTGTAACTTGACATAAGTACATGGCATAGTATAATTGTAACTTGACATCAGTACATGGCATAGTATAATTGTAACTTGACATAAGTACATGGCATAGTATAATTGTAACTTGACATCAGTACATAGCATAATATAATTGTAACTTGACATCAGTACATAGCATAGTGTAAGTGCAACTTGACATTATCAGTATTAGATCGTTGTCACTTCCTGGTGGCTGGACCAACCCTGGGGATGGTTGTGGGCGTGATTGAATTAATGCAAACAGTCTCTAAGACATCGGTGCTATATCCCAGTCAACTCGGTTTTGACGAGGTTTTGCAGACATTCTCACTCTGATGTCGAGGGAAATATCACCTTTCTTTGATATTTAAAAAAAAAATTCCTTCACAATGCATGCGAGAGATGTTGATGAGATTTCAAATTATGATTATGTCTGTCAAATCAAAGTTAATTTAGTTGGTTTTGCAGTCATGACAACAAAATGTGTTACTGGTTATTCTAACCTGTTTCCAAAGTTGACTTCTCTTTCATTTGTTTTCTTTTTCTCTCTCTCCCTAGCTTGAGCGGAATCTTTTACGGACAGATGATGCCAGTTCGGATGGACGACCGTCTCGACTGCGTCCTGACCCCGACATTTAGACATATCGCTGACCAATCGATGACGCGCGTGTATGACAGCGCTTTGTTTATTAAATTTTGTCACAAAATCCCTGTCGAAAGCGATCTCGTCAACTTAGAAACCACGTGATACACTTGATCTGTTTGGGATTTTTTGTACTTTTATTACTATTACGTTTAGCTCTACCACAAAGTTCAGTTTCTACCGGAAGTGTCAGATGGAAAGACGAGTGGAATTTCTCGGCAATCTAAGGGGGGACTACAAATATCTGAATTTTTTAAATTTAATTTTTGAAAGTTCAGTAAATTAGCATTTTAGCGTTGTACATTTAATTAAATCAAGAGTTCGATGAGAAACTGTTCACACGCACGCACGCACGCACACACACACACACACAAAACAGCCTCAAAGAAAATCAGCATCACCAACAGCCTCCCCAACTGAATGAGGGTAGCTTCCCAACGCCAGTTCACTTATAACAAGGGTGCACAAACTGCGGCCCGCGTAAAGCACAGTATTTCATTATTTGTGTTGTTTTTTCTACTGAGCCATCCATGTGGCGGCCCTCCACGCACTATCAATTGGAAATTTGGCCCTCTGGCCTAAAACGTTTGTGCACCCTGACTTATAACATTGACTCCCTAACTAGAATATACAAGAAAATGCAGTTCCAATTGTATTTACTGACAGTTAAATTACAACATTGTCTCACTGACTAGAATATACAAGTGTTCCGTTTGTGTTTACTCGACTCCGGCAAGACATACTCACGTGGGCAAACACAGCTGATACCCGGAAACAATAACAGTCCTCAGTTTGAACTCGTGAACTCTTTGTTGATATTATTAGAAGATATGTGCTGCTCTTCTTCCACCCTCCGCCCTCTCCCCTACGCACACACACGGCAGACCCAGAACCCCCCCCCCCCCGATCATTTTTCGCCTTTAATGTTTATATTACCTCACCCAGTTAAAGTCAGTTGAAAGAAGCCATTGCAGATGGATTCGTTCCATTCAGTCTTTTTAAATTGTCAGACGTCCATGTCTGACAAAAAAAAAATATAGTTGTATGCCTGTAGTTTCAGTGCTGTTTTCTTTCCAGGAATGCTTTAGAAGCTGAATCCAGTTCTACTCTCCTGTCTTCAGGCTCACAACAGTGCACAAAGAAGCACTACAGAACATTTTTTTTAAAATTTAAATATCTTTATGCTCTTAATGGCACGTTATACTATAGCGCCTATCGCATTTAAATATTTTCAAAGACAGTCTGAGCTTGAAAGTCTCACCTACTTCTCAAACAGTGACGGGCGAAGTACACTCGATATCACACTTGAAGACATCTAGTATTTCGTAAACTTGACGAGAAAGACTGAGAGTGTCCGCTGTGCGTGTGATCGTGTGTGTGTGTGTGTGTGTGTGTGTGTGTGTGTGTGTGTGTGTGTGTGTGTGTGTGTGTGTCGGTTGCTTTAGTTTCTTTTTCTGGCGTGGGACCTTTCACGCCCGGAGCTAGCGTGAGACCTTTCTCGGCCCTGGATAGTTATGGAGGAACCTGGCTGGCTCTCCTCACTATATTCTAGGGGTCTCGACCGCTATCGAGGTCTCTCAGTACCAAAGTGTGGCGGGGAGGGGATTCTCTATGTGTGTCCCTTGGGAAATTAATTAATAAGCGAAATCACGCTCCCAATTAATGTATATTAATTAATTCTCTCGTTCCCTATCACACCCACAATCTCCTCAAGGGTCTTGTCGTGCGGTCTTGAGAGTGACGAGGTCAAACCTTGGGTAGTCCGTCAGTCAGTGGCTATCCCTACCCAAGTGTTACCTGTCTCAGATAGTGAACTATGCAACGTTATCTTACAGTCGTCTCTTCACCTATCTGGCCCTTACCACTGTCTCTCGTCGTCGAGAATAGGAACTATTTTGAATCATGTGCGTAGACCGTCTATCTAATTGTTGTTACGTCATTGGTTGCCCCCACCCATTCTCAATTTCACATGAAACTCTCTTCCAGATATGAGAGCAAATAGTTTTAAAGAAATAATAAAATTTATTAAAAGGATATAATAAAAATCAAATCATTCAATGTCATGAAAAACCCCACCAGAAATTAATATAAGATCTAGAATCCAAATGCTTTCTCTCAACAAGTTAAAGAGTTAGGAATGAAGAATTGAACTATTCTAAATTAATGTTCAATGAGTAAACTAAACAGTTCTTAGAAATCATCAATCAGAAGATGAAACTCATTCTCCAGATTCTCTCAAAAAAAATCAATATGAAGAACCAAAAATTCTGTTCTCCCTTAACAATTAAATGAAGCAAATTAACAGTGCTTAATTCAATAATCACTAACATAGACTATAGGAAAGAATATAAATCAGAAATTCACATTAATCATAGAACAACATACAGAAAGAAACAACGAGCATGGAACGTGTTCACCTGGAATATTGTGTGCGATGGTTCCTGGCTGGTACTGGTTAGCGTTTTAATCAGGAACAATGTCCGGTTTGCTTCCCACAAGAATGTTCACACACTTTAACAACTTTATAGTCCGGTTCACAAGTCCGATTATTTAGGCGTTCACAGTTTTTGTTAAAAGGATAAATCCACACCTTTAACACAGATGCGGCATCAACGTTCACAGGTAGCTTTATGTAGTTTAGTCACTGTTCACAATGTACATTCCTTTGTTAGCCTTTAACTCTGCAGAGCCTTGCTTCATGAATCATGCAAGTTAATGCCTATCTCCTCGATAGCACTGTCACTCTGGTTCCAAGTAACGGCTTGAACAAAGTCCACCTACAATTCCGTCTGTAGCCTGGAAGTACCCAGTGATAACATACATCAGTCGAAGTTGGTAACGTTACAGACGAAGCGGTCCGATAACCTGATAGCTTCACGTCTGACTGCGCGGCATTCGACTTCTTCAGCTTCAATTCTTCGTTGGCCCAAACTTGAACGAACGAGTGAACGAGTGAACTCCTGAGACTGGTGAAAATATAAAACGAATTTCACACATCAGCTCGTGTTTATTTAATTGTTATAGCTTTGCAGCATTATTTTTGGGTTCTCATTTTTAAAATTCCTTTACATGTTTGTCTGAATTTCCTTTATCCCAAAAACAATACTACAAAATACATGTTAAAATTTTAACAAGTAATAAATCAAAATTGAAATAATTATCTTAACAAAAATCAATATTTACAAGATAACAATTTACCATCAGGCGTGCCTTGCTCTGTCTCTATCCACGGGAGTTTGCGCGGGACCCTGATTTTCACAGAATAATTATTTTCCGCCGGACGGCCTTATTTATGCGGTTGGACGTTTCGAACGGACATGTGCTAATAATTATGCTTCGGCGAAATTCGGCTCCTTGTTATTCCCTGGTGCCATAGTCATGCTTGGGTGGTTGAGCACTTAAAGACGGCCTACTTGTGAGAGTTTTTGGGCCTTGTGATGCTAGCCTCAATGCGCTAGCCATCTGGTTTCTGTGGGAGCAGTTACGTAATCTGGCCAGTCATGGCGACTCAGTGGTTGAGTTGTTTATGGCATTGCACCCGTTCGTCGGCTTGCTACGCGACTACAACTGCCGTGTTACGTCTCACCCTAACATGGATGAAAGGTAGTCCTCTAACGGATTACATATTTTTCCTAACGCAAAAATTTAGTAGAAATTTTTGTCAGAAAAGAATTTAAAATTTTATAAATAAAATAAAATTAATTAGTTTGTATTTTTCGCGTCACACAAAGCCCCCTCCTCCCCACCAAATGGGTGCCTATAGTTATCAGTACGCTATTTTAGAAATTTGTTTTTAGACTAGATTAGTACATTGATTCGAGTTATAATAATGGCATATCACGCTGATCCGCAAATTTCACCATCTTTGAAATAGTTATGTCCCTTTTCCTTTCGCTGACAGTTTTAGTAAATATTAAAAGTGCATAGACTCCATAGAGTTATGTCCCTTTCCTTTCGCTGACAGCTTTTTAGTAAATATTAAAAGTGCATAGAGTTATTATGTCCCTTTCCTTTCCCAACAGCTTGTGCTTCATGTGGAACAAATTTTATATTTCTCTTTTAATGAACAATAATGCAACTGATCATAAAATACCTTTGAGTTTAGACAGTATTAGATATATTCTGTTTCTAAGCTTGATCTTGAAGGCTCTCCCCCCCCCCGCCCGGTCGGAGGGCGGTTGAGGGTGTGCGCCAAACTAGGTGCGACCCCTTCCGCCAGACCTGTCCTCCACCTCAGACGCACCGGTAGGCTATGGGGCTCCCCAGGAGCAGCCCAAGACTGAAAACTTCATGGAGATGAAAGGTCTATTGCGGCTTCTGGAGTGAGAGAGAGCGTAACATGCATAAGCTTAATCTTATGCCGCACCCAAGGAAGTTAGAATTGTTTCTCTTTTATTGCAAGACTAATTGGTTTTCCCAACTTTGTGTGTGTTAGTGGTTTGCACACAAGTTCATGATATGCGTGTCTGTATATATATACAGTGTACGCATGCTTATGTTGTTTGTCTCTGTATATAGTCAACATGTGCTTGTGTTGTGCCTTTGGTAGTTTGCCGATCTAGATAGATAGATAAATAGATAGATAGATAGGTCCGTCGTAAACACTATTTCGTCATGCCGACTTACCTCACTACTGACCCTATGTGATCATTTAGACTATATTATTTCAGACTGAATATTCGGTATACTGAGAAATTTCAGAGATCGGTTATAGATTATAAATAGTCAGTAAATCCAGAATTGCTAAAATCGTTCTGGCTTTCAAGCTTCCAGCATTACCGTTTATTTCTTCTCAGGTCACAGTATGGCAGAATTATTACTTATTATAGATCATGCAGTAGCCTGTATCCCCCCTCCCCCCGAAAAAAATAATGTGTGGCCTCAACAAAAAGATATAATTGTGCTATATTAGCGCATATAAAATTTATTGTTCATTATTCTAATAGCATTCATTGTAAAGTTTGAGAGTAGGTTCAGCCATTTTAAGCCAGCAGTTTTCTAATTTCTAATTTTCCATATTGTGGCAAGTACTTATTGGATAATATAAGACTGGCTTGGCCTAAGTGGGCACTATTGTGAGGGGAGAACACTGATAAAGACCATCGAGTTACGGCCCTTTATAGTATGCCGACAAACGTTAATTCAATAACATAACGCTTCCCTGACTTCCCGGCCATAAAATATTATCAAAAGCTGGTGCACCCATAAAGCTGCTTCGTAATCTAAAGCCACCAAAACTATGTAATGGAACAAGGGTTTTCTTCAGATGCAGCAATCTTATTGAGGCGACCATACTGACGTGGTGGGGTAAAGAAGAATCTGTGTTTACCACCATCCCCCATTCCCCCGAATACCATTTATTCCAAATAACTTTCTCTTTGAGTTTAAAAGACTGCAGTTCCCGGTTGCATTAATAAATTGTAGTGACAGATGCTGCGCACCCCAGACGTAGAGTTTCGCTCTAGCTTTAAAATAAAAACTGTTTTACTAGCATTTAAAATTTCCACGACACTAAGATATAAAAAATAAAACTCATGTTTTTGGCAAAGTGTATGATAGTTCTTCCCTGGCGATTAAAAAAGAAATAACGTACTACAACATATTTTATTTTTCTGAAAGCCGATATTTTTTGCATGAACGAAGCTGCGGGCACAAGTTAGTTATTAACAATATTAATTATGTTCCTTTGATTAATTTCTTGTTGGTTGAATGATTTCTTATTACTTATTTGCATGGGGAAGGGAAAAGGGAACTAGGACTTAAATGCTTATCATTACTGATACTAATCCTTTAGCTTTATTGATTAAATGCTTGGGGAGGGAGGACCAGGACCTTACACTTATTTTCCTTTTGCGTTGTCATGAAAACGGGATTGTTTATCTATTGTTAATTTAAAATGTATTTCCTCGAAATTATAACTGGTTTTACTGGTTTCATCTTTGAATGTGCAGAAGTGAGTACAACACGTTTTTGATTTTGTCACTGCCCGACTGTCTGGCAATGCACTGATTCGCAGATTTTCGCTTGCTACTTCGTCTTGTAGCGATTATTAATTGCGTGGATACTGAAATCAGGTCTTGAGTTCAGAGAGAATGGGAAAGGGAGATGCGATGTTCTCACACGTCGAAGCTTGCAGTCATTGATTTTATCGCTGTGTTTTTAACTTCCATTTTTTTTCCTTCCATTTTTTTATCCTTTCTCTCTTTTATATTTTTTTTTCATTATTTTAACAAAAGCAGTCGCACTACTGGAACTGACGCGGCTCGACCAGAACTTGGTGTCACGCTCACTGTTAGCCAATCAGGTCGCTCTTCTTTGTCTTCCAAGTTCTTTGTCTGCTAAGAGTGAACTCCCTTTAATTTTACCCTAGTGCTCGGCAGTGGAAAAAAAATAATGCCAGTCACACCCGTGGATTTACATAACTAGGGCTAAAGCATTATGGGGATATGCTATTTATAGTTTATTGCGGAAACTGGTGCCACTGCGGTTCAGTAATATGGACAGTGAAAGTCACTATGTGCAGTTCCATGTACGTCCGAAAATAATGGTCATCACATGATGCCACCCATTCCCATAATTTTAAATACCCTTGCAATGGATGTTTTAGCCTACCTGTGATATACGCACTTTGTAAATTTAGGGACAATATTCTTTGATATATAATTTTATATGTTGTTATTTCTATAAATGAGCTTGCCTTTCAACATAGTGCGAGTTGGAGCACCAAATAAAATAAACCATAGTATGCAATAGATACTTTCAGTTTAAAAAATACTGTTTTTCGTTAAACTCATGGCGGTTGTAGAATTTAATAGTTCTGCCTTTTTATGTGGATGAGTTCAGCTGCGATCCTGCCCGGGAATGGGATACGTTCAGTTGTAACAAATCAGCTGGCACAGAATAAATGCGCTAGTTTACCACTTGTATTAAATGTACCAGCGTTGGTAAATCCGAGAACCGAATTCAGTTCAAAACTTTTAATCATTCTTTAGCTCCTGGGTGGTGAATGAAGAGTGGATAAGCTCCGTCGAGTTAGTGTGCCAGTGTCTTTCTGGCAAGTTAGAGAGCTGCAGTGCCAACGATGATACGTCGAGGTTAAAATACCCACGGTATGAACCACCATAACCGTCATTACAACTTCAAAATACCAACTAAATTGAACTGTCACATGCAGCTTCCATATCAACCATAGTATAGTGCCACATACAACTTCAGTACTAACATATTGTCGCATACAACTGCAATACCAGGCATTGCATCACCACCAACGTATTGTAGCATACAATTGCAATACCAACAATAGTATCGCCAACATAATGTCTCACACACAATGCCTTCATCACCACCAGATTGTCACACACATCGTACGTTAATCATACTGTCAAATAAATATACATTCATCTACCCTCATATTCACCACCTAATAACTGTCACATAAAAATATATGTTCTTCACTCCTAGACTGTCTTCTGAACAATAATTTCATCACCTCTAGGCTGTCAGTTATACAACATACCTGTAATAATTGGCATCTTTTAAAAGGCATAGTACTGCTTATGCCCTGACATTTTATATCTCCTTTTATTTGTTTACTCTTCAGACAGGTATCATTGTTATTGTAGTGAGTGTAAATTTATTCTTCAGACAGGTGTCATTCGTCTTATAGTGAGTGTAAATTTATTCTTTAGATAAGGTGTCATTATTGTTGTGGTGAGGGTAAATTTATTCTTCAGACAAGAATCATTGTTATTGCAATGAGTGTAAATTCATTGTTAATTGTTAGCTAGGAGGTAAAGTACTTTTGTCTACTTGAAAACAACAATTTTTTTCACACCTCCTGTGGCAAAAGAGCCGAAAATATATTTAGCGCTGGCTAATATGATGGATGAGGGCAGAGGTCACGAGAATGTTGCTTGTGTAGCACTGCTTGCATTGCGTTACATGCGTGAAGTGTAGTCCAACTGTTTGATTATGTCTTTGTATGACAACAGATGCAGTGCGAACTGCTTCCCCGCGCCCCTATTTTACTTAAACGGCGCCCTGGAAAACGGGTAAACATAATATCTTGGCTTGGTGCCCGCCCCCTCACAAAAAAAATTAATTAAATCTCCGTGTTCACCCCATGCACGGAAACCTGAACCCGCCACTGAACAGATGGTGTTAACTGATGATGTAATGTATAATAAGAGGGGATTCTTTTGACTCTGTTAATAATCTTAATAACTAATACTGCAACAGGCTCGTATACATCACACATAACAATACTATCATCTTCACATCAGTTTAATACCATCAGCTCCAGACTTGAAATGTACAAAATAAATCAAACACCACCTAGTCCCCAAGTATCCTTTCACCAACACAACAGATCTTCATTATTTTGTAGTTATCTGTCACAGTACGAGACCCGGGCCGCCTAACTTGCATTCATCTTTGTGACTCTAGCGTTAGAATCTACTCGTCAAACTCGCGGGCCCTAAGTAGAGGAGGCCAAACCTTAGATCTCGCGTTAGAATCTACACGTCAAACTCGCGGGCCCTAAGTAGTCTAGCGTCTTCACATCTGTCTGCCCTCTAGTTAGACTTTAGAGGCCCTGGCGATTTTATCCAACCCGGCACACTTTCCAAAGTCTACTATAATACTGAAGTTCCAATTGATGTTTACCCAGTATCCTTGAGGGGTACCAAGGACAAGGTCAACCCATAACTGATAAAGTCTAATGGAAGAGAAAAACTTTTCTTAGATGTAAAACAACGCCATGAAACAGGCAAACGCTGCTAACATATTCTGTTCCCGAAATCAAAGAATGCAGGGAGTGGACGTTTAAGCAGAAATCAGCAAATACGAAAACGAAAAACAAACTAAACAATCCGCCCCACAGGGAGTGAGGGTGGGAGTATCAGAATGTTGAAAGCTGATATCAAACGGTCTGCTTGCAAGTCTGCCAGTTGTTACTTTAATCCGTCATATCTTTCCTTCCTCCGTTTCTTTCATTTTTTTAAATTTTAAATCTCTCTTTCTCTCCTTTTTGCTTTCTTCCTTTCTCTCTTTCCTTTATTTCTTTATCTCTCCATCATCGCTGCAAACTGGCTAATGGTCTTTGGAACTAAGCCGGTTTTAATGTGTATCGAATTCCACCAATTTTTATTGACTCGCACTGTAAAAAAAAAAAAAAAAAAATCACGAAACTAAAGATGTACTTCAGTCGTAATCAGTCAGTGCACTAATTGTCTGAACTGAAAGACTTCTTTTAACCACCAGTTTAGACCATGTCCTTTTGACGTAGCCTCAGTCGTAGTCATGCCGTTAATCTGTCAGTGCACTAATTGACTGAACTGAATGACTTCTTTTAGACCACACCCATGTGACGTACCTTCAGTCGTAATCTGTCAGTGCACTAATTGTCTGAACTGAATTACTTCTTTTAACCACCAGTTTAGACCACACCCATGTGACGTACCTTCAGTCGTAATCAGTCAGTGCACTAATTGTCTGAACAGAATGACTTCTTTTAACCACCAGTTTAGACGATGTAGAAAAAAGAAAGTCACAGGGAAAAAAGTCACAATATATGTTAAGTATAAAGTCGTAAGTGCTATACTATTTATTAACTGTCCGTGTAAAAGGAAATGACACGGAAGTTAACTGCTTGCTCAAGATGTGCGTGGTTCAAATCCTGTTCGGGGTGAAAAACGCTACCAGTGAGTGCAGTGCGTGCATGCGCGCGTTTATTCTTTGGTGTGCGCGAGCGTGTATTTTATACACCGCATAAATGCATTCTAATTAATACATTTTGTTCAGTTTTAATTGATTTTAATTTTAAGTCCAATTGCATACTTATTATAGACTGAATAACAGTACATGGAAGTAAACGACGGCTCATTAGGATCGTGGTTCGGTTCTCGCTCGGGGTTAAGTATAGGTGTGTGTTTGTGTGTGTGTCTGTGTGTGTATGTTACTTGTATAACGTATACATATTATAATTCATATTTTAATTCACACATTTAATTATATATTTATTCATATTTAGTTAGGTTGTCATGCATGAAGTCCATAAACACGTTTATTATATTTTATTAAATAACAGTAAGTGTTCGCCCCTCGCTTCTGGAATGTGCACCTTGCCACCTTAAAAACAACCCGTACAAACAACAAATGCGATGGATGGAATAATAAATTCTACAATCTCGCTGGGCATTATCTCCCCTCAATTTGGCGTGTAATTCAATGATTTCAGCATGAAGAAGCTACAGTCAGAATCATTACTTTGCAAAATGATGTCGGCTGACGACCACAGAAAAAGATATGCTACGAAGAAAAAGAAAAAGAAAAAGCTAGTCCTAATGCAACGTCTTCGAAATTTGTGTGTAGCCCGACAAGAAAACCTCAATACAGTGCCAGAATTTCTTCGTGGAGTCGGTTGGAACATTCGCCTTATTCATGAATATTAAATTATAAACAAAATATCAAACGCAAAAAATTATTCGTTAATCATACTATCAAAAGCATAATAGTAACCATAAAAAAATGGAAAAATGCTTTAAAACTTAGAAAAGTCTGGTACCTTGAATAGCACATAAAAACATAATTATGTAGATATAAAATGCTCATAAACTAACCTGGTATTTTTTTAATGTAGTTATGTGCTTTTGATAATACTTTACGATTTTCTTTGCTTTTATGTTTTAAACAAGGCAGTAATTGTCGGGGGTTTTGTTTGATTTTATTTCCTTAGACGTACCCTCAGTCCACGTCATCACATTAATGACTGATGAATAAATTATACGTCAAAGGAATTACTATGTATATAAAATTCACAAAAGCATACTCGTGTCTGTTATTCTAACAGTTCGTGTAACACGGACACTCTTTTACTCCTGCTCGCTGATTTCATGTTCAACGTGTGCCTTAATAGTACAACTGGCGACCAGCGTTTGCTCAGTCCTTTTTAATGATAATATATATTTAATTGCGGTAATTCTCCAAAGAACTCTTAAGCTTAACATTCATGAACTTAGTAATGGAGCGAGGATCAATCGTGGAAGAAAAAAAAAACGATTCAAGGACTTGAACCTCTGACCTTTATCAGGCGAGAGAATAGCGTGCTTGTCTCACAACCACCGACACACAATGTACAATATTTTTCAAGCGATATGATCCATCGATTCAAGGTAGTATGCAAACTGAACTTTTACATCTATTATCATTGATGTTCATTACAATTAGACTTTTTTAGTCACACAAAATCGCGCGCGCATATACAATTTTACGCCTGCAGTTGTGTATATTCCACTAGCGCCTCTTTATAGTTCGTTGACTTTTGAACTCTCCCAGGCCTAGGATAGATGTATGTCAGCATCTGTACTCTCGCCTCAGTCGTGACCTGACCTTCACCGCGACTAATAGGCGTGGGGAGGGAGGCGGGAGGTGCACAGAGGGGACGTATCGATCGGTGGTGTCTCTGCTGGTAGAGTTGATTCAGGCCGTCTCTCCTGGCTCCTTTTAGTTCACTACAAACTTGGCTCACACTATTTTTCTTTTTTTTAATGGAAGCTGAAAGATGGAAACGGGAGAATTTTAAGAATACCGGGATAGAGTGGGGTGGGAAGGGGGAGCCGAGACTAAAGACTTTAAAGAGGATGAGGTTGGGTTGGGGTTAGGGAGGGGTGTGAGACGAGCGGGGGGGAGGTAAAGCAGATGGAGGCCCACATCTTTCAACGTGAGCTTTTGTTCGTGGATACGTGTACCCCCGCTAAGTTCCGGAACTCTTTGCAGAGCTACTCGTGTAAACAGTGTCAGCCGAGGGAAAGGTTTCGCCTTGACCTCTCACCTTCCCGCTAGAACTGACAAGACTGCGCTTGCACCTTCATCGCTGCTCAGGCCTTAACGCTCAGACGTGCCAACTGACACAATATTTTCTACGTAATATTACTGACGTGAAAGAGCGATTTCCGGATGCGAAAGTATGAAGGGAGCATTTACCTTCCGACATTCCTGTTCCATTACAAAATGTCTACAGTCAAAAGGTAGTCTCGTGCGGGGTAGGATGTGCACAGGTCAGCAGTCAGAAATCAACTGAATTGCTTGATATTCAGTGACAGCTAAACCTGCTGGTTTTCAGTGCTGCAAGCACTGTCATTTAGAAAATAAGGGCTCAAACAACAAGCAAGAGGAAGTTGTCATGCTGTTTAAAAAAAAAAAAAAAAAAAAAAAAAAAAGATTATTCCTCCCCTACCCAAGTGCCGTTCATTGTTTTTCCTTTGTTTCTTTTTGGTCCTGTTGTGGGGTACACTATTATTATCCTTCGGTGGTAGGGGGAGAGAGAGGGGGGGGGGAGTTACATGCTGCGCCGAAAAACTACTTTTACTATGTTCCGTGAATGGACTGCTACATTCTTGTCCAGTATGAACCACAATTCCAGGTGAAAAACAAAACTATATTTTTTGTCACTGCACAGGCTTTGATTAGTCTTATTGTGTCCCACCCAATTCCAAGCCACCCGTTTAGTATAATCTCCAGTCAACCAGACATTTCTTCTAGTGCTGCATCACAGTACTAATTGTTGAGCGCCTCCGCCCAGTGTCCAGCAGAGTGAAGAAACTTTATTAGTGCTTAATTACCTTCCCGTCCAGCAGGCTTAAGAGTTCCCCTTTCTCACTGCTCGTAAGCTTTACCATTGCATATTTGGCTCACCATCCATAATCTTTACCATTGCATATTTGGCTCACCATCCATATTCTTTACCATTGCTTATTTGGCTCCCCTCTCTCACCACCCATAATCTTTACCACTGCATATTTGGAAATCCTTTAAACTGCTCTACTAATAGGGCTTTACACTGTGGCGTGGGGTTCTAAAGGGTGTTATAAAAATACTTAAAATCCTAAGTTGGCCCACCACCCATCTACTCACAGGTTAGCTATGTCAGGTGTCACGAGTATTTAAGTTTATAACATTTAAAACATTACAATTAAAACGGCTTTGACAAAACCCAAACCCAAGCCTGACATAGATACAACAAAGATAGCGAATAAAAGAAAACAAATACTTGCAATGTTGGAGATCAAATTTTTATTTTCTTTTATAAGAAACGGTAATGATAGGGGAAGGAATTTATAATTAAATTATTAAATCAGAAGATGCGAGTCTGGAATTAATGTTCACGATTTAATTCTGTGTTCACAATGTGGCTGAAAAGACTTTTGTGTATATTTTGTCTCTTTGAACTTGCCAAACTGTGACATTATTGTTCACGATTTAACTCTGAGTTCACAATGTATTTTTTAAATACATGCCTTTGTTGTATGTGAATTATTGTTGTTGATAGCGGTGCCATTAACCATGTAAGAATTGTATATCTATTTTTATTTTACATTTTGAAGTTCATCATTTTCATCCCCCCTTTATTTCCCACAGAGTGTATGACATTGGAAAGTTTATGTTTCACTAATCACTGTGTGAAAGAGTAATGCCACAAATTAGGTAATAAACTACCTAATTTCTCATTTCAAACAAACTTGTTATTCACAGTTTTTGAGAGGGGTGAAAGAATTTGTATTTGTATTGTTTTGTTTCATTCATCTGTTCGTCCATTTATTCACTTTTATGATATTTGCTCACCCGCATGCACAGCCAATAAAATGTTCCTTTACTTGACAGAATAACATAGGCCCCACCCAAACATCAATGGCAGGTTTTGTTGTGTCTTGTGTAACAACTTAAGACAACATATTACTGGCACATGTCACATGAGCTTCACGGAGATACATTAGAACAGCCAAACCCAGCTCACCCCTTGTGTCTCTACTTTAGCTCCACACTTGTGACAGCAATAAACCTACAATTCACCAATTCATACATAGTGGCAACAGATAATAGGTGTCCTATTACAATTTTAATCTCACTTCATATTTTTACAATGAAGCTAGAAATAGTCTCGACCACACACGTGTGTTACAATTAGAATAGAATATATCACCCGCACATATGGATTATGATTATTACATCAAACAAAGCTGTTTCATGCACACTTGCATTTTACAATCATCAAATTAATACTTACTGCAGTGGAGTGGAAATAGCATCCCATAACATCATTATGCATTTCAGTGAATTGTTACAATTACAGAACATGTGTTAACTTCATTTCATCCCATTCTCTGGCCACAACATCAGGAGAAAATAGCAACAATTCATATCAATCACAATAAAAAGGATACAAGATCACGCCTCAACATTCGTAATAAAATATAATTAAATTTTATTAAGAAATCGATGTCACCTTGTCTGAGTATTTGATGGGTTTATCTTCAATTCACGGAAATACACGTGGCCTCTGTACTGGCCTCTGTACGTTTAGGCAAAGTTTTCATCATGAATGAATTCCTAACTCAATTCTCTTGCTATTTATATAAACTACATAACTTCGGTCAAGTTGTAGACAAACTCTACCAAAGTACTCTAGAATTCACTCAAAAACATTCAGTGTTCTCTTATAAACTCAGTGTAGTTCGCTCATAGGAATGAACCAGAATAATTCTGTCATAATGAACTACCAGAGAGCCATAGGACTCAAAATGAACATTCTCTTCAACACCATTGATTATGATACTTAAATAATATAATATATTAATTGTAACTGTTCAACTTTTGCTAAATGTAAACATGTCATGTTATTTATTGTTGAATACAATTATTGTTGATACTTAGACCACATGTATTAGCATGACTCATATGTTATATGTTGTAGTCTGTCACCTGCATTCACTTACTATCCTGGCTGTATGTATCAGGGGGCTCTTCTATCACTCTTCTATTCTACATTATCTATTCATTCATCCTTCTAACATGTGTGGCCAGCCAGAAGGTGTGTTCTGGGGATTAACACAAGGTTAAGAGGGGCCCCAGGGTAGTGGAGACTTAACATTCAGTTGTCAGCACAGAAAAAAAATAATAAATACAAATTGAGCTTCTAATGACACCAAACATGATACCGAGCCATTTCCCCCCACAATACCCAAGCACCCACCAACACACACATACACACACACTACACACACACACACACACACACACACACACACACACACACACACACACACACACACACACACACACACACACACACAGAGTTGTTTTTCTTTTACGGGTACGTGCATGTTGACGCAAGCCAAACGTCTGCTCACATAAGATTGCGTCGTAGCCTGGAGGAAGTACACATACTACCAACCCGTTCAGTCTGGCTCTGGCGCAGAGGGTGAGCGGGAAAAAAGTAATAGGAAATAAAGTCACAAGAAAAAAGTCACAGGAAAAATGTCACTGAAGAAATGTCACACGCAAAAGCCACATAAAAAAGTCATAGGGGAAAAAAGTCACAATATATGTTAAGTCGAAAGTGTCAGATAAGGGGTATTACTAAAAGCAAGCCTGTGTATTACTAATCGAGCATAATATTATAATCGTAATTATAAATGTTAAAGGGTTAGTATTGCTAGTTTTAAAGAAATCTTTCACGTTGTCACCGCCCACTTACACACACTAAACACCTCCCACCCCACCCCACCCACACGCAGGCACAGTTCGGCGAGCAGTGACCTAATGAGTGTTATGCTATATATTCCACTTGAAAAAAATCCTCGCTAGAAATTATTTGTTACAATTCCAGCAATCAAGTACACCTAATAACCCGTATTCTCTCTTTCTCAGTACTGTCAGGGAAAGTACAAACTGACGTAATATGGGCAATTCTGTCACCTTGAAATCATGTTCCGCTACACGTAATTGCAAATGAATTCTAACCGAAACTTGTAAAACTTCTATAAGTTTGTTTTCTGCTAGATCTCCCCCCTTTACTTCCCCATAGCATTATTATTTTTATTATTCCATTGAATCATCAAGACCCACTCACAGGTACTTTGCTGACTTGGGAAAAGTGATATATGCAGAGCAGTAGGATAGGGCTGATTGTCAAATGTCATTAACACTAATTACGCTGTCCAATGTCACAACACTCTTTCCGTTGTCAAATATCACAACACTCATCACGTTGTCCAGTGTCACAACACTCATTACCTCGTCCAATGTCACAAGTCATTACGTTGTCCAGTGACACAATACTCATTACGTTGTCCAGTGTCACAACACACTTTACGTTGTTAAAAGTCTTTGAATTTCAGCGTCGCAGTTTCCCAATTTTTTCTGGCCAGTCACTTTTCACTCATATGGGCGCGTGTCGCGTGTCCTACACACAATCATTTTGCTTTCTTGTGTACCAAATTCGTTACCTAGGACATACACTCAAGACAACAATTAACTTATACCAGTTTATTTGATTTACCTCTACACCCAAACCTGTTACATGTAATGAAGACAACAATTAACTTATACCAGTTTATTTGATTTACCTCTACACCCAAACCTGTTACATGTTTATTTCATTTAGCTCCACACCATTGCATATACCAATTCATTTGTTTCCCTATACTCTAAACCTAAATTTATACTCAAGACAACACTTAATTTATTTTAAAAATTCGATTTTATGATGTGATAAAATGGCGTTGTAAAAATCATACATTTGCATGTGTGATGTCAAATGATGAATTAGTGATGTCATAAAATTAATTATTAAAACCATAAATCAACGACTGCTTGAAGTCATAAAACAGACAATAAAATCTAACATTACAACGGCCTCTTAGATGTTCCTCGTTGCGCGTCGTGTATAAGTTTGTCGTTAAGTTAGCCATAGCAGGTGTTCAAGGGTGAAGCATGGCGTTTGGAATGAGGAACAGTAGTACTACTTCGTCACGTCCTGGTAGTAGTAAGAGTAGTAGTAGTAAGTCGTAGTCGTCGTTTTAGTAGTAGTTGTAAGAGCAGTTGTAGTACATCGTCATCATAGTAGTAGTAATGGTAGTAGTAGTCGTCATCGTCGTTGTCGTCATCCTAGTAGTAGTAGTAGTAGTAGGCAGTAGTAGTACTTCATCTCATCGTTATAGTAGTAATAGAACGTCATCATAGAAGTAGTAGTAGTAGCACACATCGTCATCATCGTCATTGTAGTAGTAGTAGTTCGTCATCATCATCGTCATTGTAGTAGTAGTTGTAGTTCGTCGTCATCATCGTCATTGTAATAGAAATAGTAAGAGTAGTAGTAGTACCTCATCTCGTTGTGTTAGTAGTAAGAGTAGTAATACGTCTTTGTCATAGTGGTAGCAGTACGTCGTCATCGTAGAAGAAATAGTAAGAATACAAGTAGTACATCATCAGAGTAGTAGTAGTAGTATTACGTCGTCTTAGTAGGAAGAGTAGTAGTATGTTGCCATCATAGTAGTATGTGACCCTCAAAGTAGTATTTTGCAGTAGTAGTAGTATGTCGTCGAGTAGTAGTAAAAGTAGAAGTAGTACATTGTCGTCTAGTAGTAGTAAGAGTAGTAGTAAAAGTAGGAGTACATTGTCATTGTAGTAGCAATTTTAGTAGTAGTAAGTTGTCTTCATTGTAGTAGTAGTAAGAGTAATAGTAGTAGTACATTGTCGTAGTAGTAAGAATAGTAGTATTACATTGTTATAGTAGTAGTATGCCATTGTCGTTGTAGTAGCAATGCATCATTGTCTTAGTAGTAAGAGTAGTAGAAGTATGTTATGGTAGTAGCAGTAAGCATAATAGTAGTACATCATTTTCATAGGAGTAGTAGTGAGAGTAGAGTATTAAGTCATCACAGTAGTAAGTATATTAGTAGTATGTCATTGTAGTAGTAGTATTAAAAGTGGTAGTAGTAGGTCATCCTAGTAGTTGTAGTAGTAAGAGTAGTAGTAGTATATTGTCATCATCAGAGTAGTAGTAGTAGTAGAATCTGATGATTCTGAAGGCAGAAAACAAATCTTCCACAGTGACTTCAGTCAGTGTTAATACTGTGACAAGCATAGTGGCATCTTGAATAATCTTTGGGTAGCAGAGTATTGTTAGAGCTCACCTCAGAAGCTCGGTCAAATTTTTCAACCTCTTTCAGTGCAGGGTAAAAAAAAATTGTTTTGAATTTAATTAATTTGATGGAACTTCTCTTTCTCAGAAATTTTTCAAATTTAAGCGCCGCCATTTCGCTCATTCCTATATGTCTAGAATTTTGTTCAAACTCTTCATCTCCATGGTTCGATGAAGATGAAAAAGATGATTGAATGCTGTCACAACACGACCCAACTCTCTCTTCATCTTCCTTGCATATACCTTTCATAAGAACTTATCTAGCAGAAGATATTTTTGTTGTTTTTAGCTCACTATTTCAATAACTTACAAAGATTTTTTTTTTGGTTTTAGCTCACTATTTCAATAACTTCACAAAGATTCTTTTTCACACTTCCGTGGCTTAATTAATAATAAAAACTACTTGAGAGGATATTTCAATGTTTTTAAAGCGTTTCTTTTACCACTCCACCCCCACATTTTGCGTGGCCCTAACGAGGATCTACCTTGGACTAAGTCCAGTAAAATTTGGGAGTCGAAGTCAGGACATTTGTACCGACATGTGTCCACGACACCGACTCTCGACTCTGACTCCACAGCTCTGATTAAAACTTGTGTTTAACTTTATTCATATTTGTACGTTTATTTATTGAAATCAGGATACAATTAACAATTAAACCTGTGTTTAACTTTACTCATTTGTACGTTTATTAATTGAAATCCGGATACAATTAACAATTAAACCTGTGTTTAACTTTATTCATATTTGTAACTTGTTTCTTGAAATCCGGATACAATTAACAATTAAACCTGTGTTTAACTTTATTCATATTTGTACGTTTGTTTCTTGAAATCCGGATACAATTAACAATTAAACTTGTGTTTAACTTTATTCATATTTGTACGTTTGTTTCTTGAAATCCGGATACAATTAACAATTAAACCTGTGTTTAACTTTATTCATATTTGTACATTTGTTTATTGAAATCCGGATACAATTAACAATTAAACTTGTATTTCGCATTTTTCCTATTTGCTCATTGAAATCCAGAAACAAGTAATTCACTCAGACGTAAGCAACAGACAAAACCCATTTTACGTACGTTCACACACACGCGCGCGCGCACGCACACATTACAAAGCAAAAATTTTTTTAAAAATCAAACAATATAAATTATACATTCACATCAAAAAAAAAAAACAAAAAAAAAAACGAGAATCCATGCTCTAAAATTCGCATTAATGCAAATTATTTATTTACTGTAAAATTAATTTTAAAACACCTGACAATATAACCGAATGACTTGTAACTTATAAATTTCCGACGACAATCATTGTAAGATTCTCATTTTTCATCCTTTGAGAAGAAACCAAAAATTACGTCCCAGTTCTGGTGTTTGGTGCGTCTTTTGCTAGTAGACGAATTGCCCACGAAATTAAATATACAACTCCGTGACGTCATGTCGCTGGCGACAACGCTGCCTAACAGAGTGGAAAGACAATTTGAGTCGGATGCCTTGGCGGCGTTCTTCAGTAGATTAGTTTGAATAAAGTTCAGAGTGACATCATACTGGTAAAAATGGAAAGGTCTGCTTCACGTCTGTTCTTTTTTTTTTTTTTTTTTTGACGCCGTCCAGACCTAAACCGCCCACGGCGATTACACTTTTCAAGACCTTTCAGGCGGGTTTTAAACTAAAATCATAACAATACTTTTTACATTTTGTATTTCAATAAATCCAGTAATTAAAAAGTATCTCTTTCCTGAATGAAAATGGATATGTTCTGTCAGTCTTTTACAGTCCAAAACTACAGTTGAAGGGCAATTAGCAACAGGGAGAATCTCATTCCTTCAGGTAGTGTTCACACCGATATTATAATACAAGTTATATTTGATTCGAGTTGATGCCAATATCATTAATTATGATTTTTAGCAGAAGACATTAAGAGAGGGATTGGCGTGGTGTAAAGAAATGTAGTCTTGGTAGGGTGGGTGGGACGAGAAATCCTAAAGAACATGGAAAAACATTACCTGTATTTAACCCCTTCATTGCGGACAGTGACTAGGAAAAGGGAAATCATTGCATAAAGGTGCACTTCCTTAGCTGGAAAGCCCTGCACAAATTAAGGAGCATTCCCTTACTTCAGCATTGAATGTTCTCTCGCTTAGTTCATATTGTGTCTTAATTATTGTTCGTTTTAATGGACGTTTCTTACTGTAATAAAAGTATTCCATAGCAATATGTTTTTAAAATAAAATTATTAAGCTAAGAATTGGTGATGTTCATAAGCAATAGAGAGAGAATAACATTTGGTAATATTTCTGTCTTCCAGTGGTGGAGTAAAATTGCCTATCCTTATTTCTAGAGGTAGTTGTTATATAAATTGTTAAATTGTCAAAGTGACCCAGTCTTGGGCACTGCTTATGATGGCACTTTTGTGTCAGAGTTGAAAGTAAACAACTCGAGTTCAGAATATGCTAGAAAATAGATGATGCAATCTAAACCAGTTCCAGCTGGATGAATAGTTTTTCTGACATATAGTCTCACACTTGATCCTAACAAAATCATCCAATGGGAATGGACTGGAAGTTTCTTTGTTTAAGTAGTACTCTATTGCAATCACATTGAATTTGAATATAACTCAAGTCCGGTCAAAATGGCGATCATTAGATTATGAGCAAGCCATTGGACACTACAGATCAGAGAACGCCCTAGATGAAACGATCCACGAAAGCTCCAGTGGTGACGTTAAAATTGCTATCGTAACCACCACAACTATCATGAACTGGATCTGTCTAATGGCTTATGGATGGAAGCCTGAGCAGGACCGCTGCTTGTACTTTATGATAGGAATGACATGGCCCTGTGAAACTAAGATTTGGGTTAGTGTAAATAAAATCCTGATATTTGGTACCAAGTGATAAAATGGTTCGCTTATTTGGATTAATTCTGGCGCGGTCTTGATCTTGATTGTTTCTTGAGTGGACAGTTGTAGAGTACTGAGATAAATTCCGGTTTTTGTATCGGAATTTTTGTGGAGTGCTGAGTTAAATTTCGATCCCTCTATGGAAGGTCAGTATGTGGAGAGCTGAGAGCCAGCAGTTGTTTTAGCCTGTATCTGTATCGTCTCTTCGTCCTATGTCACTGCAGTCATGTGTGGCTCATGTTAATTATAAGTCATGCCTTTAGTTTAGATATTATTAATTAACAGAGGGGATAGCTTACTACTAAACATTTTGTTTGTTTGTTTGTTTGTTTTGTATCAATGAATGATCTTTAAATGTATTGCATTTTTGACTATTTTTTTCTTACTCTTGATTTTGCTTGAAAATATTATTTGATTTACCTTTTGATTTTCTGTTTTCTGCCAGCATTTTGTAAATGCATTTTACATTTTTTAAAGTTTCATTAAATTATTTTTTTCTATTTAAAGTGTAGGATATAGTCGAATTTCGTGACCGTTCCTTCTAACGAGACACGCCAACCGTCTCTGACTGTTTGTGACGTCAGAATAGTGTTGAATGTTTGTCGATGTGTGTGTGCCGTCTCCTACAAGAATGCTATACTTATTGGGTATTTGTTAATTGTAAAACCGTTTTAGAGAAAACCAGAAAATCCAAATCAGTTTTTTGACATAGTTACCGTATACATAATCTCATCCCAAGAATGAGACACTTAGCTCGAGACAGTGAAAACTAGGTCAAATAGTCTCTTGTTCATATGCTGAAGTTCGATCCCCGTTTGGGACGAAAATCTTTCAAGGGTGAATATTAACCATTCCTTAGTGTCTGGTCTGTCTGGTGGGACGATAAATCGGGTCCCAAACGCTGCAGACAACGCACAGCTAAAGATCCCAAGGCGGTTAAAATTAGGAAAGTAGAGGCTGTTGGACACTGTTCAGACAAAGTTGCACCTTTAAAATCAAATGAACACCTCGATGATAGAAAGTCCCACGGAAATTTCAAAGGTGAAATAATGTTAGTGTAACCACTCACTCAGATCTTCAATTTCTCGACACCCCAAAGCATACTCTAAATATCCCAGACTCTTTCAGAACAATTTGCTTTCGCTTCTCTACGAAAGTTGGAAGCGGACAGGAAATTATATCAAACACGCACTAAACTCTCCACTTTGAGAGAAAAGAGGCACCCTGACCTCTCAAACCTTAGCCTGAACTGGAGTTGAACCCGTGCCACTCGAAGGACTTCATCTGTATCACCACACCCAGTTTTTTGACATCACTTTACTTTTAATTCTGGTCCACTTTTACAAATGCCTGTTTTTAGATGTTTCGTGTGGACCCTGCTTTAATTCTAAATATGTTTCTATCTATATTTTGGGATAGTTCATGTGAACACTGCTTTAATACTGGACTTTCATTCCAATCTGTATTTTGAGATTTCATGTGAATGTCGCGATGTACTCCGGGGTGACATTGTAATAATGAATTATACCATATTTTAGCAATATCTACAAGGGCTGGTGCAGACTATAAACCAATAGTTAAATAAGCATATCTGCAACTGTTACGCTGATATGTTGGTGCACTGGCATCACCTTGACTCACGCCGCCAATTTGACTCACACCGCAATCACCTTGACTCACATCGCCATCACCTTGACTCAGTCACGCCGCCATCACCTTGACTCACATCGCCATCACCTTGACTCATTCACGCCGCCATCACCTTGACTCACACCGCCATCACCTTGACTCACATCGCCATCACCTTGACTCATGCCGCCATCACCTTGACTCACTCCGCCAACTTGACTCACACCGCAATCACCTTGACTCACGCTGCCAATTTGACTCACACCGCAATCACCTTGACTCACGCCGCCATTTTGACTCACGCCGCAATCACCTTGACGCACTCCGCCATCACCTTGACTCACGCCGCAATCGCCTTGACTCACGCCGCCAATTTTGACTCACGGCCCTTCTCAATTATTTAAACCGAGAAGTAGATTATCTACAATAGATACATAGACGGACAGACGACAAGACGTAATCGTGGGACTATCTCTGCAGATTAGATAACAAACAAAAGAGGTTACTTTGGACTAACAGATACGCGAGACTGAAAATTAATTTAAAAAATTAATAAAAGAAAAGTTTAACAATATTTAAAAGGAATAAGCAAATACAATCTGTCCTAGTTTCTCACCAGAAACATGAATAGTCTATCAAGTTCAAGCCACACTGTAGTCACTGTTCACAATCTCGTCTTAACTTCAGTGTTCAATTCCCTGACACAAGACACGTCACGCTGGTAGATACTCAATAGGACACGTCATAAATAACATCAAAATCAGGCACCCAAACTATACAATATAGATTTCAGAATAAAGATATACTGAAATAAAAATTTAAAAAAAAACTAAAACACAATTATTTGCAGAGTCTATACATATATAACCAGTGACCCATACTCTGCACTGGCAGTTGTGCGAAAGTGGTGGAAGCCAAAAGCGTCCCCTACATTAGCAAGCAAGCTGCACCGGCACTTGTAGATGTCTTGTATTATAACTAATTACTAATATTTGATATAATTAATTATTACAAAGACACCCCAGGGTACAGCAGCAACATGGAGAATAGAATTGGAGTTATCAGAGATGAACAATAATAGTTTACATAACCTGATTCAGTGCAGTCTTAACAGTCTTTGCACACTTTGCCAAAATGTCACAATTTATAGTTCAGTTCAAATTTCATCTGCTCCATGTGTATCACTCACATGTGGAAAACACTGTTCCACTGCTTGGAGTTGACCTGGGCACTTCTTCTTGCTGTGTCATCTCTTCCAAACCACAATAAATGTAGTGATGTTCAACAATTTCTCTACACTAGAAATTGTTTGGCAGTTAACAAATCTTGCCACCCGACATCAGTAGAGTGCAGTGTTCCTTACAGTTACACCCTGTTCCTGCCTTTATCAGGGTCAGTTGTAGCAGTTTACAACAGTAAACCAGGAGTTCATATAACTTGTGAAAATAGACAACCAGAAATTTGAGAGATTAACTTGAAACTTGAAGCTCAAATCTCAACCTCAAAAGGTGAAACTCTAAAGTTAAAAGGCCACTTGTTCACTGCAACATATAATTAAGGAACAAACCTATGTTTCCTCTATAGCTCCATTCTAACTCACATCCCATTCTCAACTTTCAATCTCCTGCAACAGTATTTATTAACCCATTACACATATATGGAAAAATAAATACAGCATATGAAACAATGTCAAGTGTTAGCTCACTACATGTGTGCAGCTCAGTTCAAACATTTGTAGAAATAAAAGTCAACACACATAGTACATCTCTATATAAATACAAGTATAACATATCAATATTGAAAATGCTTAAAATATTCCTAAGTCATTCTCTTGAAATCAGTCAGTTTTAACTCACCATCAAGCTAATGACTGCCTTTCAAAGACAGACTTCCTTCTTCCACTTCAAATTCAAAAATTATCAAAGAGTAGAATTTTTACAGCAAGTGAATTCTTTAATCTCAGCCCAGTGGCTGGTCTTGTTCTTATAAATCATAATCATTGGATAACAGAAAACTACTCACTCAGCTTGCATTACATCAGCACTCTAGAATATTTTTGCCTCGAGCTGTTTACTTCAACTCGACACTTTCAAAAATAACACCATAAGAGTTGCCCAAGGTCGGGTCACTCTGACAATTCAACAATCTATACAATGATTAAATTTTAAAATAGGGAGAGGCAAATTTACTGTCACAAAATGTAACTTAAAGAACAGAAATTTTATTTACAACAGCAAACCATAAGAAGGAGACTATACTGGATTTTCAGGATTCTAGTGTTTAAGAGTGCATATTGACATTTCTGTGCTGGAAAGCTGACATTTTTTTGTTTTTGAATGTGTGAGCTACTATATCACACACTGTATCCTAAGCTAAATACAAGGAACAATGTATTCAGGGAATTGGGTCATTGCAAGTAACAAAGAACAAACAACATTGGCACCATTAGGAGACAATAATCAACCAGTGCCTGAGATATGAAGTTGTACAAGTGTTCACTTAAGTCCCCTTTTTCACATAGATGTAAGTACATGAGACATGAAGTGTGACTACTCAGGGCTTCCTTTGAGTGTTTGGTTAAGTGTTCTTTGCACCAAATATGTCAGTGCCTGAGACATAAACTGTGATCTCAGGATTTCATGCAAGTGGTTAGCTAGGCACTCTTTTCACTGAGATAAATGGTGTGTGTGTGTGTGTGTGTGTGTGTGTGTGTGTGTGTGTGTGTGTGTGTGTGTGTGTGTGTGTGTGTGTGTGTGTGTGTGTGTATGTAATGTATACAGATAGGAGACTGGACAATTAGGCATATACGGAAAATATAAACCTGTAGGCAATTAGGCATACATGGAAAGTAAAATCAGAAACAGAATACATGTAGCCTAGAGAAGTGAAAATTAAAATCTCATGTATCTGTGATTTGACTGTTGAGAGCAGTGAGTGCATTAGTAAGAATTATCTTCCCTAGCGGAGATAAAACACTGAAAGTTATATTGGAAAGAGTAAATTTTTTGACTCTTGTCAACCTTTGCCCGCTTAATAGACTTCTATCCGACTAAAAAGCAAGTTACAGTATTATTTACATAGGTTTTGCCTGTCTATAGTGCCAATTGTAATGTTTTGTTAGTTTTTAACATCTTCAAGCAGACATTGGTTTCAACCTACTCTTTTTTGTTGTTGATACATATTAAATGAGACTGGTTCATTCATCAGACTCTCCTGTTTTATTTTTATCAACGATGCATACTTGTCTAAGCATGACTGAGTGTGACTGGGGGGCGAACCCGTTATTGTCTATCAGTCTCTTCCATGATCAATTACGTCGCTCTGTGAATGTTCAATTGCCTAAGCTGCAGGTATGAATGGAGTGAATGTAGCGCACGAAACCAACGTCTATAGTTGCATTCACCCACTCATATATCACAGTCATTCAACAGTAGTAATTATGTGCATTGCAGCTGTTAATTATTTACATTTTATTATCGGTAACCAAGCAGTGGGTAATTGCCAAGTTGACAATTTTTCACAGGTCGTCTGGTAGTTCTCACATATATTTGTGGGTAGTCAGTTAATCCTAAGATTCGATGAGAAAGAGGGGTGTGTGTGGGAGGGGGGATTCGGGGTTAGAGTAAAGGCAAAGACGAAAGAGGTTTGTTACTGTGTCCGAACATCGCCCTGGCTACCACTTTAGTGCTGATATTACCGTGGTTACCACGTGCGCAGTAAGGGTTATAAAAGATGACCTCGGCTTAAACTCTAGACTTAGTGAAAGCAAGCCATTATTAGTCGTCAGTCGGTGTCTTTAGCCCGAGGAGAATCTGTCACACCGAAAAATAATATGGTCCTCAACCTAGATAGCAACTACACAACAGCCAAGAACGAAAAGCTTATAACTGACTGGTTTTATAATACCTAGGGTTTCACGTCCGGTTTCAAAGGTTCGTTGATTTTGCAGGCGGGTGCAAAGCGGCGAGTGAAAGATTGAAGTTCTAGAATCTAGAGTTCCTCCAAGGAGTTGGGTAGACTGGCCAGCTGCAATTTTGCTCGGGCAACATCTAATAACCTTTCCGATATTTAAGAGCTAAAGAATTTTTAGTATATGCTGTTTGCAGTCCACGGGATACAATTTATCGTCCTACCCTTCGGACACAAAGAGTCCACCACCTTGAGAGAGAAAAAATTAAACGTCACCTGGGCTGTTGTTTATTTTACCTCGAACTGGAATTGAAAATCTCTGCCGGGACAAAAAAAAAATATTACATTCTCTCCCTCCTCTTTCTATATATTCAAATCTTCACTCTGCCCACCCACGGATACTAATGCAATATCTCCCTTCCAGAACACAAGTCTCTTCATTGATTCTTGCGCCCTGTGAGAACTTAGTGAAAGTATAAAGCAAACATAAAACCCAAGTTAAAACCTTAACAATGCCAACTAAATAACATAAATCAGTACAATCCTGTAAAGCCACCCGTCTTAGGATTTCACGAACCTCAATGGTTATGACTTACTAGACAAGTCATGGTCTGCAATTCTGGTCGGTAGCGGAAGTAATGCTAAGAACATGTAGACATTCACACAAACCTCCATCTACTACTGTTTGCACTTTGAACTGTATCAGTTGTGCAAATTGTATTCACACTATCCGCATGTGAAAGGTGATATTTATTTATTTAATGTTTTGTTTCGGGCTTTATGTTTAGTTTTAAAATAAAAATAAAAATTCAATGACTGCCAACTACTCAAGTGTTATAGTCTGATAGCGGTGTTTGATGATGGGAATATCTTCGACCTTCACCCCTCTGCTGACACATAAAGACTTGGGTTCGTCTGTTAGTTCAGCATGTCAGTCGGAGAGAGCAAAATTAGCGCAGGGGAGATAACACGGACAGGTACGTACATGATGTAATTAGGTTTTAACTAAGGGAGATAACGCGTACAGGCACGTAAATGATGTAATCAGGCTTGAATTTTTCAGTTTCGCTGAAACAGTATAAGAATGAAAAACTTAAAAGTTCAGGACTATATCCGACCTCTCTTTTACATAAGCTAATTTCTCTCTATAATGTAGTTGGCATATTCTTGCTTTTTATAATGCTTATTGCTAATATTTACAAGTTGTAAAAAAAAAAATCATATATTTGTTTATTTTTAGATGGCAATCATGCTTAAGACTTGTCTAAAACGAGAATATTTGCTATCATTGGATTTGTGTTCACTGCATTTGGTACTGGTCATAACCTGAAACGTTAAAGTATATACTATGTCTTGTGAGTGCTTTCTGTCTGTTTCTCTTCTCTCTCCCTCTTTTCCTTCTCTCTGGTGACGTAATGAAACTAATAACAGCAACCAAATTCTCTTCTCTTTGACTACACGAATACAAACTTTAACGATTTCAAATCGGATCAAGTTTTTTTTCCTGATAAACTCGACTGGTCGTACAATATTCAGTATTATAGGGAAATCGAAGATTGCAAGTAGACTAATGTATCAATGGAAAATGACGATTTTTCCCCCATTCAGAACAATGTGTAGGTTAAAGCTACTATTAACGGATAGTTTATTATGTAAGTAATTTTGTAAAAAGAATAAAACAAAGTATGCGTTCTAAATTTTGTATAAATAAATAAATAAATAAAGCAATATATCGAAGCACATCATTTCATTCAAATACGGAAGCGACTGATTTGCCAACTAAACAAACAAAAAAAAACAACAAAACAAAGTTAGTCTGGCCATTTATCATCAGTAAAATCAAATTAAAATATTAATTATTTCGGTTTAGATTTGTTGACTAATTCTGACCGACCCATAACTTCCGAATAAAATTAAGGGTTACTGCTACTTTTATTATTTCATTAACATCAGCAAACACTACTACCCACTATTTGCAACAATATAAGTACATGCGTGTGATTTATTAAAGATCGCTAAAGTTTATTCACATTTTATTTACACTTATTACTTTATGATTAAATTGTACACTTGCTTTATTTTTCCCCCTCAAATATGTTGCAGACAAAGGTATTGTATACACATATTAGTATATTGCTAATATAAATGTTACGCAATGATACTGTTACAAAGATATACATGTACTTGCAAATGTAAAGAAAGGTTACGCAATGATACAATTACAATCAGTTCTGGTACACGCGTTTACTTCGGAATCTTAAAAAAAAACAAAACAAACAAAGCAAAAAAACACAGTGCCGTACCTTTCCCCTTCCCTCCCTTCCAGTGGATTCGACAGATGTGTATCGATGAGTCATGTGCAGTGATACATCCTCCCTAACAACCCTCCCGCCCCCTTCTTCGTACCTGCAGCCGCACTTCCGTGTCATGGAAAGAGAATTGTGCATGAGCCATACCAAAAGACAGAAAACCCCCACATGCTTTTTTCTTTTTAAAATTAAAAAAAAAATCTAGTTACGTCGAAAGTAAGTAAATGACCATTTATGATGTGCACTGAAAACAAGCAGGTTTCAATGTAAATTTTGAGTAATGGAAAGTAAAAGGGAGAAAGGCTGGGAGGGCAAGTCCACTACTCGCCTACCATGTCTTTATCTCCCTTTCCGATTAACTAGATGTTCTGATTGGATTGTGGAAGAGTCTGCTACCATCTATTCTTCTAAACTGTTGATCCACTTCGCCATCCATCTTTTATTTTATAACATTAACATATTTTATTAAATTTTATTTATGCATTTTATTTTAATACATTAATCTGTATGCCTGTTTTGTTTTAATTTAAAGTTTATTGACTTTATAATAATCTGTTGTTCTGTTGGTTTTTAAAAAATAGAAATATAAGGAATCTAGTTAGATTTTCATTCTGTGTTTCTTTGGTGGATTAGAAATATCTTGAATATTACTGAAATATATTTGATAATCAAACCTCTTCAAATTCCTGTGGTACTTTCCTTGATAAATTGAACTTTTTAACAACATGGTCTAAATTTAATTGTTTACTGTAATAGCATTTTATTGTACTATATTTCGATATTTCACTGCCTAATATCAGTACACCATTTGTGATTATATATATCTTGAAATCACCATAATAGGTTCATTGAGAATATACACATTTTTCTACTTTAGGTTTAAAAGCCTTTATGTAATTTGATGTACAGTCTCCTACTATATTTATTCTATTTTATTTTAATAGATACCATTTGTGTGTGTGTGTGAGGATGCCTCCTTTTAGAGTTTACCTCCATGGTTTAGAAGCCATGACACTATTTTTTAATGCTGCACGTCTCCTTAAAACTTAATCAGATAGAGTGTGAGTGATAACAAAACTGTCAGATTGACTCTTCTCTAACTTTAGACGTTTCCTAAATTAAACTTCTAAAGAAACAGTTGATGTTGATGATATTTCTAACGGTAATAACGATGAAATTATTTTGAAATCGATATTGTGAATGACAGAGTGAAATGAATCTACTCTCTATAGAGATTTTGAGACCACTTATCCTTTACAAGAAGTCAATTCATTCTCCACTGTGAAATGTCGCCTCGAACAAGTACTAAATCATTCCATTCCATAGAGTCATTACTGACGTAGAAAAGGATGACGTGAGACAAAGTATACAAAATAAATTTAGAATAACATCAGATGTGTGCCAATGTATGCTGGAAGGAAGGAGTTTTGTGGGTAGGAACATTAAAACTAAGCCATAGCAGACTTGGTAAGTAGAACTGTTGCCATTAATTATATGTACATACAAATTTCTTTTAAAAGAAACCCCACACACTAAAAATTGAATCCAAGATTCTAAGTGATCTGACAGCCTGAATTATAGTGACTGATGCAACAGAATTAGACTGCAGATCAAAGGATTTTAAATGGAGTCTGTGAGATCCAGACTAACTTGTACAGTGTAATGCAACACGTGTATACAGTTGGAGAGCAGCAAATCGGGATAAACTTACACTTGCTACAGGGACCATTTTACAAATGTGCTGCAGGTTATAACTATGGTGGTTTAATGCTAGTATATTGAACTTAACTGCATTCCATTTGATTGATTACATTGGGTACTCTGATATTAGGCTGATGTCAGAGCAAACTTTACCACTATGTGTACCATTTAAAAAGCCAATGAAAAGATGTGTCTCTAGATTAATAAAAAGTCCTGATTAAACACATTATTTTCACTTTTTAAAAGTCTTCTTATAGGGCAAGACAATAAATAACATCGACAACTTTGGCGCCTTTTTACTAAAATATATAGAGATTATATATGCCGAAAATATCAATGGATTAGTACTTTTGCTCTGACTATGGATACTATGTATAATATGGTGACCATATATTCAAGATTTACAGATATATTGGGATAAACTAAATTGGATACTCAAATTACAATCGCCAAGCTATTAAAACTACATTCCTGCAAAGTTTTTTATCTGTTGTCATAGCCATAAATACATATAAATATTTGCTAGTGTGTGTTTAGTTATAGTGTAAATTTGAAGCGGCATTGAGACAGTTTACTAGCTTGGTTATTTTTCTAACTTAGACGTAAACATAGACGAAAACTGTGGCTGACATCATGGCTCTGCGATTTCCTCTAGGTGGCGCTATAGTCCTAATTACCTCGCGCTGATATTCACAACGACAGCGAGGCCGAAATCTTTTGTCATGGCGGGATACTGAAGCACATGTCTTCCCAGACAGTTTTTGCACCAAGCTAACAAAGAGTGAGTACAGTGTACATTGCATGACAGTCCGTGTTTTTTTATCGACGCCTATCTCTTAGTTTCTCAGTCTTTGTGATGATCGTTAAATTTTAGCGAGTTTTCCCACAATTTGTCGTTATTGCTTGTTTGTGCTGAAATTGCACTTGTTTGTTTTCTCTGCTGTAGTCCAGTAGACAATGAGTGAACAAAGAAAAATATTTGAATCGTGACTGAAACATAGCTTGACTGCTTTGGTTTTTGGTATTCAACACATTTGTTGCCATTTTTAACATTAAACTACCACTGACGCATTTGATTATTTCGATATTGCTTTGTTTTTCTTCCCATACATGTTTGTGTCGCTGTACTGTGAACAACAGCTGATTTGATTGGCTGCTGCGAACGTGTCTGTTTCAGTCGAGCTGTCTGCTCGCGTAAACTTCTCAAATCAGGGTTTTAAAAGTCTCCGTGCTACTCCGTTAGATCACGGCAGTCGGAATCCGTGAGTAGCCTGATTTGTTGTTAGCACTTTCTTTGTGTTCAGTTCAAGTTTGATCATGTTCGCAGCTGCTGAGATGCAGTTCATAACCTAGAATGGAAGTGGGGAACACGCCGTGCTAAAAATAACCTCGACAGCAGACTGTTGTCACGACTAAACAAATACTTCGTCGCTGTATGCGTCTAAACAAAAGACAAATCACGAACACATCTATAGTCATCAAACTGGTCAGTAAGCTGTAATATTTTCATCTTTGTCTTAGATTTTGTTTGTTAACGATTACATCTTTACGGCTTGCTTGTCCTTTTTAAAAAACAATTGTAAGATTTTTTCCTCTGACTTGACGTTTCAACTCGGGATTGGGAAGCCCGAGAACAAAGAAGTGAGCTGTCATCACAGTTCTGGTTATTTCTGCGCCCGTTTTATTAAATGTATCCACATTGTGCTCTTTAGAGTTAGATGTTTACTTAAACATGTAGTTTTGTATTATGTTTGATTATATTGGTAGAGATTGTTTCATTCACATTGTCTGGTCTGCACTGATACTGAAATTTCGTGTGAATTTTAGCTTCTGTAGGCTTAATTCATTGCTTTATTGCTATTCAACTTCTACCTCAATAGAGAAATGATTAAATTGTCGTAATGTTTTCTGATAGTATCATGAAAATTTTGAATTTTTGCTGTACTGTGGTTAATCTGTTTTTAAATAATTAGCAAAGTATAGGGGCCTTTATGAGAGGGTGGGGTCATGTGAAATGTTATGTAGTTCTATCACGAATGAGACAAATGTAGTAAGGTTTTACTCAGGAATTGCTCTTCCATTCTTTTTAATGAATAATCTATCCTTTGCTCATGATTATTGTACACATGCATGTATGTGTGCACAGTAAATGTTTTTATTGTCAAGTAATGCTTTCTTGGGGATAGCTGTTGTTGACCCCGGTGTCAGATACTGTACCACTATTATTATCTAAATTATTTTATTTAGTAGTAAGTAAAATATATTTATTATAGTCAGTTGGCTTCAACTACAAATCTTTCTCTATAACCTGAGGACATCTAAACATTTACACTAATTCTAATGACAGTCACAACTTTTGGTTATGCTTGTGTGTCTTTCTCTGATGGGCAGTCTGTTGATGAGCTCATCTTGTGATGTCCTTAGAATGAACTGATTCCCTTATCAAACCCTTCATTTACAGAAATAAGTATTTTAATTTTAACCCCAAATCACTGGTAAATGGATCTTGTTACAATGTTAGTCATGGAGTTGATTTGTAAATTTCTTTACCAGAATAAAGAATTTATCTATCCTCAGGTGTAAAAATGAGTCCTTCAGCTTCGAATAAAGACACCAATTATATTTCTTAATTTTGTAATGTGTTAATGGTGCAGTTATTTCCAAACTTAGCTTGTAGAAAATATGGTGGATTGCAAGACATCTTTTCTGTATTAAATTTTAAACAACCAATGCACAGAATTGGAATTTGGATGGTTTTATTTGTGGTGTTTTCCTATTTCTCCCCCCTTGCTCTTTATGTGTAATTTTCAGAAATCTATTATTAGAATAATGGCTTTCTGTTTCATTAATTTTTTATTGTGTTGAACATTATAGTTGCAGGGTGAGGGCTTATATAAAACAAGGAAAATAATTTTCTTATCCAATCTTTTTTCACATTTGTAAAATAGTCATGCTGCTTGATATTTTGATTACTATCCACATTAATTTTCATATAATCGTGAATCAAATAAATTCTATTTTTTAAAAATGCTAAAAACTATGGCAATGTATTTTGTTTCAATGAAAGAAAATAATAATTACATGAAGTGTAATGCTGAATTAGTAAATTAACCAAACAGATTATGTGTATTGGAAACAAATATGTTTAAGACCAGAAATACAACTGTGACAATACAAATCAAGTACAAGAATATTCACTACTAAACATTTCAGTCACATGGACTCACACGATTTAGCTACAGCTTACCAGTACATTGCACAACCTCATCAGCTAAATATTTATATCCATATACACTCCTCTTCACTGAATGACTTTGCATAATCAGATTTCACAACACTGACTGGACTAATGTTGCCTTTGTAGACACTACCACTATTACCAGTATACTAAAGTTTAATATTATACTGAATTTTTGTTACATATGTTGTTAGACAATTTATTAAAAGTTCATACACTGTATCCTCCAATCCAATAACTGTGTATAAAATATTTGTTCATATAATGTACATTTTAAAAAATCTAGTGTGTCTTAGAAACTGAATAAGCACTCAGGCACTTAATTATTCTACCCATGCTGGCAATCTGAAAGAGTACTAAACTGTGCAGAAGAATCTGAGTGCCAAATTCCCCAACTAGAAGTTATCAACATGAATCTTTTATATTAAGAATAAATGCCTGAAGTATTGATGACATGGTGTAGTGCCATTTAACCAGCCATTAACTGATTGGTAACTAATGTTCTAAATTTTACTATACAGGTACTAAGAACTGTTTCTTGTTGATCACTAAAATTATAGTGCTAGTAGCCTAGTACAAATGTTAGTGTATGCATCAGAAATGGAGAGGGGGATGAGTATCATTTTGTTTTTTACTTGACACTTATTTCATAAGAGTTTTTGCCAGCGCTCTCAGTGTTATAAATATAATTTAATCCTTGTTAGTATTGTTATACAATAATGCATTTAAGTTTGCTAAGATCTGAAATATTAACATTTTGTAAATATGTTTTTTACAGAATATTCATGTAATTTAATGATATAGTGAGATAAATAATGTAAATTTAATGCACTATACTAGAAATTCATATATGCTCTAATATTTTGCTCTAATAGTTGTGTGTGTGATATAAAAACAATAAAATATGTTACTGGATAGATAGTTGTGTCATACTCTTCATAGGAATTAATATTTCAAAGGGTGATTAGTCATTTTATTTTATAGAAGGTTTGTCCAGATTGACATCCTGGTGATGAATATTAATGAGAGTAAAATAGCCCCTTCCAGTAGGTGTGTACTTAGTACATTTCTACAATTATAGGATAAGTTAATACCAGTGTCTGTATTGCAGTATCATATCTTGTATCTATTTCTTAAATGTTGTTCTTGCAAACCTAGTTTAATATGTCTGCTAATTAGAAGTGATATGATATGTAACTGCTTTTTATGTATCATTTAGTGATTGACCTATTACAAAATCAGAATGACCTTTTGTATAGATATCCCATTTTCTAATGTTATAGTCCCAATAATTTTGTTCATGTAATTTCACACCATATCACTGTAATACTATTTTACTTACATTGCAATAACACTTTAAATATATATTTTGTATGGGTTTGGGTGGATTGATTCCAAATCCTAATGAAAGACAATCTACTCTTACACTTCAAGTAATTATTATGTTCTTTTATGCTGTATTTCAATCCTTTTGATTGAATGTATGCACATTGAGTTACAAGGTAATGGACCCTTTGCTTTAATTGTTGTGCAGGATAAAATTTATTTGTTAAAAGTTAAACATGAAATTGTTATAATTACACACCTTGTACTTTCCTTGTTGTGCAGGATAAAATTTATTTTTTACAAGTTTAACTACACGTTGAAACTAAAGTTAAATAGTGATTATTTCAAGCACACGACCTGCTTGTTCCTGTTTCTTCAGTAAATTAGCAATGTACATATACTGGTTATTTCCCTTTTACTGTTAACTAAAACGAAAGCATATTTAAATCGCTGCCTGTTGAGGGTAGACTTTGTGCTAAATTCAATCAAGCGATGCATTGTATAGTACGAGATTGTAATCTTGCGATCAGATCATATACAGACCGCTGTTTTAATCCAAAATTTTTCCCAAGTCTCCCATATGGTCGTAACTTTTGATTCAAAGTCACCAATATCTCTCTTCCGTACAGAGACGTGCGATAGGGTTATCATAAAGAGATGTCCATTCAGCTAACACTTGTAACAGCAGGGCTGCTGGAACAGTCATTAAAAGGAAGGGGGTAATTTGTTAGGCACTGTTGATAGTGAGGCGAGGAGCACACCACCATTTCATCAGCCCTGACCCAAGCGCGCCGACGTGCGCAAGCGATCACGTCTTGCCTCAAGGAAAGGTCGGATAGTCGCGTTCCCCATGTTTGGTGTTTACTTTTCGTTTTAGACGCACCCTGTGGCCGCCTCAACGCACGCGTGTTTTAGTACTACCTCTACACGTCAATTGTTTCACTTGCAAGGATTAACTCATCGCTAAGTAGAATACGTATCAGACAGTAGATCAGAATCAGCCGCCCCCCCCCCCCCCCGCCCCCAAACGATGGCAGCATTTCCTTATAGGCCTAGTTATGTAGCATTAGTTTGATTTGGAATGCTGGTGTTGGATTTCATTGCGTCACCTTATACATTCAAGCGCCTACTATCATAGGTCAAAATCATTAAGCACCCAGAACAAAACAATGACCTGGTTAATATTTTTGTGTAAAGATTTGGTTTGATGACCCCGTTTGAACTAACGTACTACGGTAAATGCAGGGTTACACTGAGTTCTAAGCGCACCGTATCATGGCTGTTTTTTGTTTGTTTGTTCGCTTTACTTACTAAAATAAGACAGGTTTGAAACATTATACCGACATGAAACAGTGGAATTTGCACTCAGCACTTAGGACTTGTGTGTCTGGGTGATTTTACAAATTTCTACTGCTACTACCACCTATTTAATTGTGTGCTAGCCAGCCAGCCCTGCGCGTCCTTTTACTGTCTGTCTCCTCTCTATTAATTTATTGAGGTTCTGTTGCCCTTCACATCCCGGTGTCTGGAGTTTTAACCATGTCATCATGTCTAGGCACGTAGCGACGATCGACAATAATATTATATGCTAGCCCCCCCGTACCAGTGTCCTCCAATCAGATCCGTGTTTACAGGCAAGCACCTCCACTCTGTCTTCTATCCCTTAGAAGAGACTAATATTAGCCGCCCGCCCGCAACTTTCAGAAAGCGTTCCTCAGAGAATTTGTCAACTACTGTACATTGCTAGCTCCTTTTAGATCGTACAAGAGAACGAAAAACGTTCATTTTTTTCTTATACACCCTGGTCTTTTGTTTGTGGATGTTTTCGTATTTAATGCGTGTATTTTCATAACTAATTCTTTGCAGTTTTTAGCTTCCGCTAACCCCAGCCATCAGACTAGTGTTTATTTTATTTATTGTTTGTCGGGGTGTGGGGTGTTAATAAATTAATATATAGTCATATTCGAGTAATACGGTTTTCACAGCTAAAGCTATTTCTGATAGCAGTGATTCTGTTTTCTCGAGCTCAATTATGTTCAGTCTACTAATGTCTGAAGAAGTTACACACACAAAAGCTGCTAAAGAACATGCATATTACATAAATGTTAGGCCTACATATTACAAAGTATTTTCTTTTGAAAGAGTAATTTTGATGGGTTTGTTTTCTAAATTTATCGAGAATCCAATTTCTTGCATTTGTGCTGTTTCGATCAACAAAGCTTCATTAGAAAGAGGTAGACAATAGCTGTTTTACTCAGTAGAGTTTTTTGATTGTGTAGGGGCGCTTTCGCGCTGGGTGAGGGGGTTGTTGGGAAAGGGAGGGGGTTAACAACTCAGTAGAGTGAATAGTGCTAACCTATTTATACAATAGCGAACATGTCTCGGTCACTAGAAATGACGTAAGTTGGCGACGTATTCTAGTGACGATTGACTGAGCATAATAGTTGTACCGGTACTCATCGCGATTCGCTGTTCTCCTCTACGTTAAAACTTGGGGTCCGGGGTGGTACAAATATGTTGCGCAGTTGAAAGATAAACTAGACGTACCGACTTCGCTGCAGATCTGTTTCATAACTTCTTTGCTTTAAAATTCTCACCGTTGAATTATTGTCATAGATTCTCGCTTTGATATTTGTGCGCACTGTATAGAAATGTAGTCGGTGGTGCTATTCTAAGATACTGGCTGAATACGTGCCACTGACCTGGCTGATTGCGAGTCACTGACCTGACTCACCAATGAAGGCGGAAAACACTAAACTGATTCACCTGTCTCCTATCCCAGCTTTAGTAGTCGATTTTCTGCCAGTATGTTGAAAGTGAGGCCAAGCGCGACAGAGAAGGAAAGCTACAAAATTGGCCCTCTATTACTGTGCACACTTTTTTTCTTTTGGGGTGACCTTGATCGATTAAAATTGAAAGTTGCTTATGTGATTTTTAATTACGTTGCGATTCATTTTGACTAGACCAGACAAATAAGATATTTTTAGCATATATGCAAAACGTGGAGCATTGCGTGTTTATAACTTTCATGCACTTGTATTTTGTAATACATTCGTTTGTTCTTTTTTTTAAGAAGTAAATCTTTACATTAATTTACAAGGATTAAGTAGCGGTTGCAGTTTATGTATTCAGTCAGTATCATCTTGGCTACGCGTTTTCATTTTGTTCTGTCACAGAGTCAGCATCCTCTCTTCCTGAAACCTTCTTTCGGACAACTGATGACAGTTTTTCAAGCTGACACATCGTTCACAATCTGGAATCTAGAAAAGGGTTATTCCCATTAGGTAAAGGTGGAGGTAGGTTGCCATCTGAAAACTGTGCAGCAGAATGTCCGTGTAGCACTTGATTGAATTATTTCATTAACCTTTATCTGGGTTGAATTCTCATTAACTTGGGTTACTGGGTAAATTTGCTCCATAGCACTGCACATGCTTACAGATTCTTGGAATCTGAATTCGTTTACATGGGGCACATATATATGTGAGTCGCCAAGTTCAGTCCCTTTAATAATAGAAACAAAATTATGTTGGTAATGAACATTGTCCATCTGACGGGTTTGTCGCGATACTTCCTTTTGTGTTCTTTGTTAGTTTGCAATAAGCATTAACGGAATTGCCAGAAGACTATATAATTGATAAAGCAATATAAATAAGGTAAATTTAATGCAGATGGTTTGTTGTTTGTTATTTTGCTTTGTTTCAAAAAGAAAAATTTTGGTTTTACAACTTGGATAGGCTGCAATACTTGATTAAATCAGTTGAAAACACATTCTGATATAGATTAAATTGGGAAGAATTTAATTTGTTTCTTTTTCTTGTTCCTACCAAAATGGACTTCAATATTCTTTTGATATAGTCTTGTATTGTTGTTTTTTCGTTTTTTGTGTTTCTGCAGTAATATACTGCTTGATTTATATACTAGTATCACAAACCGTCGCTGAGAGTTGAAAAGTGTGTCAATTGAATAAGATGTGTTGAAACTATGATTGGGTAAAATTGATAAAGCTATGAAACCGTAGGTCATTTTCTGGGCAGGGTCACCTGAGAGCAAATGTTGGACAGGTCAGAGTTTTAATCATCGCGTCTCGACAGTTCGTTTTAGATAGATTCATCTTGAATTGTTCGAAAATGTTAATGTGACGACCATTTGCATTGAGGTCGTACGCGATGGGACAAAACGTATTTTTCATACACACACAGGGGGAGTCTAGAATTGAAAACAGTCACACGGACGTTTAAAAAAGTTAAACGTATAGAGAGGAACTGTTTTTATTTTCTTACCAATTTCCCGATATGTGGAGAGTACAGTGATGTTTTTAATTATGCCAGCAAACTGAAATTATAACCGACTGACATCAGTTGGTAGGTTTTGCTTCACTTTCTTTGACAAACATTCAGTTTTGTTTTCAAAACGCTTTTATTTGGGAAGCTGTAATCGAGAGAGAAATAATAAAGCATGCGCTACAATCCACGTTGGCTCACGCGCTTTACGGCGATCGAGTGAAACCAGTTTCTCCGATAGCTTTTTCATAAATAAAAACTATCCCCAAAATGTCACGCAGATTTATATAAATGCGTTGATTGGAAAACGCGAGATTACTGCGGACACTTCTGTTGGCCAATGCTCTTTGAAGTCACACGACGTAACTAATTTGATTGGGGGGGGGGGATAAGAGGTACAAACTCGCCACCTTGATAAGATAGACGTCTGGAGGCAGCGTAAGTTACATAACCGCATCCGTGTCTTCCTCTTTCTTTCTCCCACCCCTCTAAAAAATAGTTCGGATAACAGATTACTCCAGTAACAAGTCATTTCACTCAGCTTTAGTCGGGGCACTCCGATTTGGTGATCTTTCCCTCCCCGGGTTAACTCTGGGAACTTTTTTTTTATTTTTGTCTGATGCTTTTATTTCTGCTTGCGCTTGCTTGCTATGAGTATGAGTTAAAGGTAGTGCGAAAGTACTGACCGCAACCTTTGATTTTCCACAGCTCTGATTTCTCGCTGATTTGTGCGTATCTGGGTCATCGGTCATTTGCTTGCTGTAGAAGTGTCTCTCACAGCTGGAGTGGTTTCTCGCGAGTGAGTGGTAAGATCAGCAATCTTACTCAGCATATTTAAATAGTTGCTTTAGAGTTCAGACAGACACTATTCCTTCCCCCCCCCCCCCCCCCCCCCCGATTTTCTTGTTATTTTGTTATTGCACGATTTATCTTGTGCACATTTTTATTGATGTAGTTTGCACACACACAAAATATGTGCTTTTAATATATTGGCAAAATAAAAGTTTCTTTAAAAAAAATAGTGCATTTGGAAAAGAAAGGTACATTGTGTTGAAATAAATAAGCTCTGCTGTTGTGGTTTTTAGTTTTTAAGAAGACATTTCCTTTCACTTTAATAATGAATAAATTATTTTAGTCACAACAGTCTTATTACTATTAATAAATTGTTCATTCAACTGATACAAGGTCACTTTCAGCAAAACAAATTTCCTTACTAAAGTTGTTTACTTACCTCATGCATGTCTTTTTAAAGTATTATATTTAATTTTTGTTGAAACTTATTTTTAGAAATATTGTGTTTCTAAAAAATTAAGCTACATAAATTAGCAGAGTTTTGTGCACAGCTCTATGTAAATGTTATCACCTTGTTTAATGAACTAAAAATAATACCAGAAGGTAGTCTATTTTTTTCAAGTAATGGATTATTATTGTTCAGTAACTGTTGAACATTTGAACTAGACTTGACATTTCAGTGAAGAGGAAGTTCACTCCATTCAGTGACTGAGCAAATATTTGTTAAACATGTATTTAACACTTTTTTTTGGTGGGGGTGGTGGTGGAATCTTGTAAAATATATTTTTTATTGATAAGACATATAGTTTGAGTTCACATTAGTTTTTGTGTGGGGAAGAGAAAATGATCATTTACAGAACTTGAAATTATTTGATTTTTATTCTTAAATAATTTGTATTGTAATTTAATGTACTTGTTTGCAGGAGCATTTTGTGTATTGCATTTTCTGTCATTGTTGTAACTATTTTAATTTTTATTGTGGCTGTGCATTACATTTGAGTTTTTATGGTTGTGGTTGTATATTCTTTTCATGATTATAGAGTAATAATACATTATGTTTTTATTGTGGTTGTGGATTATTTGAGCATTGTTTATTCTGGTTGTGGATTAGTTTATGCGCTGGTTTTATCTTGATAATGTATTTTAGTTGTACATTACTTTTTAACATGGTTGCAGCAGCTATTCATACTAGGTAGCGGCACCAAAAATTAAATAATAAAATCAAGCATTCAGTTATGTTATTTTCATTTAAAACTTTTTAAAACATGAAAAATAAAAAAAAAATTGTGAAGCTATCTCAATTGGTTCCAGAGATATGCTATTTTTAAGTTTTAAAAAATGGCAGCAGTGAAAAAAATGGTTATTTCGACCATTTTTAGACTTGCTAAAGACTAACTAAAATCTAACATGCAGCTATGAAAGTTTGATACTTTATTCCTTTCTACTTGCTGATAACAAAATGCAAAGTTGTAACTTTCTATATGATGAAATAACAAAATGCCTAGCTGCAGAAGTTAATAAAAAACCATCATCCGGATAGTTAGAAATAACGCGATTGATGAAGTTTGACACAGCATATCTAATTCATTAATTGGAATATATCATTGAAACTGTTCACATATGTTCAAATGTATATAAAGAATATGCCCAATTTTTTCCATGATGTTACTTTCATTTGAATCATGTACAGGTTGGCCCAAACTTTGTAAAATCATCAAAATGACTGACGACGGCACTTTTACACATTTTTTGCACAAAACTGGTCATAACATTTGAACCATTTGCATGATCATCATGAAATTTTGCAGTGTGATAAATATTACTTTGCTCATTGTGTATACAAATTTTCAACACCTTTTATGCACTAACAGTAAATTTATGCATTAAAAATGCATTCAAAAATTGTGCAATTACACAGAAATAGTAAACGCTTTTTCATATCATGTCAAAAGCTTGAGTTCTGACCTCTTTGTTTGCTCTATACCAAACAAAATTAGTTATTGTCATGTTTCACTTATAAAAGTTAATCATAAAAATGGTTAAGATATTAATTACTAGGTAGCAGCACAGTAGTAAGTAAGCCAGCAATAATCAATGTATAAAAGTGCAAATTTTCATTACTTTTCATTCACTGATTTCTCAACATCCAAAGCATTCTTTAATTCAAACAAACATTCAAAATCAAGTTTAATGTTTCTATTTCTTATGATTGTAAATTTGTATATCTTGCTTGTATGTGGAAAGTACATGGATTGAATAAAGTTGATAATTATTCACCTATGTCCTGTTTTATCCAGCAGATTTACAAGACAGAATGTGTGTTTTGGCATACTGTGTTTTTTTACTTTGGCTTGTGTCAATGTGTCATTTTGTGTGCCACATAAACACATATATTTGGTATAAAAAAAATAAAGATAATTAAATGCAGCATCCACTGCTATGAAGTTTGGCTTGGTTTCTTATGTACACATTTTACAAATGAATTTTAACAAAAGTTGGCAAATAATCTACAATTATCTTCATTAAAAAATGGTCAAAAGTACACAATTACTAAGCTTGAATAAAAATCTTTGCACTTTATTTTGTGCAATTTAATGTGTAATAAAGAGAAGACACTGTAAAACTTCAAGGGGTAGGGATGAACAAAAGTTAGAAAAGAAATTGTAAAAAAAAAAAAAAAAGATCTATGTAGATTAGGCTTCAATTAGTCATACTACTGTACATACACTAAAGTTGAACTTTAACTAAGCCAGTGCTTGTACAATTAAAATAATTTCGGCTTTCTTACTTTTAAAAAAATATACTATATTTAGATGTTAAATAGACCTAATTATTTAAACAGACAAGTAAAACCGTGGAACGTCAAGGTTAGAAATAGAAGCGAAAGTAGCATCTTTGCAACATGTAAATACTGATAGGCCTAATCTTCCCTATAATTAAAATAATTTCAGCTTTCTTACTTTTTCTGAAAATAAGCTATATTTGCACTATATTTAAACTGTTGAGATTTTAAGTAGGCCTAATTATTTAAACAGAGAAGTCAAACTATGAAACATTGACGTTAGAACAATAGAAGTGAAGTAGCGTCTTTGCGATATATATACTGATAGACTCCCTTGATTTTTGTAGTGACCTAATTCAACATCGATTTATGAGTGAACCAAGTGACATCCAATACCTATATAATTAAAATTAAATATTAACACTTCCAAGTTTGTAATTCACCCGTCTTATCTTCATAAAACTTAGTATATTTCCTATATTTCATGTCGAATGCGACACGATCGTTCGCTCCCGATTCGAAGTCGCAAGCACGTGACAGACCCACTAATTTCGAAAGAAAAAATTGATAATCATAATAAACTGCATAATAAAACTATAACCCCTTTAAAGAATAGCAACTAAAGTACTTATCTAAAGCAATAATGCAGTATTAAATTTAGTGTAAACTTCGCAATTTCACTTTGAAATGAAGCGCGCTCGTTACGATGTCGGAAGCCATTGTTGTAAGACCGATCGTAATTAGTTCGCTACGTTTGATTGGATTTCTTGTGTCCCACAGGTCATGAATACATTAACCCCATACCTCATTCGAAAGGGGATTGAAAGACCTTTCATTCAAGCCTAGTAATTGTGTACTTTTGACCATTTTTTTACGACGAAAATTGCAGATTTCTTGCCAAAGTCCGCTTTAAAGCTAATTTGTAAAACGTATACAGGGAAATACCACACCCGCCTATAGAGCAATCGATGCAGCATTTAATTATCTTCATTTTGATACCAAATATATGTGTGTAGAGTGTTTGTGGGATTTAAGAAGAGGTAAGAAACAAGGTATATCAAAACACGCATTCTGTTAAGTCACGTAAATCGGCAGGACAAAACTCGACACGGGTGAAAAATTAGTCAACTTTATTCAATCGGTATAGTTTCCACATACAAACAAGACATACAAATTTACAATCATAAGAAAATAGAAACATTAAGCTTGATTTAGAATGTTTGTTTGAATTAAACAATGCTTTGGTTGTTGAGAAATCAGTGAATGAAAAGTAACGAAAATGTGCACTTTTACAAAAGTATAGCAGCGGGCGGGCGACTGTGCCGCTACCTATTCATACTCTCAAGTGCTGACTCAGAGTCTGACTGTAGCTGGGCTGTCTTTGGCTGAGTAGCCAGCCAGCAGTTCTGACTCATCTTGTTGCCAGGCAGCAACTGACAGCAGCAGTGTTGTTTGCTTGTCTTCCCATTCTTTCTCTAGTCTCATCCTTACCCCTCTCCCCACTCCAACTCTTTCATAACTTCATGTATGCATTGAATGTAGAAGCTTTGGTAATGGTTTTACTTGTGCTCAGTATGTTTTGTCTTTTCTACAAACAGGGTTTGATTATAAATACAATTTATGTGTGTTAAAATTAAATTAATCTAATGTATGCTTTGTTACAATTTATAATTTTACATTAAATACCATGGTATAGACCATGAATCTGTTGTTTAATGGTGCCAGAACAACTCACTTTTTCAGAGTATGATTTACTTTTAATATACATGTGGAGTAGGGAACTTTGTTAGGATTTGGTTATACTTAATAAGTAGTAAAATACTGAATAGTTGGCAGTTTAGTGCAGTAATATCAAATTTTGTGACCACAGAATAATTTTAACTGTAGTATTGTTTTATTTTATTTTTTTTTATATTTGTTGTTAAAATGTTTTTCAGTTTCTTTCTTATCAGTCAATAGGTCACTGTTAGATTTATTTCCTTTCTTATTTCTTTCTTTATTTTCCTTACATTTTTCTATGCAGCAGGTCCATAAGATTGTGAAAATTGTTATCTTTATGAGTTTCTTTTTTTTAAAAATTAAAAAACTAGTCAGTCCCCATGATCAACAAAATTACTTAAATGATTTGGGTGGGGGTGGGGGAGAAAATTAAGCTCAGCAAAAGTGCCTACACTTGAAGTCCATTTCCAAACTGATAGCAACCTGATTTGCATTATGTATTTAATGAATGACATATATTTAATAACTTTATTGAATATCCTATAAAAAGACTATACTTACTCAGTAACTGATGGACATGTGTCACCACTTTGACAAGCATCACTCTGAATGTTTGCTAGGGAAATAATTTTAATGAAATATTCAGTTGGTGTGGAGATTCAGAATGCAGATTGATGTAATTCTTGGTTGTCCATTTAGAATCCAGTTTTAATGTTTTCTCAGAATCAGACTTAAGTATTTATAAAAATAAGATATATATAGGCATTTTCCTGGTGTTTTTACCATTTGCACAATATGAATATTCTCTTTTATGAGTGCTAATGATAAAATTTATGATAATTTATAATTCTCATTATTTGGGGATAGTGAAAACATAAAATGTAAAATATTTACAATAGGTCACTTATTTTAGATTGTAATTTAATTAAGAGGATATAATTTTTGTAATGAAAATTTCTTTTTGTGAGTTGTTAGTTTTGAATTTATTGAAATATTAAAATGTTATTCAGCAAAATTGAATACTTTGCAATTTGCTTATTTGGTCTGTGTTTGTCCATGAGAATTATTTATCTTAACTGACAGTGTCCAACCTTGAAAATTGTAGTCTTGGACAACTCATTTTGTTATGACAACTCTGACTATGGTGACTGTTAACATCAAACAGGTTCAGATAAACAAAAAGAATTGACTAAACATTTTCTATAATACTTCCTGTTTTATGAATTTTTTTTTAAAGCACAATAATTGCAGTTTTTATATAAACATTTTACCTAACCTATAAATCTGGCACTGCCTCCTTGCTTTTTTAAATTTTTGTATTTGCATTTGAAGTGTTAATCTCTGATTCTGAACAACACACCTACTCTCCATCACACACCAGTAAACTTTGCTCCTATAGATTCACCAATTTGCTGTGATGTGTTGGGCAAAGCTTTTTCCACACAATTGGTTTCACTTTTAATATATATATATATATTTGACTGCTTCATTGTCACTTATTATGTTTGAAGGTTTTAATTATTTATATATTTTTTAACTAGCTATAGGAATGGGTGACAAGTAAAACTAAAAGACACTGAAAATTTAAATGAACAGAGAATCAGAATGAAAAAGAATGAACCTAAAACAAAGTTCATGGAAACTAACACCCACATGATTGATACACACATTGGCCACATGATGTCTGACAGGGACAGGTATTTGCTGCTGACACAATTAACTGAATAACTCTTTTGAACACCATTATGGAATCGGTCCTGACATTTTAGAAGTACAACTCCCTGCTCTCGTCTCCAACTGTAGTTTGATAATATCATATGGCCTAAAATTATATGTTAATATATGTATGAATATGGTATATGTGTAAATAAATGAAGAAGTAACTTTCATAGATTTCATTTTTAAACTATGTCCTGACTCCAACTCCAAATTTTACAAGACACTTCAGGCTAAAGGCAGATCCACATTTGAAAATGAGTGGGTAGAGAAATTGAAATGATATCTCAAGATAGTTGTTTATTTTAATTCAGTACATTTTTAAGCAATGGAAATAAAAAGTACTTTGCGAAATTATTGAAATAGTAAGCTGAAAACCGAAAAAAAAAACTGCTGCTATATAAATTTGAATATGAAGTTTGTAAGAAAGGTATGCAAGAGGAAGATGAGACTATAGCCAGGATGCTACATGATAGCACTCTTGACTCAGTCACCTTCATCATCATCAAAAGTAATTGTGAAGGTGACGATTTTGAAAAATATCTAGACAAAAAGATTGATCCAAATGGTGGCACTTACATTTTAAAAATTTTGAGAGAGAGAAACTCAATCATATCTAACATACTTCAAAAATAAACTTTTATTTGACTGTACTTCTGAATTGAAAATGCAATACCCTGAGATGAATATCAAAATGCCATTCTGACTGTCACAATATTATCATCCAACTCAAATGACTGGGACATTTGTTTTCTTCCCTCAGAATTGGCAAATCTGATTTGAGAGCAGCAATGAAGTGATCTTTTTTAAAGAACCAATTCAGTTTAGATAAACATTATTATATTAACTATATTTTGATGGGTTTTTTTTAGTATTATATTATTACTGTACAATTGAAAAATAGTTTTAAAATGATATCTTAAAAGCCACTCTTTCATTTATTTACACCTATACCATATTCATACATATAACTCCATACAAGTATATACTTTTATTCTATATCAGTATATGATATTAGTTATTACTATTACTGTATTAGTAATAAACTATATTAAGAATCAGGGGTCGGACTTAAAATTTCAGGAGTCTGAAATATTTTGACTGATTCCACAACCATGTTCAAAAGAGTGGATTGCATCAGAAGCAAATACCTGACCCTATCAGAAATCATCTGGCTGACATGGGTATCATGTGTTGTATGTTGGATTCTGCAGGCGTTGTTCTAGGTTCATTTATTTTCATTTTGTATTCATTTTAAATCTTCAGTATTTTATCCATCCCCATTTCTATAGCCAGTTAATAGTCTAAATAATTAAAACTTTCAGCATAATAAGTGACAATGAAGCAGTGGTATATATTTGTTTTATTTAAAAAGTGATACTGAAACCAATTGTGTGAGACAATCATTGTCCAGCACATTGCAGCAAATTGATGAATCTGTAGGAGCAGATAAATATCTATTGTTACCTTGGGTGGAGTAGAGATGTTTTGTGCAAAAATTAATTCTTGAAAGGCAAATTTAATAAAAATAAACAAGGTGGCAGTAGCTGATTTATAGGTTAGCTAAAATGTTTTTATAAAATCTGCAATTATTGTATTAACAAAGAAGTAATAAAACAAAAGTATTTCTCATTATTATGACAAGTATATGGTCAGTTCTTTTTGTTTACCTGAACCTATAGTATTATTAAATATACAGTGTTAACAGCTATCTTCACCATCCTTTTCTTTCCCCTTCCCCTCCCCCCAAACACACACACACACACACACTCCCCCTGTTGGCATTCTTTTGCTAGCAAGTTGTCATAACAAATTGTGAGTTACTCATGGCTACAGTTTTTGAGGGTTGTATGGAGACTTTCAGTATGGCTATGGTTAGTATGAATATATGAGTAGAATTGGAAAACTCAGTTATACTCAGCAAAGATATGTCAGATTTCAGTCATCAAAATTAGAAGATTTAACATTATTAGCAATAAACACTGAGTTTTTGGTAGATGACTGCTAGTTTTGATAGTTAATGCAGCAAATTGATAATTCTTCAGTGGTTAATTAAATGTTTTTATAGTGTATTGAATTCTATACCATGTTTGAGTTAAAAGTATAAACAGTACTCAGCAAGCACATATAAACCTATAGTAATAACTTAGAAGTGTTATTTTATTTTCATTAAAGGTATGATTCATATCTTTATATATATAATAATATATATACATTTCTTAAAATTTTTTGTGTGTTAATCAGATCATAAAGTACCAAAATGGCATCACCCACTCCTTCTCAGAGTGACACAGTGACAACTGTTTCGACATCATCAGACAGCGAGATGGAGCCTCCTACAAATGCCAACATTCGCTGTCCATATTGTATGGAACCTTTCTCAATGCCAAAGGTCTTGAGCTGTTTCCACACTTTCTGCCAGCCATGCTTAGAGAAAATGTCAGATATGGCCAGTCTTAAAGTGCGATGTTCGACATGCAAGTTTGATACATATATTGGTGAAGGTGGTCTCTCTGCTCTCAAGACCAACTATGCTATTATTAGCTTAATCGAGTCTACTTCTTTTGAGCCAAGCACTCTGCACTGCAGATCTTGCAAAGGCGGTGCTGCAGCCATTGCCGTCAGCCGGTGTTTGGAGTGTGCCAACTTTCTCTGCAAAAACTGCACCATGGCACATCAGTTCATGCATTGTTTCAATGGGCACAGAGTGGTTCAGCTGTCTGAATTACCCAACAAGGATGAAGATCGGAGTGAAAAAGAGATCTCTTGCCCAGCCCACACTGGTCAAACCCTCAAATATTACTGTCGTACATGTCGTGTTCCCATATGCAATGAATGTACAGCTACAGACCACAGACGTGGGCACCAATGTGTCTTTCTTTCTGATGTTGTCGAGTCTGAGCTTGGGCAACTGCGAATGATGGAAGAAGAGACTCACAGAAAAGCACTTGAGTTAAGCACTAATGCTAAAATAATGGCTAGCGTTTCATCTACTTTGAAACGAGAGTATTCCAAAGCTCAAATGGAGATTGAAAACACTTACAACTACTTTCTAGCTATACTGGACGAGCACAAGCGAGAGGCTCTCAAGCAGCTAGACGAAGCTTTCAATTCGAAGCAAGTTACAATTTCTGACACAACACTGCGAATGCATGAGAGCATAGATAAACTGTCTGTTGCCAGTGATTTCATAGACAAAGTCTTAAAAAATGCAGCTCCTGCAGAAAACATGCTTTTAAAAGGGTTCATTGAATCAAGACTTCAGAATATTTTTAATTTTTTGCCAGACATGCAGACTCCTCATCAATTTAGCCTGGAGTTTGTCTCCAATTTTCAGGCCATCGAGGCTGCCATTCGCAACACATTTGGCTACATACGCCAGGGTGGGGACTACATCGAGAGCATCAAACCTCAGCCAATTGCCCGTCCTACTAATGGCTATCACCATTCACCTACTCTGACAAATGCAAACAATAACTTCACTTTCAAACTTCCTCCCACACAGCCAAAGGAGCAAACAGTAGAATTGCAGCCTGTTGCAGGTGCTGCAGCTGCTATCTGTTTCCCAACTACAGATAATGGTCAGTACGAAAAATGGTCCAATGGCCTTGACCTACAGGCAGGCAGCCCTCCACCAGATATCTTTTCAACAACTGCTGAACCAATGCTTGAGCTAACCAGTCGTGCCCTGACTAGCATGGGACCCTCCTACCCACCAAAATCACAGATTCGTCGCCAGAAAATGATTTATCACCAGCGTTTTGGTGAGTTTGGCATGCGTGAAGGCCAGTTCACTGAGCCCAGTGGCGTAGCCACCAATGCCCAAGATGACATTATAGTTGCTGACACTAACAACCACCGCATCCAAATCTTTGACAAAGAAGGTCGCTTTAAATTTCATTTTGGAGAAGGTGGAAAACGAGATGGTCAGCTTTTATATCCCAACCGTGTGGCTGTTGTGAAGTCCTCTGGTGACATCATTGTGACAGAGAGAAGCCCGACTCACCAGGTACAAATTTACAACCAATATGGACAGTTTGTTCGTAAGTTTGGAGCCAACATTTTGCAGCATCCTCGAGGAGTTGCTGTAGACAACATGGGTCGCATAATCATTGTGGAGTGCAAAGTCATGCGTGTCATTATTTTTGACATGGAGGGAAATGTGCTGAACAAATTTGGCTGTTCCAAGCACCTCCAGTTCCCCAATAGTGTGGTGGTCAACAGCAATGAGGAGATATTCATCAGCGACAATCGTGCCCATTGTGTTAAAGTCTTCAATTATGCTGGGGTGTTCTTACGACAGATTGGCGGTGAAGGCATCACCAACTACCCGATTGGTGTCGGCATTAACAGCCGTGGGGAAGTGCTAGTAGCAGACAACCACAACAACTTCAACATCACAACGTTTACCCAGGATGGGCAGCTGATAAGTGCTTTAGAGAGCAAAGTCAAACATGCCCAGTGTTTTGATGTTGCTTTGATGGATGATGGTTCAGTTGTCTTGGCCAGTAAGGACTATAAACTGTACATTTACAAATACATGTAAGTTGGGATGGTAGACCCAGGTCAGGGTGGACAAGTGTGTGCATGTCTTTGTACTTTTTTTTGTTGTTGTTAGTGTTTATAAGAATGAGATACATTTTCCAATCTTTTTTCTTCCTTGATTATATAATGTTAGGTTGCACTTTTTAAAATTGGGCAGAGGGTATTTAAATTTTTAGGAGCAGGTTTTGCAAGTAGTATTACAAATTGTATGTTGGAGAATATTGCAATTTTTTTCATTTGTCCCAACAGGTCTAGGTAGAATTTTGCTTGCACATCAGATCTGTCTGTCTGCCAAGCCCATCTTGTTAGTCATCTTTTGCCTTGGCCTCTGACTTAGGATTTAGATTAATTAGAAATGACCTTGAATTATATATATAGGTCTCTAGTCCCACCTATACCTTTGCTTGTTTTAGGCAATAAAATGATGGTTTTCTCCATCCATGTATGTAGTACGTGGCATGCACACACTTGTACATGATAACCGTCAACCTGCATTGGTTTTTTGTGTGTTTTTGCACTGTTCATTTCAGCCCACCTCTTGTTGCCATTCATAGTCATCGCATGAAATTGTGCTGTTAGCAGTCTCATATCAAGGACATATCAACTTTTGTCATAAAATAACACACCTCGATTACATCTCTTGACAAATGTAGTTTATCTTTGTTGTATTCAGATATATAAGATGATGAGTTCTAGCAATCTATTTTATGTGTGCAAATGTATCAACATGTTTCACTGCTGTTTACAATTCAGATTTTTAACGAAAATGCACAGTTTACACGTCATCTCTTCTATATACTTACAGTTGTTTTGTTTGTTTATTTAGGTTTTTTTTAAAAAATATTTTTATCAAGTGTTTTGAAAAGGGAACTGCCTATCACAATTTAGAATATGTTCATTAAACATTGTTTTGTGACCACTTGAATGTTTTCATATTATTTTACAACAGCATAAGTCATTGTGAAATTGAAGTGCATATTCTGTAACAACGCAATAGCTTTATAAGTGTATTGTTAAATTTTGACAGATATATTTTGGACAGTTGTAGCTAATAGCTTGCAGTTTTGTGTGTGTTTTATTGATAAATTGCTTCTCTGATCGCTTTAAGAAATGAACTGAGAAATGAACAGATGTTTTATGGTGTTTGCTGGGTATCTCGTGGTCTGCTTTGAGTATTTGCCTTCTGGTCTTTTAAATAAATATTAGGTTTTTTTCATTGACATTCAAGCCAAAAATAAGTGTAAATATATATTGACCAGTCTGTTTTCTTATGCATTGTAAATTGATGAAATGTTACTTATTCTGTCTCCAGTTGTTTGGGTTTTTTTTGTTTCTTTGTTCTTTTTTGTTATCAGACATTTTGACACTGTGCTCATTTTGATTTTTTTTTTTTTTTTTACATAAACTGTCTGGTGCGTTGTTGTCTTTTTTGGTTTGTTTTTTTTCCAAAGGGAATAATATGTGCAAAAGGCGTATGCCATTTAAAGGTACTCATGGAATTTGCCATTTAAAGGTATTCCTGGCACTTGCCATTTACGTATAACTCATGGCATTTGCTATCAGAATGGAACTTTTAACTTGTGGGGCTGACCTCACTGCCTCTTTTTTTTTTGTGTGTGTGTGGATAATTATATCATTTTATATTTGGCTTGCCACCCTTTCGAGACATGATCTCAGAAGTGCCACAAGCCATTGTGTACTTACAATCAATGATATGTTTCAGAAAAGCAAATAATGTGGAGGGGTTGTGTGTTTTGTTTTTGGTTATTTTTTCTTTCTCCCCCTTCCCCACCCCCATCCCTGGCAATGCCTTTTGCTGTTACGTTGTTTGAATTTTAAAATTACTTTGTTATGTAATTTGTTGTTATGTGACTAATCAGTTTTAGGATGGGATTATGTTTTGTTAACCAATTTGTTACAAGCTAATTTGTTTTTTTTTATTTCACTAAAATCTGTCCATACAATGCTTGTGTAGAAATTTATTGATAGTTTTAATGTAACTTTTGTTGTCTTGTTTCTTTAATACTTACTTCACATTTTCTTCTTCTGCCACTTGTAATTTTTCTTTGAACTCGTCACAGTTGTGTAATGAATACTTTGCAAGATTCTCAAAGCATATGGTAGTGCTGCATGGAAGAGATGTTAAATGCACATTTTAATAAAAATCTAACTTATTAAATTATTTACATTTAATTTACCTGCTCATTACAGATAATACTATTGCCATGAATATTGCCAAGGTGGGTTGGTTTTTTTTTTTTTGCATATGCACTTTTTGTGTTTAACTGCAGTTATTGGTCACAGCAATGAATCATGTTGTTAACCATATCATAAAAAATGAATTTTCATTGCTTTTATCCATTGAATCTGACAGGAAATCCCACAGATTAAAAAAAATATACCCATTGTAATTATATAATGCACCATAATTTCTGCAGCATTTAAAATGTTAAAGATTTTCATTGCCAGAGATATTCCCATGTTTTATATATTACAAGCTGTCAATTTACCATTCCAGATATGTCATGACACACTAGCAACTACCAGCCAGCTCCACACCTCACATTATTTCACCTTTATTCAGTGATGGAAATGCTTTTAATTTAATATTTTGCCAACTCATACACGGTATTTATAGTAGAACACAATCAGTGTGCTGTCAGAAATTTTATTTATGATATTTGTGATATTACTGCTTGTATTGTTCCCAATAGGGTATACATTTGTACAGGATAGTTTATGCTTTACTATTCTTAAGTTTATTTCATAATTTTTTAATATATTTTCTATCTGGCTTTTTGGTTAAACATCAAGAGGTGAATTATATAGTTAATTGCATCTGTGAAAACAGTTACCCCAAAAGGTATTTCATTTTTTTAAATATAGTCTAAAGTTGTTTTTTTATATTGTTAATAATTTTACTAATGGATTAAATTACTGTTTAAGAAATTGCCATTTTTAGCATTAAATTCCTGTTGCGTTACTAGTCATTCTATAAGAATAACAATGATATTTGAAATTTGTTTTTCTTTTTTTTTTTAAATTGGTGTTATTTACAATTCCAACAATTATAATATGTTCATGGTCAGTATTTGCAAACTTTGTTAAATTTTCTTATATACTTTCTAAGGGTTTTGTTTTTTCTTTCTCTCTCTCTCTCTTTCTCTTTTTTTCTTTTGCGATCGTTTTGATTGGAATCCCTAGCTGTGAAGCTAAGTCTGATTATTTTTTCTCACTTTAAACTTTGTGATAGTGTAGACAAATGTTGTGCAGTTATAAACAGTTTTCTGGTGTTATTTATGTTTCACTGTGTTTAAAATAAGTTATGGTTGCTTATGGAGTACAAACCACACGTGTCTTCGGTTTTGATGCTGTTAATTTTCCCAGTGTGTTAACTTTATTTATGCTTTGTTGAGACCTTCAGATGTCTATTCCCTGAATGTGGTCCTGGTATGGTTGATATTTAACAGTGTGTTTTAATATTTGCTAACCCACCCTTTGTTTTAGAGTTTCTCTTAAAGTAGCATCACACAACTCCATCCATCACTTGCTATTTAGTATATAATTTGCAGGATCAAAATATCCACTTAAGAAATAGTTATTTCATCTGTGCTTGTCTCACTTTTTATATACATATAAATATATATTGAATGGTGGGTTAGGAAATATTTTTGGCATTTGCCTACCTCATTTTGTTTTGATTTTGCAATATTTGTCTTTTGGGTGTCGGTGTTGTATGCATCAATATGTTTGCTGTCTTTCACATATTATCTGGTCATTTCAGTTTAATCATGCAGGCTTTTGTCACAAAGAAATGAGTTTTGCTTACATCCCTTGACAGTTTTTCTTTTAAATTTATTTATTTATGTGTGTGTGGTTGTGTGTTTGTGGCTTTTTTTTTTTTTTTTTTAGGTATTTAACACTTTCAGGCATAGATAGATTAGTACCTCACATATGTGTAGACTTAACTGAGAATTGGGCTGCATGGGTGGATTGGAACTGCTCTTGATGTTAGCTTGTGGCATTAGACATATCTACAAGCCAGCCATTCCTATGATAAGTATAGAGATTTTAATATTTAGGTACTTTGCTCTTAAAAGTGTTTCTTTAGTATAAATAACTATCTTGTAAGCCACTATTGTTTCTCATGCTGTGTCACTCCTAGAATATCAATCATTACATTTTACAGATGTCTTTTCTTAATTTATTATATATGGTTGAGTGAAAGGTTTAGTTTGGTTCTGAACTCTGGAGCCCAACGTTATGACTAATGATAGTGTTTGTGCTGTTTTTTAAAACATTTTTGTATTTGTACAATACATGTGTTAAATAGTGTGATACTGATGTATACTGTACAAACTGGCATTAATATCAATAATCTATTTGGTGTTGTCTGTTTTTTTGTTGGTGTTAAATGTGTTTTGAATATACTGGAGTGTTTATCGTTTGCTATCAAGTTGCACTGCTGACGGACGACAAGAAAATTTCTATTTTAAAAAAATATTTAAAATAAGAACGAGGCTATTTATGCCCCTTGTTTGGACTTTTAAATTCATTTGCCATTTTTTTCTTTTTAATGTTGTTATTTCAACAACTAAAAAGCAAGGAAAATATTGGAGTTATTTGAAATTTTGTAACATTAATTTGTTTTACATTGCACATGAGAGCCAGTGGTGCACTTTGTGACCTCTAATTTCAAGTAGTGGTGTTTCCATTTAAAATAAATTAATTGCTTAAATGAAAGCTCATGTTTACATGCATTTTGCTTAGTTTGTCATTGTTGACAAGTTCAGAATGCAAGGCAACATGATTTTTATTACTTACTCTAAAAGCATTGTATCCTTTGTATTATAAATATACACTCTTGTTTTTTCTTTAATGATGATTAAAATGCACCTATCCATTTCTGTTATAGTGACAAATGAACTCTGCCACTTACGAACAAAAATTGCTCATTCTTTTCTCTCTCTTTTTTTTTTTTTTTTTGCAAATCTCATTAAATGTAAATCTATTTTTCTAAGTTTGTGAAACACTTGTCAAAAATAAATGGTTGTGTTTTGTCCCCATGACAAACTGTTTTTGGGTCTTCCCATCATTCAATATATTGCCTATTGATTTAGAAATAGGTTGTTCCCGAAAGTATGCATTTCTTAAATATAGAATTATCATAATAGTGTTGCTTTGATCGAAACTGTTGATTAAATTGTTCATAAGTTTAATTTTTACAAATATTTTTTTCATATTACAATATAAATATCATGTTTTTGTTTTCTTAACTGTTTTTTTTTTTACTTTTTGTTGTTGTTTGTTTTTGTACACTTGATCCTTTAATGCAAGAGGTATAGCACTCAGGGGTCCAATTAAAAGAAATCATCATTTGCAACTGTTTCTCAAACAGCTCTTAAGAATGATGATATGAACATTGTGCGCCCTTGGCAAATAAGGATACAGCGTGATTTTAGCTTATTGCACTACCAGTCACCAATTGTGACAAGTCAACAAAACAAAATCTGTTTTGCATGCCTTTAATTAACTCTTCACCTCCCCCAAGCTTGCTAGTGCTCATCCCTTTCATATGCAGGTGACCTGAAACTTCAGGCTACAGAATCTAGCTGTTGACTGATACTACTCTATTGGGTATGTCATTTTTAAGAAATATGCCAGATCATGTGAAGAGATGATAAATCTTGATCTCACTAGTCCCAGACTCTCTTCACTAGCCTCAGACAAGTGTCTGTTCCAGTCCATTCCTGCTTTGACTAATTGGTCTAATGTTCATTGTTCAGGTCTACCCAAAATCAAGTTGCTGTAGACAGATTGTCTTTTTTGCAAGTGTTCTTTAATACAGGCTTGGCCGTGAGTGCAGCTGAGTGTTCATACAGCATTTATTTAACAAACAAAAAAAAAAATGGTGCTTCAGATTATCCCCCATGGTTTTTTTGTTTTATTATTGTTCCACATAATTATGCAACCAATGCAGTATATATGTATGCAGAATATGATGTTAAGTGTTGTTAACTAAGTCAGTCGTATAAATAATTGTTCTGTAGGATCATTTATGAAAATTTTACATAAATTTTTATCATTATATTTGCTTCTCTTTCTCCCCCCATCCTCACACACAAAACACACACATGCCTACATGCACAGCCACCTTTACCCCTGCCTCTTCCTCATCTGTTAATATCTGATTCTCTGCCCTGACTTGGATTCAAATCTTTAGCCACACAGGTAAATGATTTGAAGGTCAAGATGTCATCACTACCCCAGGTCTATTGCATACATTTGTCGCTAACTGTGTGTGAGTTTATTGTGTTTTTCTAAAACATACACTTTATCAGTTTAATTTAACTTGAACTGAGAATATATATATATATATAGTATACTTAGATGAACACTGCTGCATTTCATTTTTATTTAAATTACATATTCATTAACATATTTTTAATCCAAGCATTTTGCATAAAGGCAATGGGGAAAACACTTGAAAATGCTAAGCCAGGCATTTAGAAGGCAAACTTGGCACAAATTTTGTTGCAGCTGCTAATTTTAAAATGTTCCAATGCTTGTTCACAAAAAAACACCCTCATAAATTGTATGTACTTATTTTAGATGTTTAATATTGATATTAAAGAAAAAAATTAACAAGGTGTTAAACAAACATGTTAAAAATATCAATATTTGCTTATATTTATTATTTTAAAATACTCTTAATTCAGGATTTCTCTTATATTTTCAATTTGAAAAGATCACAGCATTTGATTTTTCTCAACAAACTGCTCTTTTTTTGTTTGGTGCATGTGTGTGTGTGAATTTCTTCACTCAATATATATTCTCATATTGTTTCTTTTTTCTTTTTCTTTTATTTTTTAAAAATAAATATATATATAATATTAGAAAAAATCAGCATATTTCCATGACAACTCCATACATATCACATCATACTGTTATTGTTATAAAAAGAAAGAAAAATAACTAAACTATGGTATATGTTCATCATAATTAGTTATGTTAATTTGTGTGCCATCTTGTCAAGAGTGTTTCAGTCATAATTATGAAGGGTTTCACACTTAGCAATAAACCTATTGTTACAGAGCGGTTTTCAACATATTCATTTTTTTAAAAAAAATTTATATATATGTTATAAATCTATACACATTTGACAGCTCAAAGTCCCTGGTTTTGTTGTTGCACTTTTGATTGTTAGCATAATTGTTAGAACAATTGTTTGTCAAATGTCTATCCAACTAGTCTCAGAAATTTTGAATTCAGATCTTCCGTTGAATGTTGGCTACTGTACTCAACTGCTCGTGAGATATTTTCTTAAATAAATTATCTAAAGAATGTCATACGCACAGAATTACGGTCACAACATTATTACATATTGCAATGTAGAATGTAGTCTATGCAGAAGTAAGGCATTGTTGTATTTACTAAGAACAGAGGGGAGAAATTGGGTATTATTTGCCTTGTTTGGTGTTCACCCAGACGTGGCTATTAAAATTCTGTAGTGGGTTGTTTTTATTTATATTTATTTCTGCTCATACTTATGATCCCTGATGAAGCACTTTTCCTCTTTGTAAAGAAAAAACAGTAATACCCACAGATGATGATAATAATTTTGTACAACAGCTTTTCTATGTGCTAGTGAGTTAGTGACAATTTAAATTTGAATTGCAGAGCTTATGGAATTGGCATGGGAGAATAGGAGTTTCCCTTCAAGTATTATTTTTGGGTAATCTATAGTTGAATGATAGTGACAGATTTAATTTCATATCCATGGTGACATGCATGATGTGAAATTCCCTTCCATGATGTGAAGTTCTCTTCCGATTAAGAAATGGCTCAGTTTCATTTGAAATTACCCTCTTCTTTTTTTTTCCCCCACTCCTTCTTTTAACTCTGCACAATTAATTATTAAAGTCGCCCAACAAGTATTAGCTAACATTACAACAGTCCTGCTATTTGAGCAGGCACACTTCTGTGCTATATGTAAGAACATATTAAAATTTAAAATTACAACTTAACTATCCAAAGAAAAAAAATGAGTGTCGCTATTCTCGTGCCTTGAAGAAGTATGCTGCAATTTACAAGCATGGAAATGCATTTGTTCTTTCTTTCTCCTCCCACTCCCCTCCTCTCCCAACTGGCCAGTGTTATTATGGACATGAGGTTGTTTTCTCTGTACCGATTGAGCAGAAAGTCTGGCCTCTTTCTTTTTATGGCAGTTTAATTGTTTTTGGTTGTGAGACGTGTTTTATAAAAACAAAAAAGCAGTGTATTTGTCTACGAGACAGCAGAATGGCAGGCAAAAGAGCATATAGGTTATTGCAATAAGTATTATTTTTTTTTTTAAACAACAAAAAAGCTGTTACTAAATATTTTGTTAAATACCTGTTTACAGTGTGTGTAAGTATTTTGATATGCTGTTTCTCTCTCTCTTTTTTTAAAATGAATCTTTTTTTTTACCAGTACCAAAGTTTGTGCTAAAAGAAAATATGACAAAATTTGTTGATTTTATTTTTTTTAAATAATGTACATGTACTTAGTTTCATCTACAATACATCTTTGTAAGCTGTGGATTTTTGGCCGCATAGTGTATTGTTGAGTTTTTTCTATGTTGTGGACATGTTTTTCTTTTTTGAATATGTTGGCTTCTTAGAATGACAATTTTCATTGTGAAAATTCAGTCAGTACACCTTCCGCACGGTACACCTCATCTTTACAACAGAAGTGCGGAGACAACGAATGTGGTTTTACTTTGTTTTACTCTACTAGTGGAAATCATCCCATGGTTGTAAGTCAAGAATTCTTGGTCCATAGTAAATTTCTAACCAAGGGGGCCTTTGTTTTTTGTTTTTTTGCCAATCAAAACTTGAACCTGCCAAAATGAATTTTTGAGTGTTTGTGCTTTCCAAGTAGTGTGTGAACAATTAGGTATCTAGTTATATGTTTGTTACTGTTACAAATTGAAAACTTTTTGATCATATATAATGTTAAATGTTGCATTTGTTATTTTTCTTAGCTTCATTCCAAAGAAAGTGCCTACTCTCTCAATAGTTATGGTTAGGCACTTTCTTTACAGAATTTGATATATATATGAATGCTTTGAGAAGATATGCTTTCTTTGTTGTAACGTGCCCAAATTGTAGAATGTTATTAAGACTATTTTTGTTGTGGGATTTTTTGTTGTTGTTTTTTTTCTTATTATTTTATACATTTTTAGAGCCATTTATTCTGTCATGCAAGTGGAATCCATCTGCACAGCTATATTATTGTGTGTTGTTTCAACTGTTATCACCACAAAGATTTCCTTTTTAGATGTGTTTTCCTATAGCAATTGTATGTATGCTTTTTACAAAAAAAATATATATATTTAAAAATGTTTAACTGGCACACAAATAACAGTTTGCCCTTTTGATGTTTGCTGTAATAAGATTGTTTTATAGAATTTTTTCCTGGACACCACCAATAACAAGTAAACAAAAATTTGATACGTTGGCCTTTTTCATTATTATCATTATTTTATTTATTTATTATTATTTTTATTTTTGTGACATTTGATAAATCTCTACTGAATATGACAAACACTGGGACTTAAAATAACAGTGTGATTTGTTTTGTATGAATGTCAAATGTTGTGGTCTTTAAAATATAGATCTGGATATGTGCATGAGATTTTTATTCCTTAAGTATTTTAAACTGTCAAGATATTAGAACTATCGTGCCAATCATATGTGTTTTGAAATTTGGGGTAAAGTTTTTCCTCTGCGCTTGTTTGCGCTAGAATGCAAGATATGATTTTTAACCTTTTTTTTTTCTCATTTTCAATTAAAAAATTCATATAATTAATTATTTATGTTAAGGATGAAGACTTTCAGAATAATAACATATCTATTAAAGTCAACAATATTTTATAAATCATTCCTGTTCATTTTAAAGAACTTTTATTTCCGTTCTTATGTCTGTTTACAAGCAAATTCATAGATCCCAATCAAAGAATGAATATCTGAAATATAAGATGTTTCATTTCAAATTTCTGCAATTAAGAAGATGCGCCTAGTTAAACAATATATGCTTCCTTTAGTTAAAATACCTCAACTCTTGTTCTCCACATAAACCAGACTAATTCTTGGGGTTATTTCATCGAGTTTTATTTCCCTTCTTAGCTAATTTGTTTCGTATTCTTGTAAACTGACTGTGACGCAGCCAGTGAAATCTGTATGCAATATTTCAGATTCAGCCATCAACGATTAAAACTTTCACGTTTAAGTTGTTTTCAATGCTGTTTTATAGTATTTTTCTTTTGGGGTATTTTTTCTTGTTATATTTTGCTTCCAATATCAAGGTGTGAGATTTTGATGAGAATTTCCTCCCTTGCCTTGATCTTGTTTTTTCCATGCATAAATCAAGAATGCCAATGGATATTTTTTAAAATGTAAGTTGATTATTGTTCTTCATGTTAATCTAAGAGTTTTTGATGCTTTTCACTTGTTAGATTTAGCTTGCAGTGTGGTTCTGTTGTATTTTTATTATGTACAGTTTGTACGTGTGCTGTTACTTTTAAATTATGTTCATTTTTTTATTTGCCTGCAGATATTTTTTGTTTTTGATTTTGTGTGTTTGTTTACTGAAGATAATTCACTGTTGATGTATGTATCTGTTCACAATGAAAAGTCATGAAGCATTCCAGTGCCACTTGAAATGCACATGTACACACATATACACACATACTTGTCCATGCCTATTCATTAGTAATGCATTAAGCCATTTTTTTTTTTTTTGATTGATACTAGTCAGAATCTCTTTGAAGCACTTTTATATTACTTTAAAAAAAAAAAAATTTTAATCTATTCTTCCCTCAGCTTTTTTATTGTGTGGTTGGGAAGGGTGGTACAGACATCAACAATGTGGGTTACATTTAACTCTTTTTAATATATTGTATGAGAACATACACATTTTTTTTAAATTTTGAAGTGATACAGTCGGTAATTATTTATTTCAAAGCCAGTAGAATGGGATTTATTTAATTTATTCATTTTATTGGAGGGGGGGTGTCAAAATTATATGAACATACGTAGTTTGTGTAGCATACTGGTTTGTGCAATAATTGTGTATATCAAGTCACAATTTCTGGTAAGACTGTAGGTAGCTAGTTTTCAGCCATTCTCATTTTTTGACATAAATATTCACTAGTAAGTAATATTAGTTGTATAATTATACTTATTTGCTTCTTAGATTTCTGTCTTTTGCTAGTCTTTAGGCATTTAATAAACTGTAATGCCACACATTTTCTTGAAAGAAAAAATATTTGTTTAAGCAAAAGAGGAACCTTTTCTCTTTATATAAAAAATATTAATATTTATTTTTTTAGTGGAAAGGAAACATTTGTCTGTTGTGATATTTGGTACAGTTTCCAGTAAATTTAAGAAATTTTAAGTCAATCTTGGCATTGGTAACATTTATATATGTACAGCTGATTTATAAGATTCCATTTAGTGTAGCTTTTATAATAGTTTTCTTATTGAAATAGAATGATGTAGTAAAAATAATTTTATAATTTGTTCATGTTATCACCTTGGAATAGTTTTAGAATGCTCCTTTTATTTATTTTTTTAAATCTTGACAAAACCTTGTATATTTTCTAAGAAAAATAATATATTGTGATATGCTCTAACTAAATGTTGTGCATTTGTGTGGCTCTGGAATGTTTCATTGGTATATTGTATAATCTTCCACAATAATCTTCATTTTGATGACACTCTGATTGGCAGTATGCACAAAAGTCTATGCTGCCAAAAAGTATTGCCCTAAAAAAATTTTTTGGCAACCTGTTCCTTGAACATAATTTGCTCTTCTTGTCTCACATAAATTAGTGATGTTTCCTTTTGTTGTGAAAAAATACTACTAGTCATGAAGTCTTGTATTTTTTTTCTTTTTCCAGTCCACTACAAAAGCCAACCCACCTTGCCTTCTGCAACCTTCAAATGATGTAAAGCTTGTCTTTTAATCTGCTTTTAACAGTAGCAGTTCCAGACTGGCTTCAGCAAGTTGGAAAAATTATATACTCAGCTTGCAAAATTAGTTACATTTTATACTATAAAGTATATTTTATTGCAAGAGACTTTAAAATCTTCTAAATTAAAATAATATTGCATTTTCTCGTTTCCTTTTTGCCTTAGATTCTGTGATTAGGAGGTATTGTAGTTTCAAGGCAATCAAAATCTTTGGTTACTATTTTCAGTCTGCCATTTATAATTGCAGAAGCTTTTTGAATAAAACGAGGTTATTCAAATTTAACATTGAGTGTTTTTTAAAATGCTGAATTTTTGTTCATGAAAAGCACTATTAACCTTTCACATAAAAAAAACAACAAAACATGCTATGATAAATTGCAATGGTAGAAAATAAGATTGCATTATGCTTAGTGCTTTGATTGGTACAGATTAAAGTAAAATTGTTTTAAAAGTTTCTTTAAAAACATTTCCATTCAGCAACAAGACATGTTTCTAGTTAGGAATTTATACTTGATGTTCCTATATGTGCCTTGCTTTCTGATTGCTTTGGTGCTGATTTCAAACCAAATCTTTTCTCTATTTCATTATCCATTTATGATCGACATATCTCTTATTTCAATTTTGTCGTTTTATTTTAGACGGGAGGAAATGTAAGGTTTCAATTAACTTGTGAACAAGTAACATATCTTGCATTTAAATCTCTCAACATAATTATTTTCTGTAATAATACGGGGAAACCCTCCAGGTTGTGACATACAATAATTATAAACAGTCTGTAAATTGTCCAGAGTTTATGTTTCCTATCTTTGCCAACTTGTCTCACGTGATTTGAGGTGGGCAGTTCTTTCATGGTGCTGATTATAATTTTTTAAGAATAACATTGAACGATACTCACTTATCAGAACTTTCTGATTTAAATAGTTTATAAAATAAAGATTTTTTTTCTTATTATTTCATCTCCAAAGTATTAAAAGTGCTTTCCATTCCATTTCTTTTTGTTTTCTTTAAAAGAAAATTTTGTCTATCTTTGTCTTCCTATTAAATTTTGTTTAAATGTATTTTAGTTTAGATACTTTATTTGCCACGTTAATCTTATTTCAAAGCAATTTTGTTCAAGGAACTGTGTTGTTGAGGAGTTTGCATAATAAGTACCATATTTTTTTATGCCATCCATTTTTCCATTTTGTTTGGACCAGAGCATCCAGTCTTCAGGTTGACGTTCTACAACTACATTCCACTTAGTATTTCTTGACTTGAAAGCATCCTGCTCCTTAGAAAGGGTGTTACACATTTCACAAATCTTTTGGTGCTGTGAATGCGAAATGAAATAACCTTGCTGATTAGAAAAATAATACAGAGGACGCTAAGTTTTGCTTGAAAGGCAGTTTAGTTTCATGTGAATTACACAAGTTTTATTTATAATTTGTGTCATTTACTGCAATAGATGGACTAAACTGGCTTATTATTATTGCTTTGGAGAGGTATAATGATACTGCTTTGACACTTCGTCGTACATATACTTGTATCTTTAAAGAACAGAGTCTGTGTTCATTTTGTTTTTAATCTGGACAGTCTGCAATGATCTGAGCTAAAGGGAACTCATAACTGCTGGTTTCCCAGCAAAAAATAAATCTGCAAAAACCATGTTCTGTTAAGTGTTATAGCCAGGAATGAAACCAACAAATTGGTGATCACTGATCGTATGCATTATTTCCCCAAATTGTGGTTTGCTTTCTTTTTTTCTTTTTTCAAACAAATTATCAGATTGTTTTAGATGTAATGATAGATATATAGATAGATAACCTTTCAAGAACAAGACTTGGTTATCACTTGAAGTGTAATAGTTTGATCTCTTGTCTTTTTTTTTTTTTATGTTGCTTTGATTATGAGGTTTCCATGTTATTGTCAGCATGACTGGACCTTTAAAATGTCAAAATTGTTTTTAATATCTTTTTCACATTGTTTCTGTATCTAAATGGTATTCAATAAAGTATTTTGTTTGCTTCGCTTAGGGTTATTATTGAAACAGAATGATTGAGAGAATAAGTGATACATACAAGTTTATGTGTTGGTAGTTATTTCTGTATGTATTACCTGCAGTAATAATATTCATTTAGTATTGTACAAATAATTTATGCCCTGTTAAGATATATCCTCAGAATGAATGCCTGTGGTGCTATAATACGTTCAGCCTCTATTTGATATATTATTATAATTTGATAAGCATAATCACTTATCAATGGTTAATCTGATTTTAGGATTTGTTTCCAATGTGAATCCCACATTTCATACACCACTATAAGTAACATACTACTAACACATAATTTATATTTATCAACTTGCTAACATTCATCCAATCATCCACCCACCCATAATTTCCTACACTCTCCATCTCTCTCTATGTCTGCAAGAGAATTATTAGCCCTCATACATACTTCATTCACTCATACATAATTTCTAACATACATATCAATGAATTAATCAAAATATACAGTATCAAAGTCAATGCCTGAACAATAATTTTAACATACAAATTATTCTAAGTTCATTCTCACATCATTGATCGAACAACTCGCCACTTAGCTCACGGTTTGTCTTTAGAATCTGATTTTGAATATTAGTCGCAAGTATTGCAGAAAGGTTTGACTGGGTTTTTATAAACTTCGCGTGTCATCTAACCAGAACCATTCACTCATCCTCTCAACCACCGCATTCGTCATTCACAACTGCACTTCAACCAGACTCATCTACTTTAATCAGATGTCACACTTGTCCCCTTCCAGCTACCATAAGCCAGTCAGCTGCACTTGGCAAATACATATCTAACAGTCCAAGTCGGAAATCGTCCCTTTCCATTGGACTTAGTTTGCGAAGGTGCATAAAAATTAAATGGTTATCTACACTTCTGCATAATCTCTTTATGTTCGGAAAGAATAACTTCTAAGCATCACAATGCCAATTTTTTCTCAACTGTAAGAATGAGAAAAGTTTTCCAAACAGCAGCAGCAAAAACCTAATAGTTTTCACAGAAATATAAAAGGTCCCAAATTTTAACAAGTAAGCAGTTAGAAAAAAGGAAATTTAAGATTTCAGTTTCTATATTTTAATCTCATTGCACTCCTTTATATATGATTTTAAATTGATAAAAACATACTTTGTGGAAATGGTGTTTATGTGAATTAAACTTACAAAATCTAATATTGCTGTAAAAGTTCTGTCCAAAAACTATGTTCAGATATTTTAAAATCTGGTTTCAAAGAGGTGCTTCACCAGTGTTGCAAAACCAGTCATGGAGTTTTTAAAAATAAACTTGCAAACAAATAGCTGCTTTTCTTTTTTAAATTCAAATTTAAATTATGTTAGATGTACTCCAATTTAATTTCTAGATTTCTTCAGTCAACAACAACTGTCTTTTTTTTCTTTTTATAAACCATTCAAAATTAAGTAGTATGTGGATGTTGAAACTGTTACATAATAAATACAGAAGCACATCCAACATATTCACCAAACCAATGTTAATCAGCTAAAAGTCTTATTAAAAGTACATAAAAGCCCCAAAGGATTATGCATTAACTGTTGGGGAAGGAACTTCATATATTATGTGATATACCAGCATCCAACAAGTGGAAAAGAAAAACTGGATTGAAGCAAGTAAATTTTTTAATGAGATTGTTATCATTCTATGGTAAACTATCAGTAGAAAAATACTGTGTTGTGTGAATGATTTGGTTTAGCCAAGTTCTCTTTTCAAACTTTTTACTGCCACTCCGACATTCTTGCTAGAATGTTCGTGGATGTGTTGATAATTGCCTATAATATTTTTTATATAAGCTGCCAAAGTTTCTGTTCCTATCATGCCAGAGGCATTGGAATCTAAACATCAAACCATAATGCTGTGTTGTTTTATACTATTATAAACAGTAAGGACTGGTGTTTTTGAAATAAAAGCAATTCATGATCTCACACTACCCTTTTACTATATGTTAACATTAATCAGTTTATTCATCAGACTCTTCATTCTGTCAACTGCCTAGGTGTGACCAATCAGGCTCTGGCTTTAATCATTCATACCAAAGCTGCAGAACGTAAATGTGGTATGCAAAACCAAAATCTGTAGCCACATTTCACCTATTCATACATCCAATATTTCTTTTATATTGAATCTTTCTCATGATCTTAGCCGGGAGGTGGGTTATAATAAAAAGAACAAAATGGTGAGTAAAAAACACACTTTAGTCTTACCTTCATTTCTGAACTGAGCATAACATTATAAGAAAACATTGTTAGCAAATCTATATATACTATACATGATTTATAGTGTATGTAAATTATCTTATTAATGGCATTTATTTCTATTAACTCCTAAAAGCTACTAAGCTTGACATTTATGAATTATGGAGTGGGTGTGGTACAATCAAGAAAAAGAACTAAAGCTGGGTTTGAACTTGTGACCTGTACCTGAAGCTATCATGTTTGCCTCACAGCCACTAAGTTCCCCAATTACAACTATTCATTTATTTCAATTTTTTTTTTTTTTTTTTATCATCATATGATTTTATCTTAACTAATTAAGTTCACTGATATTTTTGTTTAAAATTCATTGTACATGTACTGGTTTTTCTCCACTAATTAGATCAGGGCCATAGTATAGGCACTAGGCCAATGGTGAACTTAAAGGACCTACAAATAATTTTAGCTACCTGTTTTTGTGGGAAATAACAAACATGAAGTGCAACATATATTTTCTTGAATAATTTATATACTATAGATAGTTGGCACCCTATTATATACACGGAGGAATGGAGTATCAATGTCTATCATTTTTTCATAAGGTGAGAATAACTTCTAGATTTTTTTTAATTGCAGAATTAGCAATAACAGTTTTGAATTATGTATTTTGCATAACAGAATTAATTTTGTTAAGAGAGCAATGTAATGGAAGACAGGTTGGTCAGAGAAATCTTTTCAATAGCTTTAGCTTTGAAGTTAACACTCCACTTAACAATTCATTTAAAGAAGAAAAATATCAATTATTAAAAAATTAGCTTATGCAACCTCTTCATAATTATGTAAAACAAATTATAATTTGTTTATTTAAAGAAATAAGAAAGAATTTTACATCATATAAATGAATAACCTTACATGTACAAAAAATCATGTGGCAATAATCAATAATTAATCCAAAATAGATAAAAATGTTGAATGATTGAACAAAACCGATGTTATTTTTGGATCCAGCACAATAAAACTGTCCTAAATCCGTCAAAAAAGCTTAGACAACAAATTTGATGTTGCCCAGTGTTATAATTCTTGTCAGTAGGAAATTATGTAATAAGTGTTGCTTAACTTATGAGAAAATACTGAGTAATTTACTTTAAGAATATCTATGTACAAGTATTGTGTACTGTTGTCTTTTTAACATTACACAACATCTGGTTGTAGGTTGTGCTATATATATTGTTCTCTAACTCAGCCACTGTATTCTGACAAGCCTGCTGTATCAGGTGACATCATTATAGCAGTTCTGCTGATTGTACTATGCAGCAACTAAATACAGCATTGAAAGCACATTGCTTAAATATCAGACTGTTTTTTGTATTTTTTTCTTAGCTGGGGAACTCTAACTTTTAAATACATGTGAATGGATAATTATTGAGTTCTGAAGGCTTTCTGCTGTTATTTTCCAATCTACCTATACCTGGCTGCTAGTCATTCATCCTCGATTATAATTAGCAGTCCTATCTGGGAAGATATAACAATGGGTTTAATGGAGATACACTACAGAATCGTCATCTCCAGCAGAAAAAAAAACAACTGCAGATTATATATGGAAAGTGTAATCTTATTGAATCTTATCAACTTGTGCTTATTTAAGAGAATTAAGAGAATGAACTCTCATATACTTTGAGGTAGATTTAGTATTATTTGGACTGACTTTACTTTTGTCTCTTGTGCTAATTTAATTTTATTAGTATTTATTAAATATCTTAAGAAGCTTGTTCTAATTTATCATTTTGTTATATATTAAATAATAGACTCAATTCACCAGGTTCTTCTTTTTGTTTTATCGTCTATCTACACCTAAGTGTGAATTAGCATGACTGGGGGCAAGTATAGACTAATAGAGAGAGATATATCTGGCTGCAGAGCGAATGTAGCACATGAAACCAAATCCTATAGTTACATTCATCTACACAAACATCACAACATCCTTAGAGCAATGTAAACACTTGGAAAACTGCTAATCAGCTTGTAGCACTTTCTCTACTGTTGTTTTCTCTGCATCCAAATGCAGGAAGAACTATAGAAATTAATTAATGATTTTTTTCAGGAAAAATAAATGCACACAATTTCCACAAAGGATTTTTTTGTTGTTGTTCAGCTTGAGATGAAACTGGAACAACTGGAAAAAATAGCTTTAAGAGCTCATCATTTAATTTGTTTCATTTTTAAAAAAAAAACTTTTTGTAGACTTTTTAAATAGAATTAATTAAACATACTGCATTCAAATGCAAATGAATATGTAAAAAGCCACAAATGAAGAACAAGATGCAAATAAATAAGACATTTATTTTTTATTTGGATTATGTTTTGCATTACTTTCTTGTATTTTTCCCCAAAAGTGATGATCCTTTTTAAGCACAATTTTCCCGCAAACACTGTTTTGTAAAATGTTATCACACAGTTTCAGTCTACAGAAAAATTGCTATTAGTCTCTTGCCCTGGGTGTATATGGCCTTTGTACAGCTTGACAAGCTCACGAGCAAATCGTGACAGTGGAAAGCCCATGACATTAAAGAAATCCCCATTGACTTTTTCTACCAGAGTTCCGCCCAGTTCCTGTATTCCATATCCACCAGCCTTGTCCCTGTTATCATCAACAAGTTATCCATTACATTTTGACTCTAAGAGCACAATGTCTATTACAATAAACTCTAATAGCACAATATCTATTAAAACAAGTCAGTTCAAACTCGAAGAGCACAATGTCTATTACAACAAGTCAGTTCAAACTCAAAGAACACAATGTCTTTTACAATAAGTCAGTTCAAACTCAAAGAGCACATCTGTTACAACAAATTAGTTCATTCAGTTTAATGTCTACAAAACTAATGTCTCTTTAAACAAAACAATTAATTCAATTTAATCTCTTAAAAGCTAATGGTTTCTTTTATAGAAATCAATTAATTCAATTTAATCTTTTAAAAAAACAAAAAAACAATCATTTTAATTCAATTTAATCTCTTAAAAACTAATGGTTTCTTTTATAGAAATCAATTAATTCAATTTAATCTTTAAAAAAAACAAAAAAACCCCAATCATTTAATTCATTTTAATCTCAAAAAAACAAAAAAAGGAAATGTTTCTTACAGTAATCAATCCAATCAGTTCATTCATTCTCTTATAAAAGATTAATTTAATTAATTAATTTAAAACAATTTATTTTAGTAAAAACTTCAGGTAACTAAAGGTGACTAGCAATAATAGAACTGCAATATTAAATACATAGCAATGGGGATGTTTATTACAGCAAATCAAATAAGGCAATTCATTCTAATATATTTAAGTAATAACATAGGTTGTATTATGAGCATAATTTTTGGATGAAATGCTGCAATTAATGTTACTAGACCTCTGTGTGCAGCTTGTTAGATAATTTTATTTCATCAGTCACTGTGTACTGTAAGAACATGAGCATGCATGAGTGTCTGGTGAGTAGAAACTTACACCTACCCTCCCTGAATACAAGTAAAGGGAGGAAGGCTCCACAGGAATCATTCAAAAACTGAGAACATCTAGAAGATGAAAAGTTTTCACGCAATTCTTGTGGTGCAAAAAAGTTATCGGAACAACAACAATAGAAACTTACAGAATTAAAAGTGTAGAAACTTACAGAATTAAAAGAGCATAGCACTTAATGTTAGACTGTAAATATTTTGCAACAAGCATAGCACTTACTGTTAGACTGTAAATGTTTTGCAACAGGTTACATATGAGCTTGAAACCTATCTACGGAAACACTCTTACACAAGTGCACACTCCTGCATGGTCCAGTTCTGATGAAAGACTACCTGCTACATTCCAGATTTATGTTGCTATTTTGGCTAATCTGCCTATCTCATCCTAGTCCTAGCTGTCACTCATCCTCGGTCAGCAATCCTGCCTGGAAAGACATCCTCTATACAACTACAGTGAAATGAAGTTACCCACTGTATGATCCATCGCCAGTCACTGCTTGTAGAGAGTTGGAACCTGAACTCGAAGCTGTCATGAATGATGTAATCAAGACTGTCAATGCTGTCAGAGGGCATGCACTAAACACAGCATTTCATGATTTATGAGAGGATGTAAAAAGGAATACTCAGTCCTCCTTTTTCATACTGAGGTGAGGAGGCTTTCACATGGAAATGTTCTGAATCGAGTGTTGGCTCAGATCTGAACTAAAAATTTTTCTGGTGGATCAAAACTGCCTTTGCAGATTAGTTGAGAACCTCCATTTGGCTTGCATATTTGCATATTAATATTGCATATTTAGCTGACATCTTTGGGCCTCATTGAACAAGAAATTGCAAGTTGAAAAAAATCAATGTCTTTTTAGCAAGAGAAAAGATTTCAGCATTTGGATCAAAGCTTCTGTACTGGAACCAGAAAGTAGAACTAAACAAGACAGCCACCTTTCCAAAGCTAGCAGAGTTTTTGGAAGATTGTAAAGATCTCAGTCTTTGTGACATCAAGGAGTCAGCTACAGGACACTGACCAAACTCAAAAAGTGGTTCTCTGGTTACTTACCAGAGTTTGATTCACGTACTATCGGTTGGGTTGTAAAACTCTCAACTGTCAACCTGCTGATGTGCCTGAAGAACCTGAAGGATTGGCAGAGGCACTTCTTGAACTTTGCTCCAACAGTGCAACACACATGGAATTTCAGAATAAGACAGATCTTTCATCATTTTTTATTTCAAAAACCTCAAATGCTTTTAAAATTGCACATGTAGAAGCAACAAAAATGTTGTTGCTTTTTGCAACAACCTACCTTTGTGAACAAGGATTTTCTACCCTTATGAGCTTGAAAACAAAGTAATGAAATCAATTGGATCCTGAAGACAGCACCCAAAATGCTCTAACATCAAAAAGCCCTAATATGGATACTGTTTTATCAAAAATGAAACAGCACCATTTTCCCAAAACCTGAATTGGGGATGTTTTTAATTAAATTCTTTAGTTTTTCAATCCTTTTTATTAATTTTTTATGTGTGCTATTCTTATGACAGCAAGTATGGCTTTTAAGTCTTTTATTAATTCTTGACTTTGAGAGCAATTTTTCTTCATTTTAAGAGCAATTAGCTTGTTTTATTACTTTGAAGTCTGGAGGAACAATTTCATTTAACACATATAGATTTTGGGTAATACCCGAAAAAGTTCCCCCATCCCTGATTTAGAGAAAAGAATAAGTATCTACATTGGTTCTCCGGTGTCTATGTAGGCTCTGATGATCTCTGGTGTCAACGGTGCCATATACACTTCAGTAGATTCTGAGAACTGGTGCACTTTCACCCCATTTTCTCCATCAGCACACACTTGCCCTACAGCAAAAAATAAAATAACAGGAGTGAAAAAAAAAATTGTGAGTAACCGAAAAGAGCTAAACTAAAATAAAGAAAATTAAAAGGTATCTGTGATTGCAATCAAGGGATTTAAGTTAATGGAGAGTGAAAAGTGATAAATATAATATACAGAGATACTAATCAATTTATTCCACAATTGAGCTTTAGAAATATAGAGAAAGCATTGTCAATCCTAACTAATAGTTTTATGTAAGACTAAATTGTTATTTATTTAAAATTGTTAATTAAGAACGTTGTGGACATTATTACCTCTGTGCTATCAAGTAATTATTATATATACATAATTTGACAAGATTTGTATGCTAGTAGCAACAAGCTACAACCACTGACATCAAAAAGATATTAAAAATTAGTCCAGAGCACAGAATGAATTTTATTCCACATCAGTATTGATGGCATTAACATATTTTGCCCTATTTTATAGACTTCCAAGGCTCCAAGTCTGGTTTAAATTCTGGTGCACAAACAGACTTCTCATGAAATGTAAAATAATTCATAAACATTTTTTTTTTAAGTTTGAATTTTTGTTGTATGTTATAAAATACTGTTGTGGTAAAAAAGAAAAAAGAGAAGAAAACCATTTAGGAAAAAGTGTTTGTATTTGTTTTTGTGTTTCAACAGAAATGAGGTATTTATGTGGACACAGAAAAACTGCTAGTTAAATCTTTTACATTTTAATAGTTAAAGAGTAACTTAAAGTACAATAAATGTATCTTTTACTAAATATAGTCTTTAGCTTAGCTTAATATTATTAAAACAACATTGATTATTCTGCATGGAATATACCTACCTTTTGCCATACAGTAGCATTATTCCTAAGAAAGAGACTATCTAAATGCAGTGAAAAGCAAAATGACATAATCCATATGTACATGAAATGTTGAGAAAAAGAAAGGGAAATATTTGTAATGATTATTTGCAGCATTAAGTAGATGCTTTATAATAAGTGTGAGCAAACATTATGAAAATCAATCAATCAATGTGAAAAAACAAGTGTTGGTCAGGCTGGCTGTCTATCAACATGGGGTGTGACTTCAGTATGACCTGATAAAAACAGCTTGTTGGTTAAAGTTAAAAATCTAAGGAGCACTACCTGATATACAATTGCTATACTTAGCCATAAATTGCAGAAATGACTGCCACTTCGAAACCTTTCTACAGCACTACAAATAATGATTGTTTCCATCTTTACTCATATTGCAAATGAACCAACATATGTTTGGGATGGCCATATAAGAAATCTTTATAAGTAGCGGGATTTTTTGTCTGTGTGCTACAGATGACTAACCCACTAATGATAGAACAATGTTGTATACCTTTTCTCTTCTTTACTGTTATTGTTGAAACAATAACTCACTATTAGTATTTTTTTCTTCTTTGTTTTCTTTTGGTTGTATTTAATCTTTGACTGGTTGACTGCAACATTTATTGGTACTGCTCACTATATTTACTAACCTTGCTTGCCATTATAGTTGCCAGTTCTGTTCTACATCATTTACTAGTCTTGCTTGCCATTATAGTTGCTAGTTCTGTTCTACAGCATTTACTAGTCTTGCCATTTACTAATATGATAGTCAATGTCTGACTCTTTGCTCACTTTACTCACTAGCCCTGCTCAACATACTACTCACCCATCCAGCTTGTCATGACATTTACTAGCCTTGTTCAACACACATATCTGGTCCTGCTCACCATAATACATACTAGATCTACTCACTATGACATTTACTATCCCAACTCGTATTTACCTGTCCTGTTTAACATAACCATAATATATACTAGATCTACTCACTATGACATTTACTATCCCAACTCATATTAACAGTCCTGCTCATCACAGTATTTACTAGTCCTGTTTAACATAACCATAATACATACTAGATCTACTCACTATGACATTTACTATCCCAACTCATATTTATCTGTCCTGCTCACCATATTATTTACTAGTCATGTTCACTATATGTACTAGTCTATGATCACTACTATATTTACTATGCTCAGCATACATCAACTAGTCCTTCTCACCAGGTATAAACAATATGACATCCCAGCAAGTCATACTGGTCATCAAGTTTTTTGGTGAAAAAGCTGAAATTTTACAGAATATTGTTGCAGCAGTTCAAAGAAGAATGTCTTCCATAAAGATATGTGCATAGTTGGGAAGAAAAATACAAATGAGCATGTGCATGTGAGACCAAATGCAGTAGCAGAACAAAACACTGATCATGTTGAACAGTTAATCTTGGATCAGGGTTCGTAGGCAATTTAGAACAAAATTTCAAGGACTTAGTATTATGATATTTAAGGGGAACCAGTATGCAGACTTAAGTTCGAAAATACAACATGTGTTACAATAATACCTATGACATTATGTTTTTGTTATAAAAAATTAAAATACTATAAACGAATTTAATATCAATATATAATGCTGTGCATTAACCTTTAGCACACAGAATTCTTGTTTTTAGTGCTAGACTGCAACAAATAACCAACACAAATATCAACTTTAAAAAAAAATTTTTTTTTAATTTTAAAGTTGACATAAATTAATAAAACTCCCCCACCCTCTTTTTAGGTGTGTGGATATAAATGTGAATATGTAAGTTAATTTGGCAAAATCTACTTTTAACAATTATATTTCAATAAATAACTGACTGTTGAAAATAAAAGAGAAAAATATTTCTGGTCAATTTAATTTTTTTTGCTTAAGACACTTATTATACACAAATAAATTTTAATTTTAAACATTTACAGTTGTTGTAAGAGATTATAAATGTACAGAATATAGTTTTTCAATGAATTAGTATTTCAAATATAAAAAAGTTAGAATCTTAATTATGATAATGATATAGAAGACAGAAAATGTAAAAGACAACTATTGTTACTGTCAGCCTTTAATAACATCAAAATTTTCAAACCTTTCAATGATGAATAGATTTTGTGAACCGCAGCATAAATAGAGAATCAGGTGATAATTAGTGTCAATAAAAGTACTCAAACCGACTCAAACCATAAAATTGGGATGTGTTTTTTTCAAGTTTGCTACAAACCCTGTGGATAATTTAATCATTGCATTACAGTGAAAGAACTGGCTGCTGAGGTAAACTTTATTGTCAGCAGTAATGGAAGAGTCATTCACAATAAAGTTAATGCATGGAGGATTACCAAAACAGCTTTTGTCTGATATGAAACAGAGACCATTTAGAGAGACAATATGGAAGCAGTTTTGCAATGTGTAATGATTTGTAATGAAAGCTGGATACATCATTACACTTCCAAATTGAATAGATCCATTATGGAGTAGTGACATACTGGTTAACTCCCAAACCAAACCAATTCAAAGTTCAGCCTTAACTCCCAAACCAAACCAATTCAAAGTTCAGCCTAACTCCCAAACCAAACCAATTCAAAGTTCAGCCTTAACTCCCAAACCAAACCAAACCAATCCAAAGTTCAGCCTTAACTCCCAAACCAAACCAATACAAAGTTCAGCCTTAACTCCCAAACTAAACCAATTCAAAGTTCAGCCATCTGTTTGAAAAATATGGCAATTATATTCTGGGCCTTATTCAAGTTGATTTTCTTCCAGGTGGTGCAATAATAAATGATACACATTATAGTGACCTTCATTGTACTGTGAGGAAAGTCATGCAAACACCATCCAGGTCTGCTGTCACAAGGGGTATCATGATAGCTCATCTGCATAGGGCCAACTCACCACTTCAACCCAGGCAACAACGGAGAGGGAAAAGTTAAATCACCCCCCCCCCATTATTTCCCAGATTTATCACCATGTGATTATCCTCTCTTTTGTTCCTTCAAAGAGTCCCTCAGCAATGATACAGAAGAGGTGAAAATTGTTGTCCTTTTAACAGCTGCTCAGTCATCTTAAAAAACTCCACTTTGTAGATATATATATGCACTTCCTTGTCAAAGGACATATGTTTTAATGTAAGTAGAGATTAAACTTGAAAATTAACAAGTTTATTATTTAGTTTTATACTATTATGTATTGGATGATATACAAAATTGCATATGAACCTTTAAGCATCACTGTACAAAAAAATTGACTGTGAAAGTGTAATCAGTTTCTTCCTGTATTTATAATATACTGTAAAATAATTTACAGTATATCTGGACTAAAATGTGATGAATAATAAAATACATACAAAACTAAACTAACCAATTCACATTCTAATAATGATACATCACTCAATTTAAGAACTGGTTAGAGTGGCTAGAACGATGCCAATATAAACTGTGTGATTTCGACCACTAATACCTCAAATGAGAACTTACTTTCTATCAATTATGATAATCACTTACTTAAATCACTGGCTGGAGTGACCAGAACAACGCCAGTATAGACCATGTGTTTTCGACCACTAAACCTTCAAATGAGAGATAAACAAGATACAAATGTAAAAACACACACTGTAAAAGAGACAAACAAATGAAGTGCCTTCTACTTGTTGTTAACACATAAGAAAATACAAGATAGCTAAACTTAAAATAAACAACAACAAAAATCAAATATCTGAATTAAAATGCAAAATACAACAGTAATTAAATATAATACCACTAAAATGACAATCTAATAAAACTGAAGATGATAGCTCTAAGTGAAATTAAATTATAACATCAATAACTTTTAACTATATAAAAATGTTATTACATCAATAACTCTAGTTCAAATCAAATTAAAAAATCAATATCTTCCTCAAATCAAAAATAACATCATTAAAACTAACTAAAATCAAATTATAGTAACAATCTGATGCCAAAAATGATAACAATACCATCATCAAACTGTAAGTTATCTAAAGCCTTCAAAACACAACAGAGGACAGAGAAAAAAACCCATCAATATTAAATTAACTCTAATCCTACCCTAACATATCTAAATCTATTAAATTACAATTTCACTCTAAAACATGAAAATCAAAAATAGATTAAAATGATCAAATTATAGCAACATTCTAATACTATCAACTTAAACAGCTGTCAAAAAAACTATCAAAATACAGCAATTTATAAATTATTAAACTATCTAAAACTCTCTCTCAACACTTTCAGGTTTCCATCTATGGCAAGACATTAATCATCTACAACAGTTACATGGATCACGTTCTTACCACTGACACAGTGATAGAAAAATGTATCATAAAATCATCTCAACAACATGCCCAAAGATGTCATAAATGATGATTAACTTCAGCTTGAGAACTTGTTTTAATTTCCTATGACAGTCATGGTGATGACAAAATATTAGAGCAAATAGTTAAACCTTCATTGTCAAGTGTGCTGAGAATGAAATATATAAAATGACTGTAGGATCTTTCACTTGTAAGACTTTACAGTAGTTGTGCATATGCAACATAAACTGGTCCTTGCACTCGATCCAATCTTTGATGCACACACACAATGCACACTGATCTTTATTTCTCTGCTTTGTTTTGTTTGCTGGGGAGATAGAGTTGTTGCCACGGCAGCTAAAAGTAAAACAACAGTCTCCTCAATTCCACTGTTGCTGTCATTTTCTGTACTGTTTATGGATGCAGCCATTTTTTATCACTGCTATAAATGGTATAAAAGTGGAGCTAAGCATTTATGACCTTGAAGTTTTATATGATCATGCTTTATTGTATGCAGATATGGCAGAAAAGTGTATTATATAATATTTCATGTGACTATTAAGACATTCATCTTTCTGTAGGTAGAGTCTTAACAGCAATTTATAACATTAAACGATACAAATAGTCTACATGTTAGCATCAAATGATAATAGTAGTTCAATACCATTCATTTCTTTAAAACTTGGAGCTACTGAAAAGTATCAAACAGCAATAATCTGACAATATAAAACCATAAATCCCAAATTATAACATTATAAAACAGAAGATAACACCAAATTTAAAATCTAAAACAACCAAATTAAAATACATAAAAATGTCAAATATAAAACAGAAGATTAAGACCATCAAATTCAACAGCATTTTAAACACTGGCATCTTCAAATAACTGCTTCAATCAAATGATCACACGATAAAAGAAAGTTAACATCACAGTAACTTAAAATGTTATATCTGACAAGAGTAATTTGTATGCCATGAATAAGTGAATGATACAAGATGATAATTGTAATTCTTACATAATACCCTTTAAAAAATTAAGATGACTATAGTTCTTATGTAATACCCTAAAAGGGTGATTTAGCAAAATTCTGGGTGAATCAGGATGACAACCACAAAGGTAATAAGGCATTAAGGGAAATAACTATGGAGATTAAAAATATAAATAACAAAAGCAAGAGCTGACACTGCAATAGTAAGAAGAACAAATACTTTGACCTCAAAATTGAGAGACATTTGATGATGTCATCATTTTATAACTTTATATTATAATGGTAAATATATCAGGAATGAAGTCACAGAATCAAATGCAAAAGGATAACAGTTAACACTAAAAATCTCTATACACACAAGATTCACAAGATGACTGATAAAAACAGTTTTCTTAAAGTTCTTTGTATGAAAAAGTTTTTAAAATGAACTTCTCCAATTTGGTATTTACCTTACACAGTAATTCTGTTAAAATTTCAGACATAACTACAGAGTATAAAAGAAAAGTAAACATGTACAAACCCACTCAGCATTTGAAATGCATCATCTTTGTCTTTTGGCTTTTCAAAAACTTTGCCATCCATACCAACAACTGTATCAGCACCAATAACAAGATCTACTGGCTTCTGAATAAAAAAAAGTATACATAAATGCAATAATTATGTCACTAAAGTAATTTAGAAAAAAAAAAGTTGCTAAAATGTTTCATTCAAAATAAAGACTTTTATGTTTTCATTTTATGTTTTTTTTTAAATTTCAATTTCTTTAAACCTGCCTTTATAAATGACAGCAACATTAGTAGCATTAGCAATATAAAATGCAGTTCTCCATGATATAGTTCCTGGTGATGCAAAACAAAGGGTAAAATTATTAAAAAAAACTTACTCTTGTCTGTTTCAACATTTCAACCACCTGTAAAGTTTTCTGTCTTGCTGTCTCTAATGCATAGTGTGCAGGATTGTCAAAACTGAGCTTGTCAAGTGTCTCTTCAAAAGTAGAGGGAATGACTTCAAACTTGAGTCCCTGCAAATGTGAAATTGTTGCATACAACTTATTTTTCAAATTTTAACATTTTATACTTATCATTATTAACTTCTCATTTTTTAAAAACTATAAACTGATAAATGTTAAAAAAAAAAAAGAGAAGTTAATAATGATTACAAAATGTTAAAATTTGAAAAACAGAAAAAGTTGTAAAAAAAAAAAAGACATTGAGCAGAGAGCATACTATCATAAAATCACAGAAAAAAATTAAGGTAAATATTTTAAATAATCAGTCTTTGCATTTCACTACCACCAATGTTCTCTCTAAGCAGTGTTGCCATGCAGTTCTTTAGAAAATGCCGCACAGTAGTTTCAAAATTCCGCACACAAGTTTTGGCAGTAAGCTTGAACAACTGCCAGTTCTGCGCACACAAGAAAAAGTTCCATGCACAGGAAAAATATTAGAGGGAACATTGAGTATCATGTGTTTATATGCATGAGCATGTCTGCAGGCTATCTCTAAACAGACAGCCACAGACTGTCACTCAATATTTGAAATTAAGGTGGGTAATCTCAATCACTTTTATAGCAAAGTAGATTATTTCCGAACATGAGTGGCTCTAGACTGTTGTTCTCAAGTTTTAAATCAAAGAGAGATAGCCATAGCTGTCACTGCATTCCTACCCCACAAAAAAATTTTACTAGGTATACAACTGATATTTCACATGATTCCTGATGTTCAATTTAACTGCAAGTTAAAATAATAATACAAAAAATATAATTCAGAGGTTTTAACAAAATGCAATACTCATAATTCTAATGAATACAGCAGAAATTGTGTGTCCATGTGTTCCATTCACAAGGAGCTAGGAAGGAGAAGTTTTGCATGGAGGTGCTGTTACCTCCACTTGAGATATAGATATCAAGGTCTGACCTGATGGGTCATGGCTGCAGGGAGGTGAGATGCTGAAATTTTTGCATTGAAGCATGATTTACCCCCGATATTAACAGTGGAGGTGGGGGATACGGATTGCTTTTGGTCCCCAGGCTAAACTAAATATATTAAATTATGTGTATTATTTATTCCATTATTAATTGCTTTCTACACCCAGATAATACAGATTTTCCTGTAATAAACTAATATGACAAATATAACTGGAAAAAAATTAAAAGAAATAGAAAGATATATATCCCTTTAAACCCAGCATTGCTCAAGTGAACAAATTAGTATAAGCAAACTAACCTACCATTAATTTTGATACTTAATTCTTATGATCATGGCATTATATAAAGGAGCGAATCAAACCGGTTGAAAGCTGAAGCAAATACCGAAGAGGAATTAAACTACAATGGTGTGTAATGGATGCAATCTAAGTTGTATGCCATCTAATTTTTGGACATTACTAGTTTTAGCTTTCGAAGTAGTAGTAGTATGACTGTTGGGTCTTTACTCAGTAACGCGTCCTGGTAACATACCACATTGTTCAATATTTGCTTCCTGCGTGGAGAACCACTGGCAAGAACAATTTTCTGAGCATTGAGAATATGTATAATCGGCTGTAACATTGTAACAATTTTTCTTGTTATCAAGTCTTAATTTTCACTTGCAATGATTGTGCAATCCAGAGTTATCTATAATCTCACTAGAGTTATCTTCAAATTGAAAAGAGTTATCTCTACATCAGGGAAAGATAACTCTTTGCCATTCTTCTGGGGAGGGGGGTTGGACCTGCTGCAACCCAAGGTTATTTCCAATTTTGGGGACAAAATTAATAATTAATGCAGGTATAAAAGTTTGCAAAGGTAAAAATTTGTATTACTTTATTGAGTTTTTAGTATATAATCGATAAAATATGCCAATCAAAACTAAAAACCGAGCGTTAGATGAATGTAGAATCACTAATAGTAATACTAGGCCATAGACGTTACTAATACTTGTACAAATGCACTGTTCAGAATTCTAATTCCCCAGTAATCTATCATAAATTAGTTTTTGTTTGTTTATAATATTTCTTTGTTTTGTTCTTTTGTATCTTCTGTTTCTAAGATTCCGCGGAGAAACTTTTAAAAAATTTAAACTAATATGTTATAACTATATAAGCATTAGATAATCTGCACCATGATCATACTTCATCATCATAGCAACCCACCCCCAACTTCATCATATAGTGATATACCTAAATTGCTTCTTTTCACTTTATCTTGTATTTATATTCTGTGTGTGCATGCGTGTGTATGGGGTGGGTGGATGGGGTTTGTGTGTTAATACGTTTATTTTTTCACCACTCCAATTTGCCACCACTTTCATTGCAATTTTTTTCACTTCAGACCACTTTAGCATTGAAAATAGATTAGTATTTTAGTTTGACTTTGAATGTATATGTATATCTAGGCAACATTTTCATAATTTTATTCCTGAATGCTTTTACAATGAAACAAAAATCTGATTCAGTGCTGTAAAATATATTATTACTTTATTAGAATATTACTATTCTTTAGTTTAGCTTACTTTATAATATTATTAGAAAATATTTTACACTCTTTTCTCTCCAGAACGACATTGATACACTTAATTTATCATCTCATATGACTCATTTATCAAAATATTACTAAAAGTAGCAGCATTTTTTTTCTTCTGCCCTCAAATCTATATGCTCTAAAGAATCATTATATCTTTCTTCTACCTCCATTATAAATTTATATATGCTCAAAATAATTAATCAATGATTTAATCATATTTATTTTACAGTCTTTATCATTTTATCAAGCAGAGCTGAAAAATTAATATTCAGACAAGTGACATCTACCAGCAGCTGGTGAGCCATTCTATAACTATTAACTTAGTCACCTTGCAGTTTACAGATATAAATATTTTTACAATTTTGTTATTTGATTGGTTTAAACATGGATTGTAAATGACATATTCTATTCTGTTCTGTCTAGACACTAGCCACTGGTGGAAGTGTACTTTATTTTATGCATTACTGTAAAAAAAACACTTTTATTTGTTTTTAAAAAAAAGAAAAAGAATTTTGTTTGTCTCCACTATAAGATGAATGTTTATAGCTAAGGGGTCAACATATTTTGCATTAAATGTATGTGCTGGATAAGTGAAAAATTAGAGGTTTTTTCTATGCATTTAAAAAATGCTACTCAGTTCTTTTTTTCTTTTTAGAAGCAATTAGTGAATTACTGGTAAATTCATGAAAAGCACATCACAGCTCTTTCCAGTGTGTTTAAATTTTGATAAAAACTTATGTAAAATAATAATTAAAGATAAATAAAAAATAACATATCTTCATTTGTTATTTTGGTAAACTTAAGTGAGTGGAAATCATGCAGAATAACCTGCATTAGCATTGTGTTTATTGTTTTATTAGTCATTTTATTATTAATTATTTGATTTAACAGTAACAAAACAACTGGAACAAAATCCTAAACTATGAAAGCTAGACTTAAGTGCCCATTCAACTATATTATTAAAATGCATATATAATAAGTAATTGTTAAAAGAATTATAGTCAAGGGTAGAAATGATGGAACCTCCATTAAAAAAAATAAATAATAATTTCTAACATTTTAAAAAAAAATTCCTTCTTAAAACGCTTACTTGTGGCTTGAATAACTGGATGTATTAATTAATTAGAAAAAATATATAATAATTAATAATACTCTTCTGTTAATCAATAAACTTTTCTTTATTAACATCATTTCATAGGAATATACTGTCTCATTTTAAAATCTTTCTCTCAGAAACCATAATAAAGACACTGATATATTGTTATCTGTGCTTTTACCTAAATTTATTTTTGTTGTTTGTTTATTTTTTTTTTTTACAAGGTTGCCATTTCTTTTTTTTAACACAGTACCCACTCTATTAAAGAGATGGTTAGTGCTGAATTATCCATAAACACAAACATATGCAAAGATTCTAGCTTTCGAACCTAAAAAGAATTTTTTTTTGGTAGTTTGAATAAATATAGTTGAAATTAAATACAGTTAAAGGATTATAATTATAACTCATAACTACTTGACTTATGTCACTCCGCATTCTCCCTACAATTTATTATTTTCTTTAGCAAAATCTTCTAAGACCTCCAGCTGATGACTACAGTTTGTATTTATGATAGTTGTAGGTTGCAAGTACAGTGTAATTTTTTTCTTATAAAATATATTTGTGTTAAAAGCTAGATTATAATTAATAAATATGTGCAAAAACATATGGGGTGGTGGGGTTTTAAAAGGTGTAAAAATAATTAAAACCCTAACGTCCACCCACACTTTAACAGTGTCAGGCATCATGAGTATTTACATTTAAACAACATTTTAAACATTGCAATTACAAATGGCTATGAATATGATGAGAACCCCAAATCCCAACCTGACAGAGATATGAAAACAAAGATAACACATAAAAGAAAACAAATACTTGTGAACTTAGGGATAAAATAGAAAAACTTTATAAAGAAAAAGTAATGGTTGGTGGCATGAAAGAATCAGTATATTAAATCACAGTGACAAAATGCATCTTTAATTGTTCAATAGTTAGACAGTGTGTACTGTGCATGATAGGGACAAGAGTTTGGTGATATTTGTCTTTGAGACTTGTCAAGCTGCAACCATTGATAAGCTGACTGGGGGGTGGGGGGTGGCCAGTCAGGCAGGCAGTGCAGACTGAGCTTTGTATCTGTCAGTGTGCATGGAAAAGTGATAGCCGGCCTCAGCCTGTTCTAGTCACTCGTGAAGCAGTGTCGGGATAGGCAAAGTAGAATGCCAATGGCATAGGGTGTTGCAAATGCTGATTTTAAAATACATAGTTCTTTTGCATGCTTGTTAACAATGGCAATGTGTCTTATATTACTTATTTTAACTCTTAAGGCGAGGGTAAAACAACTGTAGCAACCAGTTGTATATTTTTTCATTTTTCTATTTTTGCTGACTACATCAGTAGCTATTTTGATTTAACCTTGCACTCTATTGACTTGATAATAACAGCCTACAGAACATAAAAGGAAGATTAGAACAGAAATTATTTTGAGAATGTTTCTTTTAATGTATTCACTTTCATAGCAAGTTGTTCTGGATAAACAACAGTCAGCCATGAGTCGTTTAGATCAGATCTACAGGCGGCTGTTGCTCACAAAGTTTTTCACTAAGGGATGGGGAAAGCCAGAAAACTTGAAAAGGTAATTGATTATGTGATATATATTTTATATATATATATATATAATTTATTTTCCTTCATATTATTGTGACTAATAAAAATACTTGGTTTTATTCTTTTATAAATGTGTATTGCATCCATACGTTTGTGCATGTTTGCACGCATAAGCACCTAGATGAACATGAAAATGGCATGGTACAATAAACAGCATCTATGTACTGATCTTAAAGAATAATATATTTTTATTAATGTTTATTTATTTGAGAATGTTTTTACAAATTAAAAAACAGAATGGTTATATTTTTAAACTAAGCTACTTTTTATTTATCTTGAAAACCTTTCTAAGCTTTAAAATTCGTTTGCTGTATGTCATATAGGTACTTTATTCAATAAATATGATTCACATTAAGTAAATTTTGCTTAGGTTTATTAGTGAATGTTACCATTATTCAGCAGTCCAACCATTTTATTAAAAAAAGACATTTGTAAGATGACTCTATAACTCAAAGATAAATGCGTAAAAAAATGCGTAAAAAAAAATTTAAATGTATAAGTTTTTTATCACTGTTACTCTGGACTTTGTTGAATATTTAATATGCTATCTTTACTGCAACAATGTCAGAAACAAAATAACTTTGAAATCCTTTATTTAAAAAAATATTTATATATCTTATTTCTTTAAAAAATATATTTCACTATATTAAACCAACATTTACAAATTGCTATAAATAAAATTCTTCAGAAAACATGCTTCTGAACCTTTAAAATCTGCTTATAAAGTAAACCAAAAGAATGTTGTGACTCAAGTACTTTGTGAAATATAACTTTATCTCGATTATTTATGTACTAGGCAGGTATAAATGATATTTTGTTGATTGTCAATTTTTTTATGTTTTTCCCCACAGTAAGGTAATGCAGAAAAGTTTCACTGTGTTCTCTTAATCGATATCCTTTGGTGGATACTTGCTTTCTCCAAAGTAAACATAAATATAATAGCAAAGAAAATATGCCTTGATGTCATAAGTGCTAATGAAATGTTATTAAAATAATATTAGTAGTGTGTAGTTTGTGTCAATTCATTTTTAGAAAAAATGCTCATGAAATATTACCATCAGAAAACAAACATGTGAATGACACCAATTTAATGGCAAGGCACTCACTGTTTCTCATCTCTGGAAGTAGCAATATCATCAAAATTGTTTGCCTCTCAATTTAAAAGCTACTAATCTCATTTCCATGAAAGCTTTCCTTCAAGACAGTTTATTTTTTAAATTAAAAACAAATGTGTACAAGTGTTGATAGCTTTGAGTAGAAATAAAAATAATAAATATCCCATTCTATTAATGTTTTTATCATTTTGTTATTTTATATTTTATAGTTTGTTCTGTTGATTGTCTGGAAATAACCATTTGTATTTTATTTTACAAAAACAACAATCCAACAAAACTGAATATCAACAACAAAAATGAAGAACTAAACATTTTGTTCATTCCTAAAAAGTATTTCAAGAAATTTAATATTTTCACCATCTCCTGACATCGTTCAGAAATAGAATCATTCTTATATTTTATCATCTCAGTTTGCAATTTAATATTTATATGAATAACCAGGTTTTGCTTTTATTACAGCTTTAAAATTACTTAGACAGAATATAATTAAAATATATTATTTCAACAGATTATTTGACTTCCGAAAAATACTTTCAAATCGTGAGCTCTGCAAGGATCTTGTATCAGAGAACTATCCTATACACATTGATAAGGTAATATAATTATATTATATTGTATTTCCAAACACTCTTAAAATGTAGGAACCACTTGTTTATATTTAGGTTATTTATAGAAGACTGTGAGACTCTTGTGTTAGAGAACATCTTATACACACTGGTAAAGAAATATTTATTTTTCTGCATTTCCAAGCACCCTTAAAGTTGAAGCCAGGAACAGAAAGCAATATATTGATCATGTGACATTTATGCTGAAATTTGTCAGTATTCAGGTAATAAACCTGTATTAGAATATGCTGGTAGTTAAAATCTGTGATTATATATATGTTTATATTATGATGAGCCTCTGACTACATCTGAAGAAAGTCAACAAACAGGGCCCCATAAGAATCACTTTCAACCTTGACAAGCTAAAAGACCTAGAAGTATCGGAAGCCTTCTTGCAGGAAATGAGGAGCTAGTTCACTTGGTAGCAAAACTGGACAGTACAGCTACTGCTTTTGGTATGGAAATCAGTGCAGAGAAGACCAAATTGATGACCAACAACACCAGTGGCATTGGCACTGACATCATGGTTGGTGATCAGAAACTGGAAACAGTTAATAAATTCAAGTACTTAGGAGCCATCGTGACAGATGGATCAAAAACAGAAATACTGTTCAGAATTGCACTAACAATAACAGCAATGGCAAGGCTGAAGACAGTTTGGAAAGACAGAAACACCTCAGTCAGCTCAAAGATCAGACTGAGGCATTCTTTGGTTGTATCTGTGTTCTTTTTTGCATGTGAGTCATGGACCTTCACAGTGGATCTCGAAAGGAGGACAAGCTACTGAAATGAGATGCTTTCAAAGGTTGCTTGGCATTTCATATAGAGATCATGTCTTGAATGACGAAGTGAGAAACAGAATTAGACAAGCCATTGGGCCCTATGAAGAGCTATTCGCCTTTGTGAAAAAATCAAAATGAAAAAATGGTATGGGCATGTCACATGATCAATAGGGTTTGCCAAGACAATCATGCAAGGTACTGTGCAAGGAGGGCAGAAGAGAGGAAGACAGAGGAAAAGATGGGAGGATAACATCTCAGATGGACAGGCCTGAAGCTGAGTGATACAGTAAGATTATCAGAGAACAGAATGGAATGGAGGAAGCTGGTTGTCAGGTCATCAATGGTCGGCAAGACTAAGGGATAAATAGATAGATAGGTATTATGATCTACAAATAGTTAAAAATCACTGATGACATTGAAACCTGCATTTGGATCTCTATAGTTATAAATTTGATGATGATTTTCAAACTATATTATGATCTACTTGTAGTCAAATCAATGATGACATTTAAATTTGTACAGTCAACCCTTGATTGAATGAACCATGATTTTGTGAACTTCATTTTTTTTTTTCAGTGAAAAATGTGCTGGATCTTTGTAAATACATTAAAAAATATATTTAATTTAATTCTTAATTATACATATACAATGCATTTTACAGGGAGGGGGGGTTGCATTAATTATCATTACTCTCAATAAAGTAAGTTTTTCTTGTATAAATGTGTTTTGGGACTATAAAACCACTTCCCCATATTACAGTATTATTGTTACTTAATTAACTCAAGTATTTTCCTCGTTATGATCTACAATAGGTTAAAATCATTGTCACAGATACCCCTACTGGACGTCCAGGCGACACTGACTTAGAAGTTAGGAATCTCCTCACACATAAAACAAACAAATTCAGCAAATATGTACAGTTATTGTTTTACATTTATTTTTAAGGACATACTTATATACACTGATTCACATATATTTCACAGTTCAGTTAAAAACCAAACCAATTTTTAAGTATCAGGTATATTTCAGTAATCACTCAGTATTCAGAATTGCAAAAGCTAATTATAGTTACTGCAGTCATTCCACAACTAATAATAATAATAATATATATTTTTTTTTACTAGTGCTGTTACTATAAATCCTGTCTTTGTACAGATTTTTTTTTAAAAGAATAAACTATATATATTATTTGAAAGATCTACCTGAAGTTGGATTCTGTCATGTGAGTTTCTGAAGATGTCACTCCCAGATAATGAAAACTGGTCTGTGGTAATTCTAGGTGAGGCTTCACCATCATTGACAGAGGGCCTAATTGTTCATCTAGCAGAGTTTGGCCATCGCTGATATTTTAACTAATTTTAAGGCCTTCATACATGATAAGACAACTGTCTGTAGGAAAAATGTCATATAACACCTTTCCTGCTCTATCTGAACATACTAAAACAAGGTCACACAACACTTCCAAGTCATATTTACTTAAAACTACCTTCATATCATTTTTAGCAATGTCACTTTACGATAATGCAGAATAACTGCTTCTTTGGAAGTTATAGAATTAAAATAAAAGCGATATTAAAATAGAAGATATTGTTTTCGCTGCATTGGCTGAAACCCTAAATGACCGGAGGTGGGGGGGGGATAAAATGGGGTCAGAAAATGGATCTCGTGCAGGGATCAGTACGGTTCATATGCACTACCTCTTTCTCTCATTCTTTATTGCTTCTTGGTCAAATCTGCTAATGCTTATCACCACCCTCTTCTCCTGCCTTCACAGTGTCTTCCATTTCATTTGCTTAATCCCTCTAAGGTCCCTTACATGTCATGGTGCATGCTCATGTGCAGGGCTGGTTATTTTTATTTTTGTACTTTTAGAATCACATGATTTGATTGACAGACATTTACTTTTGATATTTTGATCTCATTACAACTGTTTTAGAGAAAGAGGACAGTTTCAAAACCATAAGACAGTCATATAAGACATGTCATTGGGATTTTTCCATACTAGACATGTCTCATATAACAACCTGTTAAGACAAATGTCTTATTATGTGCTGAGGTCTTTAGAAATATTTTAGAAAATTTTTTTATACACATTGTCTCCATTACATTTATTTGAAGTTTTCTTTCCCAACACCTAATTTAATTCTAGTTCTTAGGGTATTACTGTTGTCATTGGATTTTCCTTTCATTTTCTACATCTGAAGGAAGTAATTCATAATGACTGCCGCATTTTGGAAGGTCACTTCAAATCACCATTCTCAGAACACCTGCCTGGTATTATGCCAAAAGAAACGGAGACAGCTATGTAAGCATGCTAATATTTTAATTTTGAAATTATTTTATAATAGTTTTAAAAAATCAGTGTCTTTGGTAGTTTAATTTTGTAGTTTTGCTATAACTTTGTATTTATGTTTGCAGTTTGTGAGTTTGTATACCATTAGCTTCAGTATATTTTTTTTGAATTGTGTTTGTGACTGTGAGCTGTTTCAGGCACACACATGAAATATGCATGCATTCTTATTTTGCATTTATTTTTGGTTTTAATAATGAGATAGGTTACCGATTATGTAAATTTTAGTTTGTTTCATAACTGTTTTGTTTTGAATTCTGGTCAAAATGGAAGCTGCTTTGGCAATGTAATATCTTTATAGAATGTGTTTTGTTATTTGTTTTCAATCCATTTCAATATTTGAGATGTAGTCATGTGTGGTTAGTTGTATTTTTTCCATCCATTTTTGGTGTAATATATGTAATTGTATATTTTAGTCCCATTTGATGCAGCTAAATGTGGTTAGTGATAATTTATAATATGTTCAGTCCTTTTTGGCATAGGTAAGTATGTCTAGTTATGGTTTTAGTGTTATGATGTAATAAGTATGTGCTTAGTTGTATGTTTTCCATCTGTTTTTTGGTATAATTAAGTTTGCATAATTGTATTGTTTTCAATAATATTTATTTTTGTAATAATTTTATGCTTAGTGGCACAATTTTTGTCTGTTTTGGTGTAGTTCGTTGTGCCCTATTGTATTAGGATTTCAGTCTATTTTTGGTGTAATAAGTATGTGTTGTATTTTGTTTGCAATCCATTTTGTTGTAGTGTGCATGGTTGTATTAAGTTTACAGTATGTTTTGGTGGATTAAAATTAAATGCAGTATGCACTATTTGTATGTGCATAGTGGTGTACTTAATTGCCTAGCTGTATTATATTTTCCACATGTTTAGTAGGTAATAAGTGTAGGATGTTTTTTTCATTCCAGATTAATCTAGTTGCATTTGCCTGACTGTAATATTTTCCTGTCCATTTTGTGTAATTAAATGTTTGTTTAGTCAAAATGCTGATATGAATGAGTTATATGAGGTGGATGATGGGTGGCTGTTACATCATTTAATGAGACAGGGCAATACTCTATAGACGATTCCTTTGCCCAACAGAACAGCAAGAGAATAAAAGCAGCAATAATATAGACAAGTAAAATAGTGCCCTTCCCCCAAAAAAAAAATAAATAAAGTAAAATAAAAATAGAACAGGTACAAAATATGATGAGCAAGTGCCTGTTTGAGCAAGAGTGTAGAATAAAATGTCAAGAAAAGTAGTAATAAAATATATTTTATTTATTTATGTGCACTGAAGCAGGTGTACAAATTTCAAAGCTCAGAAAAAGTATGAATTCAGTTTTATTTGCTTTATCAGACAGAAAAGAAGAGAAGAAAAAGAGAGAAAATTAGTTATGATATTTGTTTTAAAGAGAAAGTTTCCTGCAGCAAGTCTTCCTATAATTTTATAAGTTCATGTATATATTTGATAATTATTTACATACACTTTTTCTCTCTGTATTTGGACTTTCCTGCATGAGTAGTGAATTCTGCAAACTGCTTAAGGGCCTGGAAGGCTCTTAAGGTAGAAGGTGAATGCTCTTGTACACTGAAGGTATAAGCTTGACAAAAACAAAATGTTGCCTAAGTTAGAGCACTTATTTAATGACATGTCATTAGTATCTTAATGTCTTTATCGTAGTTGCAGTATGTTTTTAGACTGTTTTGGTACTTATAGGCATGTTGAGTTTGGATATTTTCAGTTTTTATGATTCAGTTAAGAATATGTTCAATCAGAGTATATTTGTCAGTCTGTTATGTTGCAGAGGTATTTGGTTATTTAATTATAAGGATTATATTTTCTAGTCTGTTTTGGTGCAATTACATCAGGATACTTGTATATAGCAGTGACATGTTTATATGTATATAAAGAGTATGTTTTGCAGTCTCTTGTGTGCAATGACATGTTTATTTGTATATAAGGAGTATGTTTTGCAGTCTATTGTGTAGCAGTGACATGATTATTTGTATATAAAGAGTATGTTTTGCAGTCTATTGTGTTCAATGACATGTTTATTTGTATATAAAGAGTATGTTTTGCAGTCTTTTGTGTAGCAGTGGCGTCTAGTTACTTGTATATATAGTGTATGCTTTCTTGTCTGTTTTGGAGCAGTTGCATCTTGCTACTTGTATTAGAGAGTGTGTTTTCTAGTCTGTTTTCATGCAGCCATATCTAGTTATTTGTATATATAGAATATATAGTTTGTTTTGATGCGGTAAGATCTTGCTCATATGCAGTTTGTTGTCAGTCCTGTTCTATGCAGTTCATGGCATGCATTAATGAGTGCATTTGACTGACTTCAGTTTTCAGATGGTTCTACCTCTACAGTGGAGCAGCACATTGAAACCAGTTTGTATTCACTTGGCTGGCACAGGGGATCATGTGAGTAGAGGGACATAAGCAGTGATCCTTTTGATTAAATTATTTTTTAATATTTTGATATAGTATTCGGCTGTATTTTAGCAATAATGAAATTAAAGAGAAAGTATAAGATGCATGTAAAATAAATTTCATCCATTTAAAAATGGTTTGTCATAAAAAACAAAGACAAATTTGTAATTAGGGGCAAAGAATACAGAGAATTTGAGCACGTTTGTGAAATGATGTGCTATTTCAGCCCACGTTTCAACATTGCTAAACTGTGCATTGCTTAACATACTTAAATGTAATACTGCAACAGCTGATCAATAAGTAGCATCATAGAAGAGAAACTTTTATTGAAACACTCATATCTGTAAATTAATGTTGGAGTGAAAGTATTAACACAACATTCCATACATTTTCCAGATCATTAGAAAAAAATCTTTATGTCTAAAAAAAATCATAATGGTATTCCAAATCTTCAAAACTGTACATATATATTTGACTTTAAAGAATGAAAATTTTACATTTGATTTTAAAGATCCAACATTTTACATTTAACTTCAAAGGCACAACATTTTTTAGCTGATTTTCTTCTACTATTTGTCATTATTGTTTATTAAAGGACTTACCTTCACTGCAGTAAATACAATTGCAAAGTACAGCATCTTGTCTTGAAAGCTCAAGTAGTGTTGTAGGTGAAATTTTTAAGTTGAATTGAGGCTTGATTCCATGCATTCTGATGAACTGTAATGGAAATAAATTCATGCTCATCTTTTGCAGTATTTCTGGAGAAGACGCTATTTCATGGCAAAACCATTACTTAAAGAGTCTGGAATAGCATCCATTCTGTTGGAAAATCCATATTGTATCCTTTGTAAGAGCAGTGACTGTTGTTGTTTATGTGTTGTTTTTATGTGTGTGTTTTCCTTAAATTTTGAAAGTCCTTAAATTCCTTTAAAGTCCCTGTGCATATTTGTACACAGTTTTCTATACAATATAAGGTATATACACTAAGATATTCATCATAATTCATGAAATCCTTTAATGTTGAGGAAGCTTCTCTTTCATTCAAAACCATTGTTTTATGCTTATCATAGTTTTGTGTAGTGTTTCTTGTTTATAATTAAAGTTTATAATTATAATGCTATCATGAAACATTTGTATAGTTTGAACACAATAAGTAATTCTTTTGTAAAGCTGTATATTCATTCTTAACATTAATCAGATGGTACCAGAAAACCAAAGGGCCAACTGTGAGTGTTGGAATATAGCATTATATGACTAATTTATTTTATTATTATTTTTTTAATTTTATTATTTTTATTTTGGGGGAGGATGTGTGTGAATTTTAAAAATTTTTATGTATAGGAGTGAATGCAAACGGTACATCAATACTTCTTGAAACAATTGATTTTTTTTAATTTAGTAAATAAAATTATATTTATTACTCTTCTCTATCTGCTAATTATTTTCAGTTATAATTTAATTTTTCTTTTTCCTTTGCTTGTTTTTATTAATGTGAGTGCATTTTAAATACACATTGTCTGAACAATCTTAATACATGATTATTAATAGAATTACCAATACATAATATAGAAATTCTATTAATAATCATAGAAAATATCCAGAAACATTTGCTTACTGTTCTGATTTTAGTCGATCAAGCTTACACAATGTCAGTGATTTATTTGTGATGGGCGGAGCCCTCATGCTGGAATCATTAGTTCTACTACATTGGTGTCAGCGCCAAGGTCTGGGACCTCTCGGTATCACAGGAATTTCTATGGGAGGCCATGCAAGTGTTACCTAATTTTCAATTTTAATTTATTTGTCAGTTTAACTACTTTAGCAACATATGTATAATTGGTTTAATAAAATTTCAATTAGATAATATGTGTTGTTGTTTTTAAACTCAACTTAAGTAATATCTTAGCCCCGCACAAGATAGGGTAACTATTTACACAACTACTGAGCATGAAAAACTAGAAAACAGTAGTTACAGTAACAAAAAATATATTTTTGTGTTTGCTGAAATTGATAAATTTTAGCAGTAATCCAATTACAGTATTTGATAATTTCCAGTTTCGGTGAATTTGTTGGCCCAAAAGGTGACCATTTGCATTTCTGCATCCTATGTACACTATCTTGTAATTCACATAATATGTCTCAAGGCTAATATTGCCTTTGGGAAGTAATACATTTTTTCCAGTAAATGGAAGCGTACTTGGAAAAGAATATAGTAATCTTTATTAGTTCTCATTTACATGTCATTGCTTTCAAAAGTACTTTGACTACATTGATACAGAACACAGGTGACAGTATTGTTGTTGAAGTATTTTAATTTCTAAAAATTTCAGATGGCTTCCTTAGCAGCAACCAACTGGCATGAACCTTTGTCTCTTGTTCCTTGCTTGTCATGGACCACTGCGTCTGCTGTGTTTACTCAAGTGAGTTTGTAATCTTTTATCATAAATATATATTGGATGTGTGCTGTGTTTATTCAAGTAAGTTTGTAATCTTTTGTCGTAATGAATGTGTGGTATGCTTACTCAAGTAAGCTGTAATATTTTGCCATAATGGATATTGGTATGTTAATCAAGCAAGTTGAAATATTTTGCCATAATGGATATGTCATGTTTACTCTAATAAATGGTATGTTTAGTAAAATAAACTATAATATTTTGTTATAATATTATTTTTTAAATATATTTATATATAATTATTTGAATAGCATTAGAATGGTGTTTAAACTGATCATACCAGTTCTCATTTGTATTTTAGCATCATTGGAAGCCCATACAATACAAGTGAAGAAGAGATTTGTATTTTATTTCTGGCAGGGTGTGATGAGTGCTGCAATTCCATGGAAAACACTGCAGACCCAGTTCTTTGAAAACAGTATCTATCTAGAAGAAATCAGCAAGCTTCTTACTTCCCCTGAAGTGGTAAAAAAAAAAAAGGCTGTTCAATTTTTGATATGTGCATGCCTTTCTAAACTCTAAGCATCATCAGTTTGAAACAGTACTTGTATATTTAGCTTATAAGAATTTAAAATTAATTTCAAAACACTTTAAATTAGTATTATTATTATTAATTCACCTAATGTTAGAAATCTTTTAATCACATATGGATTTATGTTTAATTTTTGTGTGGGGGATTCTTTTCAGAACTGGCAGCATTGTGCTTATGCCATGGGCCAGGAATTTGTGAAAGACTTTTCTAACAGTTTTAACAATTTGCAACAATTACACAAACAATTTGAAGAAAACAGTAAAGTTAGCATGGAGCAGTTGCAAAAAAATACTTCATCGGAGGGGTCCAAGAATACTGTGGATCTTGATTTTCCACAGTCAACAAAGGAAACAGCCACCAGAAGACGTGGCCAAGAAAACACATCTGAAACCGATGTACATATGATGCAGGCATCACTGGCACCTTTGTCTGGCTCAGGCATTGCTTCCCAATCACAATCCTCTTTATCCATGTCATCATCTTCTTTGTTTCCTTTGAACCTTAAAAATGTTCTCTCAAAATCCAAACTTTCCAGAGCACTCCCTAAAAGCAAAAGTTTGTCTGATTCTGGTTCCAATCCAGCAACCAGTTCATTTCGGCATCTCTTTTCCAAAAGTGCTCAATCAGATGTAGTACAACATACTTTAAAACAAGAGGCAGTTAATTTCATGGTAGGTGTCATGGATGAGTGCACACACCTGGGGAACTTTTCCATGCCTGTGGATCCGAGCCTTGTCATTATTGTTGCTGCTACTCAGGATGCCTATGTGCCCCGCCAGGGTGTTATGCCACTCGACAGGTTGTGGCCTGGAGCTGAGGTTCGCTATGTCAACCGTGGTCACATTGCAGCTTTTCTTCTGCACAATAATGTCTTTCGGTGAGCATGTATATATTTCTGTTATAATGACACAGTGAGTTATGTTTAAATAACACAGATAGATTTATAAGAATTGGTGAGGGGTATAGTATTTATAATGCATTCACATATGTTTCTATTTGCTTTGTTTGAGTGATTTTGGGTATAGATTATTTAGATTTGTTTGAATGTAGATAATAGTATCGACTTAATTTACCTATTAATTGCCATTATTTCTAACTTAGAGATGTGCAGGTTTTTAGTTAAGATTTTTGCTCCAATGGACAAGTTAAAATAAGTGTTTTACTCTATAGCAGTTTTATTTATTCTTACTTTTTTCAGTTTCTTTTAAACATATATATTAAGAATATTGCCATAAACATTAGAATTGTTAAATAAATTGTCAGTATGCATTCTTTCAAGATGTGGGTTATAAATAAATGTGAGATATTTTATAATTTCTTGGAGTAGAATTTTGGACTTGTCAGCTAGGTTTGATTTCATATAGATTCAAAATGGATCATGTTATCAATAAACTATAATATCTATTGGTGTGATGTTCCCTACACAGCATGGCTTGCTCCACATATTATTACATTTTAAAAAATATATCAGAATTTTATATGCAAAATAATTCTCACGTTTATTTCTCACTACTTCAACATTTTTCTTTTGTTTCAGGAAAGCAATAGCAGATTCATTTGACAAGCAAATCAAACTGTATCACCAAAGGTGATATTGGGCAGACCTCGTTTTAGATAAAATTAATCAATCTATGCCGTGCTAATATAATTTAATAACTCTTTCTTTTTAATCAATACTATGACAGCAGAACTATCATATTAATTTTAACATGAGGCCATGTCTTTCAATATGTAGAGCGTTAGATATAAATGTATACATGATATTCAAAGTGGTAAAATGTGTATGTATGTGTGCGTGCAGGCATTTTTATGTGTAAAGTATATAACATTCTTGTGAATTAAATTTTAAAAGCAGCTTATATTTCTTTTCCCTAGAATATAGGGGATTTTTTTATTGTTTTTAAAAAGAAAATATTTTTAACAGGCAAAATGTGTGTAATGATTTTGAATAATTTAAATCTAAGATTTAGCAATCAATAATATACACTGAGATGTATAAAGTTTAGGATTCTGCATTTAGATACACAGTTTGGAATTATGTTTGGAAGTATTCATTTAAGAATTATTTAATTAGATGTATACATTTTAGAATTATACTTTTAGAAGTAATTTAGAATTATTATGTTTAAGAATTTTAGAATTATTCATTTGCAGATATTTATTTAATTTTAGAAGATCTGCACAAAACTGTGTGTTATAATAAATACACAGTTTTGGTATATGTAGCTTTTGCTTTTTTCAGAATTACTTTATACATTCAATCTTGTGAATTCAGGTATTCAGGTATATTTATTTTTGACTTCTACAGATTATTTTTTTTAAAATTTCTAATGTTATTCTGTGTACTTTTATGGAGGGTTACTGCCTCTTTATTCAGTTTTGTATAGTGTTGGTACTTAGTATCTCTTGTTAAAAAAATGTAGTCCTCTGTTTAAACATCATTTTAACTAAAACTATTTAGAATGAAACTAAGGAACGGGGGCAAATTTTTCAGTTAATGGTAATGTATAATAAACATCTTATTTTATATTCATACAGGGGTATTCCTTGAGCATAATGTACTTTACTAAAACAAATTGTAAATCTATCAGTGGGACAAATTTTTGTTTAAATAAAAAGAAAATATGAGAAAATTAATAAATCAAAAGTTTCTAAAGTGATTTAGAATATTGTTCATTTCTTTCTTTCTTACTTCTTGTTGTCACTTCATGTACTTGTAGTCATGGAATTGAGGTAGTCTTTAAAATCTTTGTCATTTTTATTGACTGCCATCAAACAAGGAACTGGGGTATCCTTTCAAATTCCAAGTCATTTATTCTTGGTTATTATCAGATGTTGAGCTGAGGCACTTATTTAAATTCCTTGTCATCAACTGGGGTATCCTTTTAAATTCCAAGTTATCAATTCTTGGTTACTATCAGATGTTGAGCTGAGGCACTTATTTAAATTCCATGCCATTAGCACTGGTTGCTCTCAGAAATGGAGTTGGGGTTATCTTAGAAATTCCTTGTCATCAGTTTTTCTTGTATACTATCATTGAGTTTAGGCAGTTCAAACTGCCTAGTTTAGGTCAAATTTCAAGTCATTTATTCTTGGTTACTATCATAAACTGATGGAGCAGTCTTTTAAAATCTTTCTCATCAAAATGTCCTGTGCCTCTATTCCATCACTTTGTTGATTTGCTAGAAAATTAAAATTTGGTTAATGACTGCAGATAGTCTTCCAGATAATAATAACATGAACTTTAAACCTGAGCAAATGTGTTGCAATGTGTTATGCATTATTCTCAAAGTTGCAAATTTTCTTAATTTTTTATTAGTCTACATTGCAATTAGTACAGTTGCTTGATACAAACTTGTCTTTAATAAACACTGTTAATTAATAATAAAAATGCATTATATATTAAGATTTTACAATGATGACAAAGATAAAAAATAAAATATTAACAACTTCAAAACAATCTTGCATTTTTAATTTTAAATTTTATCATGTGCATAATCATAATATGTGTATTAATTAACATTTATTTGGTAAATGTGTTTTTATGTAGGTGTGAGAAAGAATGATTTAATTACCAAAATATTTGGGGTACTCATTTGTTTTTGTTTGTGTCTCAAAAACTTATTATGTCCCACACTTCCAGTGAATGCAAGTATATATATTTTAAACATAACTGATATTTATATTAATAGTCTTGCAAAACTGCAGTGCATTTGTAAAATTTTTAATCTGTAGTAAACATCATTCTAAAACAAAGTATGGAAAGTCCACTTCCTGAAATGCAAAATATAATGTCATTAATTTTTCAATTTAAAAAAAAAAATTGTTTCCGAACTGCTTACACATTATTGGAGACGTTCTGTATGTAATGTATGGATTGTCAGTCAGCTGAAATGTTTGTCACAGAACCTTGTTTTAAAATATCCTTGAAAAATTCAGAACTAAATTTTGAAATTAAAGACCAAAATAAACAGGCAAAAGCAAAAGATAGCAGGTCAAGCTTTGCCAGAGACTGAATTAAAAAAGCTCATCACTGACTACCATTGAATCAGATCATCCAATTAGAAAAAATTATATATGAAAGAAAAGTAAATTCAATAACATTTATCATACAGTTCTCAAATAATTGTTTTATAATCACTGCTGCTTTAAATAATATATCTCATGGCTTCACTTGAACATAATGCCATCAAGTCTGAATAATTTAGGTTATGTTCATCCAATAACCCTGCTTGTACACTTGTTCTTTATAAATATAAATGGCATGTGTGCATCGGAGTGATAGATTTGTAAGAAATAAAAACTTGTATAAGCCATATTAACCGTTATAAATTGCCAATTTCAGAAATGCCTCAGTTTTATTGACACTAAATTTGGCTTTTTTGAAACTTATTCGAAACTATATTACCAGGAAAAACTAAATGTCAACATTATTTTTAATTAACATGCTCTGAATGGGATTATTACTGTTAACATGAATTAGTTGATTTTTTTAAATTGTGGTTACTGTCTACTGATGTACATTGTCTATTTAACAACAAATTTACAGATTTTCATTGTTCACTTGTTACTGTTATTTATTAGTAACTATTGCCTAAGTAGCCTTAATATGTTGATGTTGAATTGGCTTCTTTAAAGCTCTGTATGACACACAGAATGGAGGGAGGCCTTTAAGCAGTTTCAATGTGGTTTGGTGTCACCCTTGAAAAGTGAGACCTATGAGAGATTATAAGGCCTCTTGATTAAGAAGCCTAATGGTTTGTTCATCAGAACTTTGTATTTATTGTGGGCAGAACATATACACATTTTATGACAAGTAGAAGCTGTAGAAGGTTCATCTATTCATGTGGGAGAGAACAGTGTATATCCTCCTGTAAGACAACAGAGCGAATTACCTGACCAGCACACACATGATGCATCCAAGTCTACACTAAAACATAGTGTAAAAATAAAAATTCCGTCACTAAATGAATTAATATTTCTATTATATTATTATTTTCAACGTAGTAGGATAATTTTTTCGCCCTTCTGTACATCTAAACTTTGTTCATAGTTATTTGAAGTTTGTGTGCGTGAGCATGCTTTGAAGTAGTACCACTTCCCAGCAGATTATCATTCTGTACCTAGTACTATTTGCATAGACAGGAACGCTTAATTAAGGCCCTAGTCAGCCTTGGTATTAGAGGGTTTGATTGCTCATACGTGTGCCACTCTGGCAATGCATCATAGCAGCCTGGAGAACAAAATTGCTGTAATCTGAGAGTGAATGATGCTCGTTAGCCAAAGCAGCCTATCACTCTCTGGATGTGAGATGAGACAGAAGTCAAATGACTATAAGTTGACAACCAGAGGCTGTGGTTGGGTGCTACCAAAGATAACCCAGTATCAAGTGCACTGGAGCATGCTATGATTAAATGCCCAAGGTATTGATATGAGTACCCATAACTGCAGATCAAGGTGCTTCTGTGGTCTGTCTCCAGGTAATCCCTAATCTAGAGTCCAATTAAAACATTAAAAATAAACAGACTTGAGATGGAAGAGTGTCAGAATAGACATGTCATTTGAAGAAATCAGCAAAATTAAATCCCTGACACATTTTTCTCTGAAAGCCATGTAAGAGATTTGTTGGATTTATTCTCATGCACAAGCCATGGTTGGTCTATTTGAGATCTAAGAGACTTTTAACTCTGGATTTATTTTCTGAGTCTGTCCTGATATTGTGTTACTTATCAAGATTTGCTGTTAGTAGAGAAGTGTAGTAAGTTTTCTTGTGTGAGAAGTGGTATTTTTTCCTCAGTTTATTCATGTAACTAAGTAAAGTTATTTGCTAAGAGTTATGTATTTTGGCTGTAAATTCTCTAGTGTGTGAATCAACTATTTTTCTTAGAGGAATAATTTATTTATTTGTAATAAGATTATTCACTTAGGGTTGGTTCAATTTACAAGAGAGGTAATTTTGAAAATATGTTTAGCTACACAAAATTTGTTATCTCTGGCTGTCAGCAGAATAGAATATAGAATACTAGCTATGGGTAGATTGTATGTTTATTGAGTGCTTAGCTAAAAGTCTGTGGTTATATGGAAATTTAATGCATAACATACTGTACAGCCAGATGGCCAAACTTTTGTATCATTTAATCAATATGATTCACTGTTATCCAGAAAATATTACACAAGTGTGGTTTGCTGTTGTGCGATTGAAAGCCTTCGTGTATCTTGTGTATTTCAATTCTTAGGTTTACTTTAGCTTACTTGAATTAATTATAGTTAATTTACATGTGCCTGAATAGAGGACCAGAAACTGACTTTCACATTATCTTTATTTCATTTAGCATGTGGCTGATAAATTCAAACAAAAGGTTTGTGCCTTTTCTAATTAAGCACTGCTGTACATGCAGTCCAAGTCTCTGTACCCATTTTCCAGCAATTATGTAATTTGGCTAGGCCAAAATTATAATACTTAGTTGATTATTACTTGGCTAGGACAAAATTATAATAGTTGATTATTACTTGGTTAGGCCAAAATTATAGTACTTAGTTGATTATTACATGGCTAGACCCAAATTATAATAGTTGATTATTACTTGTCTAGACCCAAATTATAATACTTAGTTGATTATTACTTGGCTAGGCCAAAATTATAATACTTAGTTGATTTTTTAACATACTGTCCATCTGATCAACTAGACTGGTCTGCACACTCATGTGTTTACAGTCACATAAGGTTTCTGCAGGTGGAATCTTCTTACTAAAGGAGAAGACAAATCCGACTTTAATCTATATTTAGTGAGCCCCCATCCACCCACTTTCTTCTCCAACATAATATCTATATCAGTATGAGTAAGGTCAATAAATTTATTAAAAAGAAAAATCAACTATACAAATGCCGATTACAATGAAACAGATAATTTGACATCAATATTCCATGAACACACATTCAGGTAATTATAGTTTACAGTCTTGCTCTACATATATATATATAAAATAAAATTACAGCTAATTATAGTTCAACAACAGAGTCAATACAAGTTGCAGGTTAGTCCTATCAGAGAATAGAAATGGAGTTATTAGAATAGGTTATTATAAATTTAACATAACTTGGATTAAGTACAGCATCCACAGTCTTTTCACTGGCCCTTTTAATCACAACACAGCGTCAAAATGTTACAATGTCAAATGTCCGTGCTCAGCACGCATTCCCAACTTGTGCACAAAAAACCACTGACTCTCAACTGACCTGGCACTCTCTTGCCGTCAGTTTCTTGAGCAGAACACAATCACAATCACAAGGGTGTAGCATAGTCCTTTATGTTTACACACTCTGCAACACACTTTGCAAGTTTCCCGCGCTTTCCCGGTAACTCAAGTCATGAATAGTAAACAAACAAAGGGTAGCTAGGAACTTGAAAGTTGAATTCGAGGCTCCACTTGAGACTCACAGCTCAGGTTCGAACTCACACTCCCAGAGACAACCACAACCACAAAGAAGAATTCAGAAGGCTGCTTGCTGACTGCAAATATAATCAAGGAGCAAGCCTAAGTTTCTTATTCATTATGATATAACTCCATTCTAACTGAACTCCATTCTCAAACTTTCTACAATTACTGCAATGGTATTCATTTCCCCATGCACACATGGTACAATAAAAACAGTGTATCAAACAATGTCACATATTAATACACCACTTGGGCACAGCTTAGTTCAAACATTTGTAGTAAATAAATCAACTTACATAGTGCATCTTTATGCAACACAAGTATAACTTATCAATAGAAAAATATATGAAATGTTACCAAGCCCACTCTCTCCCAAACAGTCCATTTAAACTCACCACTCAAGCTAACTACTGCCTTCAAAGCTGGACTTCTCTCTGTGTCTTCAAATTTAAAAGTGAATAGACAGCAAAATTCTCTACTACAAGCAAACTCTTGAAACTCAGCCCATTGGCTAGTCTCATTCTCATAAATCATAATCATTGGATAATTTTAAAAAACCTGCTCACTCAGTTTCCACTAGGTCAGTAAATCAAGAATATTCTTCCCTAAGGCTGTTTACTTCATTAATTCAGACACTTTCAAAATAATGCCATAACTAAGGAGTGCCCAAGGTCGGGTCACTGGCAATTTAGTAACTTAAATAACAATTAAAATTAAAAATAGAGAGGGGCAAATTTACAATATGCAAACTATTTCAACATATAAGAAAATAAAAGCAATATAATAAAAACAAACTGAATCAACACTTAAACAGACAAAGTATAACAAATGTCTGTATTTACATAAGAGAAACAGGAAATAAACATGGTTTTATTAATGTACAGGTATACCGTACAATGACAAGAAAAAGAATGCTATTCTTGTTGATAACTGTGTATTTAGAGCACTTTTTTTTAAATGACCATTTAAAGGCAGTGAATTACAAATAGAGGATCTCTATAAGCTCAAGGAATCTGACCGTACGACTTCAGACTATTGAAAATGTATCTGATGATTAGCACAGGTTTCTAGCAAGAGTGTGCATGTGTGTGATCAGACGTACTTAGGGTTGGAGCCAGACAATGAAGCATAACAACGAGAAGAAATCTTGATTTCTACTGTGAACAGGTTGCCAGCCAGTGAAAACTGTGAAGGAGAACAAACACTTGTATTCTGCTATGAACAGGCAGCCAGCTAGTAAAGACTAGGGGGGGGGGGACAAAATGAAGATTGTGGAGAAGTCTCGTATTCAGCTGTGAATGGGCAGCCAGCCAGTGAAGACTGTGGAGGGGAAGAAATCTTGTGCTGTGAACAGGTAGCCAGCCAGTGAAGACTGTGGAGGGGAAGAAATCTTGTGCTGTGAACAGGTAGCCAGCCAGTGAAGATTGTGGAGAAGTCTTGTATTCAGCTGTGAACGGGCAGCCAGCCAGTGAAGACTGTGGAGGGGAAGAAATCTTGTGCTGTGAACAGGTAGCCAGCCAGACTAAAGAAGTGGAAGTGTGGGTGAAATCCCATTTGCAGTGAATTAAGAATCTATGTGGAATATTTTATGGTGCACACCTTTTTTTTATGTAGCGTATCTTGGGTTTTATTTTTGTTATTATTTTTATTTATTTTGTTATTATTTTTTTAAGTCTGAGAAAGAAGAGAAACTGATTTAAAATTATTATAATGTCCATTTATGCAATGCCTTAAAAGCTAATATTATTAATAAATTTCGTTTATTTGATAAGTTAATTTTATTTGCGCTACATCGTTTAACCCCTCGTTTCCACTTTAATGTCCATTTTGAAACTCCTAATGACTGACCCAAGATGAAAGAGCCTGGACAAAGGTGTATGTGTGTATGGCTGTCGTGACACATTTATAGTAACTTGTCAGGCAGTGCATAGGACATTATTACATAATTCCCGACAAGGTCGCTTGCAAGTTTGTCAACGATTGTGTGACGTCAGTGTCTGGCTCATTTTCAAGTCTAGAGTCGGGTTTACTCATTATCGATCTTGATTATTTTCTATGTTTGTAGCCTACTAACAGAGTATGTAGTTACCGGGAATTGTATAATATTCATGTCAGTCGATCATGCTTGTCTGTAGCCGACATTTTCTTGTGGGCTGCACCACCTCGCCCGGCAGTGTGTATTTAAAAATCAGTATCAAAAGTATATAAACCGAAAGCTTACAAGTCAACACGACTTAGCATGTTTAAACTAAACGAGCCATAACATTTTTACAGTGCTGTCGAACTTACTAATCCCACAATGTAGAGTATGTAAATTTAAAACATTTTTGTTCATTTTTATTTTAAGCGGTGCTCAGTGGAGTGTGTGTTACTCCATAATAGTCAGCGTGGGTATCAAACTGTCACCGGACAGTTCCGTGTAATTTTTGCAACAGTACACAAAGAGTATTTCAGACTTGTGATCGGGGTAGCGTAGTCAATTGAATTCACTACTGTTTAGCTGGGATTAGAGCGAGAGAGTAGAGGATGTCAGTGTTTATTATTCCTAACGAACCAGATGCTAGCTAGCCTAAACTGACTTACCTATCGCTCGACTATAGTCATGTAGTTTTAGCCGGCGGGTAGAAAAGGGGGTGAAATCAGTGGAAACAGAATGAGACAGGACTCTAAACCAACAAACGGCATTCGTGTCATTGATGTAGGCCTACGTGAAGTCGACCTAATCTTATCTGCCTGGCAATAGTGTCGTTTGCAACGAAGTACCCTTAGCTAGCAAAGGTGATGACTTTCAGTTGGAGTTGCTTTCAGTGACTAAATTTGAGTGGCGGTTGGTCTTGTCGCACATAACTCGTAAATGTACTCGTAGACATATCTATGTTATAAATGACTGGTTCATCATTCGCAGTCAAGCCAGTAGTAGCTAATACACAGTCATGCCACTAAGTAACAATATAGAATCACGCCCATAAGTGTCAAAAAGTGATGCCAATAATGCTAGAAAATAACAGCAATGGATAGTCCACGCAGTTTTCACACTAAATCATAATCAGCACGGATTTAAGAATCTATCACATAGGCGTACTACTGAAGTTGGAGTAAAAGCTAATAAATACAGCACTATCCATTAAGGATATAACGATACCACAGTAAATAAAATATATATTCAATAAGGCTGAATTAATATAGTATTTTTTAAAAATAAAACAGAGAATTAGACATACTGTAATAGAATATTTGGCTTGGAAAACCTAGAACAACTTTTGTAATATTAAATAAAATTGGAATTATTGCTATTAGCACTCATTTATTGTTTTTCTATTTATTTACTGGTTTTAGTTGCTAGCCAAATATTTACACTGGTCCGTACCGATAAAGAATTCGAGAGTAAAATGATAAGTGAAACCGTGCCGCTGAACAGTTCCATTCTTTGATGCTCCAGTCTTTATTTTTTTTAAAAAGTACTAAAGTGTATAAAGAAAAAATCAAAGAAAATGATAAAGTGACCAAGGCCGTGGGGTTAGAACTTCTCTATACTGCTTAAGTTTCGAAAATCTGCACTAAATAATGCAGTTATCATATAGTGTTAATAACTACTTTAGTCGGAATAGGGAGGGTAGGCAAAAATCACGGTAGACAACTCTTGCTTAAAAAATAAAACAAATAAAGCATATGGACTTATAAGAGCAATGGATTTTATAACCCGTTGATGACTAGACAGAAAGCTGTGTCTAGAATTATACAAAATCGGGATTTATTAGAAATACATTATTTAAAAAAAAAACTAAGACTTGTTGCAGCTTTTTCGGGGCCAGAACAAGTTCCGTTTTTGCTGCGCATGCGTTACTTTCTCTCGTGCATATGGCGACATGTGCTTTGAGGTGCAGAGATGTTTCACAAGCCATGTTTCTCTTTTCGCGTGCTGTGCGTCCCTCTTTTCGGGATCAGAATAAATGATGATCTCCAATAAGTATATAAACATGTTTCTATGTTTATTTGGACCGGTGTATCTACCGTATTTGTGAAGAAAATTTGTACATCGAGGTCACAACGTGGCCTAGCAGGTACTGCTGTCGGGTTCGTAAGAGGATTTCGAGCGTTTCCTCTAACTGTAAACATTATTTATGAGGCTTTGAATAGACGTTTCAGACTTAATTTGTGAAATTCAAGTAATTTTTACAGTTATTTAAAGGTAGCTTAAAAGACAGCTGTTTTGAAACACGGCACATTTATCTTTCGTTTGCACATCTGGAACGACACAGACGACACACGTGTTAACGGGCTGTCACGGACTTCAGCAAGTAAACGCACTCCTGAATTACTCTGATAAATTCAATTTTATTGTTATTTTTTTATAATTCACTGTTTGTAGCCTAAGTAAATCTTACAATGGCAACTGCAGTTGGTTCGTCTCAGACTGTAACTGACACTTCTATGAAAACGGACCCACCTCCAAAGTCGTATAAAGAAGCAGTTAGCGCTTCAGCAGTGTCCGCTGACCCTGCGACTAAGGCTGATCTTGAAAAGGATGTTAAACTGAAACCTGAATCAGAGACGGTTAAAAGCAAGAACACTTCTTCTAAAGAGAAGAACGGACAAGAGAAACCGCCTTCGGACAAAGATTCTGAAAAAGAAAAAGGTGAAAAGGCACCTGTCAGAAAGTTTGACAGCAAGTTATATGTGGAAGCACCGCCGCCGAAACACAACCCATGGAAAAAGAATAACACAGAAGTGTCAGCAGTGCCTTTACCACAGATTGTGCACACTGTATCTCCAGCAGGTAGGATGGAATGAATTTTGAGCTGTTGAATAAACAATTTTGTACATGTAATAGTGGTTGCTTAAAACTATTCTTAATTGAATAGGCCTACTGGTCATTGGAGCCATGATAATTTTAATTTTACAACTAGGCAAAGGATTAGTATTTTTTTTTAATATAAAGTGAAATATATAAATTAATTGCTTGTCATGTCATAACAAAAAAGTTTTCTCATTCTTTTCTCAATTATGTATGTAACTATCATGAAAGGGCGAAATTATATGGGGGTTTTTATGACACATTTGGGGAAAATTCTATTTTATAGGGATTCTTTCCTTGTTGAGTTTATTGCAAGGGTCACTCATTTTCTTCATGGTATTTAACCATGTTAGGTTCAGTATAATAAATTAAGATTTAAAAATATATTTTTTTCTTTTTGCTTAACCTTATTTTCTTGTTGCTTAGCTTTGGAGTTAAATGCCAACCTGTCACTTCAAACATTGTTATTTTGTATAATTATTTTCAGTCAGTATTGTAACTAGAGTGAGCCTTTGGAATCTGGCATCGCTAGTGTCATTGTCAGTCTGACAAGCATTTTATTCCCAAGACAACTTTTTATTACTCATCAGTTTTATCAGTAGGCCTATAATTTATGACTCATTATTAACCTGTTTTCCTTGATATTAAAATTTTTATGTTGTTTGTTAACTGTTATTGTCTTTTAATTGGAATATCTTTTAATGTAAAACTAAAAGACAAAATCTAAGATGACATAGTCTACAATAACACACACCTTACCAAGGTAATATAACGTTTACTGAAAATTTTAGCCATAATACCAAAACATGTTAGAATTTATAGAAAGTGATCCAATCACATGAATGTTTCATTGGAGAGGGTATATGACCACTGAAAATACATAGTGTATAATTAATAAATATAGAAAGTGATCCAATCACATGAATCTTGCATTGGAGAGGGTATATGGCCACTGAAAATACATAGTGTATAATTAATAAATATCCCACATGGTAGGACTAGACATGAAACAGAAAAATAAAAAGCTCTACCTCAGGGATATTTGAATGGAATAGACTAATATTTCTGCTATAGTGCTAAGTGGTCTTATTGTATTTAATTAAGGTTATTGATATTATCTTGATATAAAACTTGGGATTTTTGCAAATACTATAAATTAGACCTTTTTTTAAAAAAGTCTTCATTAGTTCATAGTGTAAACATTTTTATTATTAAAATTAAAAACAATCAGTAGGCTCTGTATATTGAAAAATATATTTAGGGTATATTTTATTGACAAACAGAATAGGGCCTATTGTATTTTAGAAGTATCATATGCTCTTGATTTGACTGCAAGTCTACACATTTAATTTTTCTAACTAGTTAGATAATACACCATAATGATATATTTTGAAAACATTTGTAACATTATTGAGTATATTATATTTAGTTGGTTAGTAAAAGTATATTTACATGATGGACAGTATAATGATTTGTTTTCAGCATTCAAGTTCTTATAATTAATTATTAATAATATTATAATAATTATTATGTTAACTGTACATGCATCCTGCTCAAAATATCTTAAATTTTTCTGTTATCAAGTATAATATAAACTGCTATATATGCAGTAGACATTTGTCTTATTTAGTTTATTTTTATAAAAATTTTATAAGCTGTATGATTCCATATTTATTAATATTAATTACATTGATCACATCACATCTTGATGTTTTATGTCATTTGCTAGAACCGTGATGTGTGATAGTAATTGTGTGTAGGTGTCCTTAAATTCACATATAAGACATATTTCTTTATGCATGTAATTACAATACCACTAAGTGATAACAACTATATATTGTACACATTTGTAGGGGTTTCATTTGTTGAAATCTTATTTTCTTACACTGAATGCCTAATTTTATTATTTTAAAAAAAATATTGATAATAACATTTTAAATTTTACAACAAGCTTTGGCCTAAAGAGTAGAAAACTGTTTTAATTTTGTGAAATTCTCATAAATATGAAACTTATTATAAAAGGCAACATTTTTACAATGTTCTCACTAATTCTTAAGACAGATTTATGTGTGAAATAATATTAAATAATAAAGAAAGTATCTATTAAATAATATAGTATTAATAAGCCTAATCATGAATCATAATCTTGAATATAATTCACAGGTTTTTCTACCTCTGCTAGCTCATGTTTAAAACATATACACAGAAACTGTAAGTGCAAATGAAAACACTTTTTCACATGTCTAACACAAGTAACAGTGATCCTAGAGAATCACATTTGTTACAACTTTATATTATAGTTGTACTTAACATTTGCAGTAAAGTACAATTTTAATAGTCAATAATCTTGTCTTAGTACTCATACTTAAGTTTTAATGAATACAGTACATAAAACCATTGGTATATGTTATTGCTAATGAGTGGGACAAAATAATTTAAGATTAATTGTTTCTCATTTAGAATATTTTCTAATAGAATTTTAAAGCTTTACTAGTGTGTCACAATGAATTTTTATGATTGTATATTAATGTCTGTTGATAAGTGTAACTGTAAGTAGTTTATGTAGTTCTTGTTTAGTTATGTGCAGTAACAGAAAGACAGATCCATTGAAACCTTAGGCCTTAATTAGCCAGTTTACACTGGGACAATAGCAGCCAATTTACCCCTTTTCTCACACTAGACATTAGATTAAACCTCCACCCCCACTCCCACTTTCATAACAGTTATTTTCAGAATTTTCAAGATGATTTCATTAGTTAATTAATATATATTAAATTAAGACAACAAAAGTGGTTTAACTTGAGCAAGAATAATCAGGAAATTTTATTTTTATATGTTTTGTACACTTTAATTCAGATATTTACTAATTTTATTGAAACAGATTAGATATAGTCTCAGATTTATATTTCTTAATTTTATGTCATTTTGTGATAATTGTTAGCCAGAGCTATAGAACATAGTTTTTGATGTTTCTTTCACCTTTGCTAAAGTAATACTGATAGAGCATCATACCCATTCTATACTCATTTACTATTCATAAAGGAATTGCTGTAGTAACTTACCTGGAACAGTAGAAGAATGTGACATATTTCTAACAGGTATTGCAGTTAATGTGTAGCATAAATTTTATATAATGCTTATCCTACCTCTACCTGTTTATTACATGATTTGTAATAGGTATTCCAAACATCGCTGAATGGCTGATTGGGACGTTGTTTTGTCAATTTTTCTACATTTTCAACACTCATGTTTCCTCTGTATTATTGAAGCTTTGTAAAATAAAAGCACATGAAACAAAAGTTTGTTTTCTGTTCTGTCTTTCTGTGTTTTTTGTTTTAATAAATAATTGTGAAAAAGTTATAAAAAGTTATTCAGAAGTTGCCAACCGAACGACTTTTTTACCAAGCCGCCATAACTTGTCCGGCGGTGGCGCTTAACACATGCACTCTTTCTCGGTCCGTGGGGTCGTGAAGGGTACAGTAATCTAAAAATAATAACGGTTTTAATGTAGGGGAGAGAACAAGGTTCATTTCCATACTAAATAGTGCGCGGGAATTTCAAGATAAAGCGAAATACGGTTAAACTTAAATTTTCTTAAATTACGTTTTTGGTGATTCCGATAACATAGCAACCGTAAAAGCTACCAGAAAATAGGAAAATTCTTCATCTATAAGCCTATATAGTTTGTTTGAGACAAAAAGTACGCTCCAAGACTCCAATTGCGTTGAAAGAACTGTACTCAATGACCGAAATCACCGAAGACTGTCAACAAAAATGGCGGACTTTATCGAGTACCGTAGTGTTCAACTCTGCGACATTGAACCGGTTTCCACTTTGCATTCTCGTGCATCACTCTGTTTGAGGATGTTAGTTGATAAGTTAAATCACTTATTTTCAGTTTATAGCGTATATTTGTTCGTTTAAAGGACTATAATAACCGATAAATAAGAATTGTCAGTGTCTATAGGCCTACGGTAGCGTTCGTCTTTGACGGCGTTGAGGGTGAACACAGAAAATAACTTTCTGAATTTATTCCTGCCTTATCCATAGCTTAAGTTTTGTATCATTCAATAGGGAAAAGATTTATTTGCAATATAATGTATTTCGTTTATTCGGATCGCGTGTTATTTGTTTTTAATTCTTTTTATTTTGTGGTCACGTGACCATATTTTCGTCCATTACTGCATTAGCTGGGCACAGAGTAAACAAAGAGTATATCACTGATTCACTAGATTAAAAATAAATAGTTATTATTTTTACCAGATTTTCTTTTCTTTTTTAAAATTTTGATAGACACGAGTGAGTTATATATTTATTACCTGTATTTTGCAAGCTTATTTTTCAATAATAAATATATGAGTGAGTTGATAATGCACATACTATTACTATAAGTATTACATTTATAAGATCATAACTTTGGTGGTGGTGGGTGAACTCTGAAAATGACTTTAGAATTTATATTCCTTATCCAAAGCTTAAGGTAGCACACATAACTGAAATCCAGTAAATGTCAACAACAAAAATGGTATCAAATAAATGAAGGAAATTTTTATTCAAGTTTTCAGAAACTGGTGAAAAATGGTTGATGATTCAAAATATATAGGCCTACTCACTTTTCTTATGAATTTAATAGGTTTTGCATCAAAATTATTTATTTAATATAAACATATTTTCTTAAACTTAAAATTTGTTAATTCTTTTTGACAAGATTATAAGAAAACCTTAAAATATATAGACAAAATATTCAATTAATATACTGTAATTTCTGGTTAGTGTGTAGCAATCATTCAGCTGATGGAGCACATATTTTATTTAAATAATTTTTTTTTAAATAAAAAAAAATTAATTATAATTATATATCCACACTATAGTAAAATAAAAAAGTTAGAGGTTCAGAAACCAGCTTATGGCCTTATGTTATCCTTAAACTGTGTTCAAAATTCTTTGCAGATATCTTTAATAGTTATTTTTAAGATATCCTGCAGAAACCGAAATTAATGACTGATTTTCAGTTAACTTTTTAACCACAAATGTCTCCTATGGTATACTCCCATCTTTGATTGAAAATATCTTCAAAACTATTGTGATTTGTCCAAAAATAAAAGCAATTTCATAAAATTTATATCAGAAAAGACCAATAAAATTTTTGTTATTGAATTTTTTCAATTTTTCATGCTTTTTGAGCTAGGTGTGCCACCTTAAGAGATTGTACCATTCAATAGGGGAAAGATTTATGAGGTACACATATTTTTTAAAGCATGTCATTGGAAAGACTGGCTGAGAAAAGATGATGTGGAGATAATAAATATTAAATGGCTGTCTTTTACTGCAACTATGAAATTCTGTCTATGTCCAGTGAAGGCAGATTGTGGAATAACGGAATAACGGTCTACCAGCAGATTGAATTGCTTATTAAGCACCACAACATGAAACATGCTGTTGTGGAAAGAATGTAATTGTGTGCATTCAATGTATAAGAACATTCCTTGTGGTTCCATGCTAGACAGCACTAGAATCATTGAACTGAAAAAGCATTAAATTAGATGAACGATTGGCAAATGTCTGAGTGTGTTTGTATAAAATATGAAGATTTCCTTACTGTGCTGAGTGCATTCTTAATATAGATCTTTCCAAACTGAATCCAATGACACCAAAAGCATCTCTGTAGCTCAATTACAAGCAGAGTTATTACAGTTTTAACGTTTATAGCAATTTCGCCCATTTTGTGTTAACTGCGTTAGAGCTTTTTCCAACCTGAAAATGAATAAATTACTAATTTTGACTGACTGTATATTTAAAAATAACATTGCAAAGCCTCTCAAAAAAATTCAGCCATATCTGTGTGTTGGATACTACTTATGTGGAGAGTCTGAACTATATTGTTCATCATTTCTTCATTTTGTGGACCTTCAAAATAAGCTATTTGTACAACTTCGTTTTTGAGCGTAAAACTTTGCGAAAAATTAAATATTGAAAAATTTGTAACTTTGGTTGTAATTGAGGTACAAACTTCATTTTAGTGTCATTGAAATCAGCAAAAAAAGTTCTATCTGTCTATTTGTTTTTAAAGTATGAATAATGATTTTGAAAAATATGTTTGGAATACCTATTTGTAATGTATTCTTTAATAAAACAACAGTTTATAAGGTGAACAGTGCAAAACAATGGCTTTAAAATATAGTTAGATATGGCATTTTGACTACAGTTTCTAAAGTAAGTCTGTAACATGGATATCTTTTCAGCTGAAGTTTGACAAATGCTTATTTGATTACCAGGTTTGTATGCTATTTTGAGAGAAAATGCATATTCCAAAATCCAGGCACACAGTGACATCAAAGATCTGATCAGCCAGCCTAAGAAATGTGTCCATTAAAAGAAATAACATCTGTCTAAAATGTGAATAAAAATGCTGACATTAACTGTTTTAAGCCTGATAATAAAAGAGGGTTTTAAAAAAAAATCATATAATACTATTTTACTAGTAGTACTTAATGAAATCAGCTTGACAACTGAGGTTTGACTCAAGTATCTGATCTAGAGTAATCCACTTATTTATTTTAATTTGTATGGAATATTAGATGATGTGTATGTGTGTTTATCTTCCATTAAATTATGAACATAATTTTAAGAAAAATGTAATTATACTTTGACTATAGTATATTTGCAATATGTTGATTTGCTGCTTGTTAGATTTGAAGTTAACTTTTTTTCTGAAACTGCAATTGCTCACTTAAGCTACTTGATAAGTTGATTTGGACTTTGACCATATGAAATAGTTTTTAAATATTGAGACAAAATCATGCCATACTTTATAATTCATGCTTCACTTCTGTTTGATTTATGTATATTTAAAAGGTTCAAGATGCTTTAGTGTAAGTGAAGATGGAAGATCACTTAAAATCAAACCAATTCTTTGAGTAATTTCTTTGAGTTCTTTTCATTGTTTATAAAAAAAAAACTTTGGGCCAGAAAGCTTGAAACATCAAAATTGGATAATCCTCAAATCAGATCTTTATTTGTTCAATTTTGTCTATGTGATCATGGTTATAAACTGTTATGTTTTAGAATAATGCTTTAGAATTAGAAACTATTATACTTAAGAACCTTGTTTTCCAACTTTGCTTAGCCCCTGCCTTATTTGCAATTATATGGATAATTTTAAATTAAATTTGATTTCACAAAACAATTTGCAGTTTGATGCATTTTACTTCCATATTATAAGATATTCTTTGTGAATTAATATTATTTTTAAAGAACATTGCCTTTAAGAAAAAAAAATATTAACCCAATTATCAAAGCAAGCAACAAAAACCTCAGTAAAAAACCCTCAGTAAATGAGGATTAAATGAAAATTTTATTTAGTTAGCAAATTTAGACTGAAAATTTTTCTGCTTTCAATTATTTAATTAAAGTTTCTACACAAACTTTGTATCCATCAGATTTTTGTTTCTCATTCGTCTGCATGATCTAGTATTTAGTAACTGTAAAGTTACAGTTTTTTTTTATACAGTTTGTTGTTATGGGTGGTTAAAAAATCCCCAAGAGGGGTATTGTTGCCCATAGTACGGCCATTGTTGATGTTGGTGTCCGTGTTGTTGTTGTAGAGGGTGCTGTTGTTGCCTCCGAATATGTGGTGGTGGGCACCATTTTTTCTTTTTTTGACCCTGTTCTGGTGGTGTGGGCTGGCATTCTGTTGTTGTTGTCGTCGTTGGTAGTGGTCGAGGTGGCGTCGCTGGTATAGGAGAGAGGGGTACGGCCTCAAGCTGTGATAGTAAATAGTCTCACTTTTACTGATGTCAGTGAGTTTCATTGTGAACTTGGTCAAATCATTCTACCATGATTTGTCAGTCAGTTTGCCGCAATCTTCTGGCATGTCTTTTATTTCTAAAGCCTGAGTTTATGTCAAAGCTATGTCAGACTTCATGTCATGGTATGTTTTAGTGTTTATCATCGTGTAACATCATTTAATGGTATAACTCGATCTTTGCTAGCCATTTGTTCTGGTATTATTGATTCTGTGTAGATAATGTGTGTCTTTCTCTTTGAGTGAAGTAGATTGATATGCAAAGGCAGTTCTTTAGTATTCACCCTCAGTCTGTAGTTCTGGTAATTTATTTTGGCTATAATACCTTAGGAAATGGTTCCTGTCAGCTGTAGTTTGTTGTGTTTCTGAGACAAAAATAACAATGTCTAGTCACTTACTACAAATATTCTTGCTCCTATGATTGTAATATGTTGTTTATTGCTCTTGAACCTCTATGTTGTTTATCTCTCTTTAACCTCTTTAATGTTTTCTTATGCAAGCTGATATGCATTGTTGATCTTTTAAGTCTGTCAGTGGCACAAATATGCACACTTTCTCCTTCATCATTTGTCTTATGATTGAGATTGGTCCTTTGTGTTCATCCATTGAGTAACTCAAAGGGGGAACAGTCAGTACTAGTCAAGTGTCTCTCATCTCTCTATATGTGATTTAACTAAACTTTTACGTATTGGTCCCACTCATGTCCATCACAGAGTTTTTTATTGTATGTTTTAGGGTAGTATGGTGTGGTTATTAAATGGGTGATAGACAGTAGGCTATTCTTCTATTATTTTACTAATAAACTGCACTCATTTGTCCAATAATATTTTGGCGGTATTCCAACTAATGACTAAAATGTCAATATTGTTTTGGTGATTTTTATAGTAATTAGTATCTATGTCAGGTATTACAGTGGCTTTTGGTATTGATTAGCATAATTAATTATTGTTCAGATCTGTGTGTTTCTACTCAGAGATGAAGGTTTAATCGATTAAATTAATAGTGATTGCAGAACAGTTAATCTTTGAGAGATGTCTCTCTTAGTGGTACCAGTTTCTTTAAGGTTCTCTGTTTCAAATAATTTACAGAAATTTCCTATAATCTGGTCATACCAGGCCCCAAAAGTTCTTTCTAACTTTCTTAGTCTGTTGTGTGATACATACAATCCATATGTGACAAGTTGTATATGCTAAAGATTTATTTGTAATTAAATATAAAAATTAAGTTTTTGGCTGCTGCCAGATCAAAACTGCAAACAAAAATTCCACTCCTTTCCCCTCTCCCATCTCAATCATATCACCCTTCCCTCAGAGTATATCTCTCTTGTCTACAGCTTAAATCTTGTTATCAAAAGCAGGAAGTGGATGCTGAACAAAAATAAGAAAGTCAAGAAGTTACCAATAATCCGAGCTGCAAGCTATTAAGGCAGAAGGGCTATAATAGACAGCTGAAATCATTCAGCTATTTAGGGCCAACCTTGTAATTAATTTTTATTGTAAAATCAAGGACCATTTGTGGTTTCATTCTTTTTTTTTTTTTTTTTAGCAGCTATCATTGGAAGACCTACTTAGTTAAGTCCAAGTCTTCAAGGAACTGAGTCATGGAACACTGGATTCTGGTTTTTCCTGTTTTGGTTGTCTGATGCATCAAAATAAAGTCAACCACTAACAGGAAGTTCATTGGGGAGAGCATGCATCCATGTTGGACTCCTGTTCTCACCTCAAAGTACTCTGTCAATTTGCCATTGTAGATAATTTGGCATGTGGCGCCTTCATAAAGTTGCTGGATCAGGGTGATGAAACTTTGAGAGATTCCATAGAGGAGCTGCCAGATGGTTTTTCTGTCCACACTATCAAACGCTTGACGAAAGTCAATGAAGTTGAGGTACAACCTTGACTGCCACTCCAAGGATTGTTTGATGATGATTCGGAGTGTTGCTATCTGATCTGTACACGACTAGTCTTTCCTTAGAAACCGGCTTGTTCTGGTCTAAGTTTTTCTTCCACTGCGTCTTTCAGCTGGTCGAGGATAAGGCAGGTCAGTACTTTGCTAGGTACTGACAGTTGCATGATGCAGTTCCAGTTCTTGCAGGATCCTAGGTCTCCTTTCTTGGGAAGTTTTACCAGGTGTCCTTTTTTTCCTGTCTGCTGGTACTCTTCCTTCCCTCCAAACCTTTTGCAGTAGAGGCAGCAGCATATTGACTGTGGTTGAAAGATCTCCTTGAGCGCCTCTGAGGGAATTCCATCTGAGCTGGCTGCTTTCCTATTTTTCAGGATCTTCAAGGCTTTTAAGATTTCTACTTTCGTTGGAGGGTTGGTGTTGACTTTGAGTTGGAGAGTCTGCAAGGGTGGATGTCTGGTCTCACTAATGGCAGGGGTCGATTTAGGAGTTCTTTAAAGTATTCAGCTGGTCACGCTCTTTACTAATGGGGTTTCCTTCTCTGTCTTTAACCGTTTGTCCATGTTTGTCTTCTTAGTTGAGAGGATCTAGTGACCTTGTACAGAGTGCTGAGGTCCCTCTTTCCTGCTGCCTGTTCTGCCTCTATTGCTAGCACATCATAAAAGAGCCTCTTGTCCTTTCTGGCACTATTCTTAACTTTTTTGTTCATTTGGGTAAATTTATCTCGAAGAACTTTCTTTTCCTCTTCGTTCTTGTTGCTGTTGATCTGTTGCTTGATTTCTTTTCTGTTCTTTATCAATTGCCATGTGTCACTGGATAGCCATTCCTTGGTTGTCCATTCTCTTTTGCCCAGTACTTCTTGGCATGTGTCTGTCAATGTGTCTCTGTGGAACTTCAGGGTTCTTCTAGGGTTGTTTCTTCGGTCACCAAGTTCAAGGCTTCAAATCTGTTCTTCAGGGAGGTTGAAAAGGTGTCTCTGTAGTCTTTCTTCTTCAGCCACTGGGTGTTAAACTTGAGTGAGGTTGATTGGCTGTCTCTAAAATCTTGTAGCTTGACTTTGATGGTTCCAATTACCAAATGGTGGTCTGAGGCTACACCTCGTTGGGATCTTGTGTCTTGCAGGCTTCATCTCCATTTCCTAGAGATAGTGATGTAGCTTATCTGGTTTTTGGTGTTGCTGTCTGGTGAGATCCAGGTTTCTTTGTGGATGTCTTTATGCTGGAATACACTGCCATCAATGACTAGGTCATTAAAAGCGCAAAAGTCTGTAAAAAGCTCGCTATTTTCATTCATTTCTCCAAGGGTCTGGGTTCCCATAATCAATTCTTTTCCAAGGATGTCTTTTCCTATCTTGGCATTTAGGTCACCCATCAGTATCTTGATGTCTCTCTTGGGTAAGTCATTAACTACTGTATGGAGAGAAGTATAGACATTTTCTTTTGCTTCCTTGTCAGCGTCGTTAGTAGGCAAGTAGCATTGGATGAATGTAACTTTTCTTCCCTTGGAGTCGAATCTTGCTGTCATGATTCTAGGAAAGACTGACTGCCATTCCATAAGGGTTCTGGCTGTTACTGGGGACATCATGATGGCAACTCATGTGTGGTCGTGATTCTCGTCTGCAAGTCCCGAGTAGATAATTTTTTCTCCACTGCCAAGTGATGTCATGCCAGACCCATTCCATTTGCTCTCACAAATTCCTAGTACTGGGATGTTTTATCTTTTCATCTCATTTGCCACTTGAACTGCTTTTCCAGTTTCATACATGGTTCGTAAGTTCCGATCTTTGTTGCTTTCATCGTCAGGAGATTCATCGGCTGGTTGGCTTCCATGATCTTTCACCAATCTGCGTCTTCTGTCCTCTTGTAGAGGCATCTCCCAGATTCAAGCACTGGTTGGATTCTTCTGTTGCTTTGGTTTCTGTAGCGTGTGGGATTTTACAGGGTGGGGTTGCTGGCCCCATGCCCAACCCTCCTCCTTTCTCACCCAGGCTTGGAACCGGCTGTGTTGGAGTTCCAACTAAGTTAAAAAGTATTTGCAACAGATTGAATAATAAATATTACTAATACCTCAGTCCACTTATGCCCCAGGTGATATTAAAATTGTTACTTTAAGTATATTTTAAAAAGTACAGCCAATAAAATTAATGTCATAACTAGGGAGTTGTTTTTTTTTAAAAAGTTTTCATTATCCATTACATACTAAACTACCTAGATCTTCATTCTAAGTAATAAATCTATTTGCTAAGCATTCAAGTATTATAGTTTCGTTAGAGAGGTTAATTGTGATTGTTACCAGATTAGATAAATCTGTTGACATCGACTGCTTCCATTGAAATTGACTTACAAGTTACAAATCAATGTTGTCAGTGTGGCTTGGCTGTTTAAACATCTAAGTGTATGCATCCTTCTGAATTGCTTTCACTTTGTTTCCTCAAACTAAAGAGCACGTTCTTTTTGATAAGAGATTTGAGATGTCTCTGTTGATTCTGTATCCGTGCATATTCTTTCCCCTGTTTGACAAGTCATGCTGCCATCCAGTTTTGTTTTTGCCATAATGGTGTTAAAAGTTTATATTTTCAAAAATGCCCGAAACCTTGTGTTTGACAGTCCATAAAGGAAAATATATTTGAATTCACAAAGTACAGTTATCATTTATTCAAGAATGTCAAGGTTTTATCAGAATAATAACTTTTATTTTAGAATTGTTTGGAAGCTATACGAATCAAAAGTTTTTTTTGAAAAGCACCAGTTCAATAATTGTTGGTTTTGCTCCTCAAGATTTAATGAGTGAGAAGTGTCTTTAATACTTTGTTGGTTTGATTTTAATTAATTTTAGCCTCTTAGTTCCACAAAGTCAAAACTGTCGTTACTGGCTAGCACATTGAGGATAATTTATTGTTATCAGAATAATAACTTTTATTTTAGAATTGTTTGGAAGCTATACGAATCAAAAGGTTTTTTTGAAAAGCACCAGTTCAATAATTGTTGGTTTGATTTTAATTAATTTTAGCCTCTTAGTTCCACAAAGTCAAAACTGTCTTGTTACTGGCTAGCACATTGAGGATAATTTATGTGGGAGGTGTTGGTTTCTTTAATTTTTTTTTCTTTTTAATCCTGGAATTATTGATTTTGCTTGCCATTTGTTGTTTACTATAGTTACCTGAAAATGGGTTGGTTAGTCCCACATTATTTGGATAAGGAAAAAAAATCTATGCAAACAAACTATAATCCTAAAAGCAAATTGACTTATCTTATTAAAGTGGTTAAAACAAAAAGTGTTATTCAGCATCTTTATTAAGTGTCTAATATATAAAGTTGTTAATAAATATTTTATTTGTGGAAATTCAGGGTAATGTTAAGCTGAAAGTTTTTACTTTAATGTGAATATTTAATGAATGATAATGATTTAATCTGTAAAAGTTTTAATTTCATTTTTTAAATTTAACATTGACACATACAGCAGACAGCTACTTTAAACAAAATATCCCAACCATCCAAACAACTAAACAATAATCAAAAATAATGTTTATATGGCAGATATGCAAGCAAGATTGATTTCAGCACTTTTTAATATTTTAAATTTAAATATAGCCGTGTTTTTGTTTTCTAACACCATTTAATATATTATATAAATAGGTCAGCAACAAAACAGTTAAACACTAATTTGATTATATATACAGTAATGCTATAATTGTCACGTGGGTTCTCAGGCATAGGGAAGAATTGGTTGCTTAACAATTATGTCGAAAAATGGAAGCGAAGTCGACAACTGTCATAATCATTTGACATTTGCTTCAATTTATCATTGATCTAAAAATATTTTTAGGTTGGAACTATGTCAGTGTTTAATTTTCAGCACATACCCGGTATATAATCTCCCAGGACTCTTAATGTATTTAGCCTATTTCAACTACATTTATTGTATTGTATTATGTATAACGTCTCTTGCCCAAACTGATGTCTCATAATTAGTGCATTATATTTAATTTCAGTGCGTTCTTTTGCTTTAATTAAATGTACCGTGTCATTATCGAGATCTGTTGTAATCTCTTCAGTTGTCGACTTCGCTTTCATTTTTCGACATCACTTCCATTTTCGACAAAGTGCCAGTGTTATCAGAATAGTCTACGTTGTACATTGTATTGTACAGCAGAAAAATATACGAGTATTATAAAGCATGAATTTAACTCGTGAAATCTAACAGGTGGCTTTGCTTTCCACCGGTAAAGGGCAGACATAGAGAAAGAATCGGACGAGCGTGTAATGTGTACACGCCTAACCGATTTTACGTTTCAGCTTGTGCAGACGTCACGAAAAAAGAAATAAGAACAAATTTGTGTTTTATCACTCAACATTTGCCAATATGTCAAGGACTAATGTAAGTCTAAGATTGTCGAAGAAAATAGAGAAACAAAGCTTTGTAAAATGAGTCGGATTTAATGTTCACTTTCGGTGTGCAATCGTGTGACAAGTGTGCTTGACTCGTACAGTTGTAAAGACTTGTAGTCAGTCACCTGTCGCGCTTTGCTCACCACGCATACATAACGCACGCGCACACGTTCCATATTGAGAGTGATAGTGTTGAATCTTTGTGTCAGCGACATGGAAGGAACAGAAGTTACAGCGAACACAACAGGTAAATTAGTAGTTGTCAGCATCTGGCACTGGTGAAAGGCATTCTGTACGTTAGTATAGATGTTCGATTGTCGACACCAAAAACAGCCGTCATGCAAAGAGTGTTTTGGGATATAACTTTCCAACGACTTCTTTTTCTAAAACAAGCAATAGGCGATATTTGTTATGAATTAGATCCAGTCAATCTTTCGATTATATTTTAATTCGTTATGACTTTGGATGTGCTTTCTGTCAGCTGTTTGGTTTGTTGGATAGCAAATTTGATAACATTTGGCAATATGTTTCAGTTACATAAATGTATATTACCTCTCTCTCTTTCTCTCTCTCTCTCTCTCTTTTTTTTAGCTAACGATAATAAAACTTTGGCCTAGACAGTTGGAGAGTTTTAAAAGGAGTGCATTAACTCATATCCATGCCCAGAGGGAACTGCTGTTTGACAATTTTTTACCATTAAGTTGTCATATTGGAACTCCAAAAATAGTAATGCTAATGACAAGAGCTAAAGCAGTAAAAATAAAACGTGTATATATATATATCATAATAATTATATCTATTTAACTTTAATATTAAAATGTAGACTCTCAGTATGTAACATATATGCAATGAGGAGAGAAGAGAAAATTAGTAAACACAAGAATATATTATTATAGTATTAGTATTCTTTATTATAGATTAATAGTTGCAATAATTAAAGAAGATGCTCTATATACTCTACAGTATAAACATACAATAACAACACAATGCAAAGTTAACTTATAAAACTTACAGCTGCACACATTAAAAGACAGTAATGAATTTATGTATATAGTCAACTGATTTGTAGTAGTTAGCTTCCAATTTTATTGCGTATTTTAAATAATTAATAACATAGGCAAATCTACAAAGGCCAGAATATTGTAAATAATAGTACATGTTTATGGGTGGTGGTATTAAAAGGGTTCTTAATAATTTACAGTTTTTACATATTGACTAACTACATCACTAACACTACAGTAAATATTTGATTTATTTCTTTAATTAATTGTTATTTTGTTAATGCTACTATTGTATTATGCTTCTAATATGTGTATGACTATATTTTACTTTTTCCACTATTATTCTCTAGTAAAAGTTTATACTATAATTTATAAATTGAATATTTTTGAATATCTAATGCAGTTCATTCTTTTATTATAATATTCTTTATTAGTTCCTTGCAGTGCACCACAAATAATAGTATTTCATTTGGTGCCACAGACACTAATCTAGAGCATATTACTCTTGTACTACAACACTACCATTTTCTAGTAGTGATATTTTATTATAACTGAAACTGAAGAATAATAATAGTTCATCTACTGCATTTACCTAAAAAAATCATTATTATATCTAGATGTATATGTACTATAGTAATAATAATCTAAGTCTACTAATGCTTACTACCACAAGAATTTTTATCTCTTAGTCTTACAGTAGCATATGTACTAGTATTAAATTTGCTGCAGTAATAGTATATAACAGAAGATGCTTTAAAGTAAAAGCCTAGTAATGTAGTATATTTTTATTGTAAAGGGGTACAAACTCTAGACATTTGTACTTCAACTACTTGTACATTTTTTTGTGACAGAAATAATAAGATAAATTTTTGTAGCAACTTCATTTTTATTTTGGTGGTGGTGGTGGTATTATCAAGTATTTGATGTGATCCAAAGGAAACATAACAGTTGTCTTGTGTATTAAATCTTATTTTTTCAAAATAGTTTATAATGTAAAGTGACTTCATTTTAAAACTCTTTATCCTGAAAAGCAATAACAAATATAAATGAGTTTACAAATATAATACTGTATTTAAGAGTTTTATTGTCCCTGGGATTTTTTGCATAGTGCTATCAAAAATAAACCTTCAAAATGAAAACAGCAAGATGCACAAGATTGAATGATGTAGCTTAAAAATAAAATTAATGCGAAATGTAGAGATATAAAAAATTATTGATATAATTGGAAAGGACATATTTGAATGAGAAAAAAATTATTAAAACTAATTACAGTACATGTTAAAAAGATGTATTTAGAGGTATCAAACTTAACACGCAAGCATATATATATATATATATAAAAACTAAAGTTCTGTAATCATGTTCATATTTTAACTAAAAAATGTATTCTATATCATATGTAGGACTAATTCTTTTTCTTTAAAATGATTTTTATCCCTAAACTTTTAACTCTTTCCCTGACAGCCCCTATTTCTAGAGCAGCTTTCTCAGACACTCATTTAGATCAAAGCAGCTTCCTAAAGCAGTCAATTTGCTGAGATCTGACACCCTACAGATAGTGGGTTTTTATGAAATGAGAGCAGTAATAATTTATCATGTTTGAACTGTTATGTTACTCACAAAACAAGTCTGTTTATAATAGTAATAAAAAGTTACTCAAAAATTGTTTTATCATTCCCAAAAATGTATTTTAAAAATATCCTGGTTCAATGAAATAGAAAACCAATAATACTTTTCTTGTTTAAATTAAAAACTGATAATAAAGAGTAAAAATATTTTTTAAAGTAAACATGAAATAAAATATATTTGGAAAATTGTGTACTCACCCCCCAAATTGTTAAGAATCCACACTTTGATGATAGAACTAATTAATAAGTAACTTTGCACATTCAAGAACAAACATACATACTCTAGAGGGACATGGCTGTTTAAAAAAGAAAATTTAAAACAGAAACGTATACTTAAGTTTAATTTGGATCTAAGCTATAAATAAATAAACAGATGTTTGTATTTTCTTGTTGAAGCATTATGCTGCTGTAAATATTATAATCTTGTGACTTCTTGTAAAGCTGTAAAACAAACAAAATGCCTTTATTTTCAGGATGGGTACACAGGATTGATATCCATTAATGTACTAATACTTTACTGTTTATTGTTGGTATGGGGGCATGACATTCCTTGCATTAATTTATGTTACACTGAGTACAACCAAAATTTCACATTTACAGACTTGTTGCTTGCAACAGTTTATCTCTTGAGCATCTTGATGTTGACATGACCTCGCACATTTTCATCATCGGAGGATAGCGCTCTCACAACCTCATGATGTCATTTCTGGCACTGAATCCAGCAATGAGTTGAGTGTCAAGTTCATGATGAAAAACGTTTTCATCTGTGGACTGCATTTGAAGTCTGGTCATAAAGTATGAAAGCATTTGTGATGGCAGAATTTACTAGAAACCAAAACAAAAAGTATTTCCATACGTCCTTGGAATTATTATGCCCACAGTCATACTGCATCCATTCTGGTCATGAATGCCCTCCCCATTTTGTTTTCGCCTTGTTTTAGATTTACCACCCATTTCAGCACACAGCCCTTTCTCAAGAAAATCTTCCTTAAGTCGGAGAGATATAAAAAAATTGTCAACAAATGTAACTTTCTGCATGAAGTCTAAATCTACTGTCACTTTTGTAACAACATAATGACCAAGTCCACTAGGCATTGGCTTGAGATTTTCATGGACAAGGTAAATTTTGAACTTGCACAAATATGCAATGTCACTGTCGCAGAGCATCCAAACTTTGATACCACACTTGGCTGGTTTTTATGGCTCATACTGTAGATATTTAAAATGCTCAGTAAAATGAATCATTAATTCTTCAGTTGCCAAATGATGCCCAGGTATGAATGTTGCATCAAATATAGTTGCCAGAGTGTCCATCACTCCTTTCACTTTGTATAGTGCTGAAAATTTGGGATTTCCTCTGGTTGGCTCTGCCCATCTGTCACTGTTGTGAAGGTATGAAGTTAGGCTGATAAAACGATACTGGCAAAAAGCAATTTATGCCAATAAAAGGATCTGCAGACCAATAGAGATCAGTCTCTGGTAGCTGAGGCAGGCCCATCAAAATATTGCATGCAGTTTATGCTTTCGTCACTGTTAATGTCTGCACAAGGTTGGGCACTTGTCAAAATAGAGTATCTGTTGGTGTTACAGATGATGATGTCTACTTTCGTCAGGAAATAAAGGAAAAAACATAACATCAAATCCATCTGAAAACACAGCTACTGAATTATTAGAGATAAAATCATTGACAGTAAATGGTGTATGAATTAAAAACAATATAACTTTTATTCTCACTATCATCAACTGCATTCATATCATGATCTGCCTGCATCTGAAACCTATAAAATGATCCTTCACTGAATTGAAGAAAATTGATGGAATGAGCAGTTAACATCGCTTGTCAGAACTGCTATGATATGTAGCTGCCATTTTCTGATTAGCACACGGGGCAAATGAGGCCAACATAGGTAAAAACTTTTTTTAAAAATTATTTTTAAATTAATCAGTGTAGGTTGATGTCATAAACTGGGTTGAAAATGAACAAAGTTCCAATTGGTTTCAGAATCAGCATCAATTTGGCATTATATAAAAGCCTGCTTTTAATAGATGTGCTTAGGTGAGCTTATCATTATGTAATCATCAGACCAAAATGGAAATTTGCACTTAACAAAATCTGTAGACCAAGGCAGAAATTTGTGCTTCAGTCAGGGGATGGGTGAAGGCACTTGGTAGTATAGAATCTGTTACACAGTTTATTATCCCCTATATATACAACTTGGGTAAAGAAATTTATTTTTAAAATATCTCTTCCGTCTTAAAATAAATGATAATTCAGTATCCAAAACTTATTTAAATATATGTGCAAACTTGTGCTAATGACTTTTAAATGATTTTATTTCCAACTATTTGTCAAATTTGGTGAAGATTAAAATATCCTAATAAGTTAATAACTATATTTTTCCCTTTCAGAGTAAACTTTTTCAAAATTAAATGTACAGCAGTCTCAGTAACTTGAACTGAATTGGTCTGAGACTGTCTCAGATAATAAAAATAAAAAAGAGATTGGCTAGTATAGTAGTAAAGAATGAGAATACTCTTGCAGAATTGATGAGCCAGCAGCATATCACTTTCATTTAGTGATTCTTATCATTGAAAATGTCTTATACCTATCAAGTAGTGTTGTATATAATTACATGTACTATAAATGTTGTAATAAAAAGTAAATTATATGAAGTTTGTCAACTGGAGGTACATTTGTTTAGTGTCATCATTGTACACAAATGTTCAAATTCAATGTAATTAACATAAATCTTCAGTACCTCTTTTGTTAACATTTTTTTTTGTAACACTTCATTTGCATGATCATTATACATTAGGCACTTTTAATGCATCAGCAGTGTATTTTTGATTTATTGGTTTTATTTATGTTTTCATTCCAAGTCATAAAAATGGACACAAGATAAACTATATAATTGAGACTTGGATAATTCAAAAATACTTTGGTTGGGCATTTTTTAGCTGATTTTCCATTCATATACAGTTCACAAGAATCTTTAAAGAAATTCAAACTACTCTATCCATGTTTTTTTTTTTATAATGTTTATTTTGTTTATTTTTATGATTTAATGAATTGTGTGTTTGCTACTGTTATTACTACTGTTATTACTCGTAGTTATATTTCTTTTAAAATGTATTTATTCATTTAGTGACTTGTGAAATACCTATTTGTCTTACACAACTGGGGTTTCTTTCCTTATTTTGTGAGGAAGTAAACTTAAAGATCCCCCCTCCCCTCAGTCACTACTGTCACTTGTTGTAAGAGAGTATAGTCCAGTGACACATTTCAGAGTTATAAGATATATTTAAAACATTTTAAAAAAAGACTTATTGATTAAGAATTTATTAAGAATTTAATACTTTAACATTTTGCAATTTAATTCTCTGTTGTAAAAGAACTTTATTTTTATTTAATTACAGAAAAACCTATCCCCGAGACAAAGACTGTCAAACCTATGGCTTCTAGTCCTGTATCACAACCTACACCAATTACAAAACCAAAACAAGAAGAAAAGGTAATTTACTCATACATGCAAGGTATTATCCAGTACTAAGACATGGGTCTTTCTCTGGATTAGTGTACCAGTTTGTAACATTAAGTGCAAAAACTAAAGTGGGGTAAATGTAATTATTTTACATATTAAGGGGGTGAATAACGACATTAAAAAGATACACATTTTAAAAATATTAATTTTATAAGTTAGAAAAATGTAAGATGTATAACTTTTTCCTATTATAACAAAGAAACTAAAGTTAAGGAAGTACACTAGATTAAAAATGTTTTTAAATAAGCAGTACAATTATTTTCTTTACAATGAATATATTTCTTTAATAAATTATTAATTTAATCTTGATGCATGTTTGTTTCAATGGGTTAGGATAACTTTGTAATGTGGAAACATAAATTTGTTTTTCCGAGGTATTTTTCAGTTTTTCATTGACAAAGAATATCCACCATAGAGGAAGCTCTATTTTTCTAAACATAACAGACTGAATTATTATGATGCAAACAGAATATTGAAATTGAGTACTAAAAAACAGTCTGTTTAAATAATACCTTTTTAAAGACAATAAATGTAACTGGGGTGTTTAAATTTTGTATAGTTTGTCCACCACTTATTTGAACAGGTATGTGAAACTTTAAATGCAAAAGAAACCATATGGAATTGAATATGTAAGCTATTTATGATGATAATCACTTTATTCAAAACATATCGATGTATCAGAAATCTTAGCTGTTTTCGGACAATATTACTGACAATTTCATGACCTGATCTTGATGGAAACGAGTCATATTTTTTATTTGGTACTTACAAATGCACTCAACATACCAAGACGAAATGAAAGTTGTCTTTCTTTAATGTGATGCCTTTGAAAAATGTAAGAAAGTTGTTAATGATATTGTCATTACATTTACAAATTTATGATTAACTTCATTGTGAGCTAAAATGGAAAAGAGGGCAAATTAGTTTTTTTTTAAGGCGATGTGCGGGTCTGTAATATAGTGATTTTGGTAATTTTTGTGTTTAGACATTTTTACATATTTGGGCAATAAAAACTATCTTCTTTTCATTTCCAATGGTTATTTAGTTGAAAAATGTCTCTAATATACTGTAAAAATTATTTAAAGTAAGTAACCCACATGCAGAAGTTTTCAATCGACTTCTAAAATGATGATTTTCAACACTTGACAATGCACATTTCTAGCAGATGACATTATTATTGTCGCATACCGTTGTGTTCAGCATTTCCTCGCCTCTCTAATAAAAGATTGTCCTTCGGGATTTCCCGTTTTATTTCGGTAACAAGACGTTCGGCCTGAACACTACACAAGCACAGTGCCTTCCATGTATGGTAGTGTGACGTGAAGGCTGCGATACGATTCGCTTGACTAGGTCACGTGGTACTGTCATGGCGACTGTTTACATGTGCAAAAGTGACGCTTAGCGAAGTACTTGTGAGTGAAAATGCCTCGTACAAAGCAGTCAACACGTAATTTAGTGCCTAAAAGTAAGCAGAATAGAAAGAAACAGATGCAGAATCTATGGGGAGCAAGAAAGGAAGCAAAATTAGCCACAGTACAGCAACAAGTGACATCTAAGTGTGCACAAGTCGAACCGAACACTTCGTGTTACAAACCATCTACGGCAGACAGTTTACTTGGCACGAAAACAAGATCACAGTTCAAGAAAGACGCATACGAAAGTTTGGGTAGTTCTTGCAGTCACGTCAGAGTCAATGACAATGGGAAAGAGGCGAAATTCAAGATGCAAAGGGGCATTGTCGATTTCAGAGAAGTGGAGAGTCTTGTTGGCATCTCTGTTGCCCTCAGTGTAATGGTATGAATCTCTCTCTCGCTAGTGACTCCAAACCGATGCACGGTTTTGCTGTTTATGCTGAAGTCAAGTGCACTGTATGCCAAGAAACAATCTATGAAAATTATCTTGCCTCCAAGGATACACAGTCAAAAGTATTTCACAAAAACAGGCAAGCCGTTTATGCTTCAATAGTTTGTGGCATGGGTGCTAGTGCTCTGAGAAATTTTTGTGAAAATTTAGATTTGCCTGCAATGCACCACAAAACATTTCTTCAGCATGCAAACAAAATGTTTAGTAAAGTGGAAGACTTTAGAAATCATGTCTTTGGAGAGACAGTAGCATTTGTTAGGGATATGCATTCTAAGCACAGTGGACTCTTGGTGTTTCTTCTAACAAGCAATTGCACGACATCAGCTCTCAAGCCCCCACCAGAGGTTCGTACACACACCACCAAATGAAAACAAATTAGCTGAGCACCTTCTACCGATTTACAGCCATCTCACAGAGGAATATTTGCTCAGTAGGTGTTGCTCAGGAAAGACATAGAATGCAAATGAAAGTTTACATAGCTTGATTTGGTCCAAAGACAAATTTGCCTCAAGAAAGTGTGTGGAGTTTGCCGTCATAACGGCAGTTTAACTTTGGAGCTGCTGCTGCCCACAGTGCCAGGTTCTTTGGTTTTCAAACAGGACATCATATGGCTAGGATTTGTGAGTCAAGAATGAGGAAAAGACTTAACAACAGCACAAAGTATGTTAAAGACAAGGCCATAAAACGAAGAGACAAAGTCAGGGCTGCAAGAACCCAAAGACAAGAAGAACTTAATCAGCTGGAGGGTGGCCCAGCCTATGGTGCTGGATTGTTCTAAGGTGACACAATTTTCTTTCTGAAAACACTTTTTATCAATATCTTGTGTTTAATACAGTTGCCTGGTAAAAATGGTGGGTTAAAATTGTGTGTGAACACAAGTAATGAGGTTTTGAAATAAGTTTTCTCACTTTTCTTCGTTTTCCCGCTTTTGCATATTTTTACACTGGGGAATTGAATATTTTAAAATCTATTCAACTGATCTCTCTGAAACTTTACACAGTCAAACAACTCACTCCAATGCACAGAATTACCATTGGATTTTAGTATATGTACAATACTTTTGAAAATATGACATTTCAAAGAAATAATTTACAATAAAAATATGTCGCTTTTACCAAAAAATTAATAAATAATTTTCTATCAAAAATATAGACTAAAGGAATGGTAATTCTGTGGACATAGCAATACTGTAGCTATGTGCAAAATATTTAAAAGAAATATTTAATAGGAACTGAGAAAACTTGTTCCTAAAATTTCAATATGGCGGATGTTTACACATGGTTTCCATAGCAACCGCAAAGCCAACCATCAAGTTCACTCTATTTTCACATTCTATTTACCTCTAGTACTTAATACAAAGCAATAAAATAAACTAGGAAGTAATATTAAAAAAACTAGATTTTTGACCCTCACATCGCCTTAAAGTGGAATGTTTCTGAACATAATCAATAAATTTGATAAACATTAGTATATAAATGTTTTGATTGCATTATTAATGATTAAATAGAATGGCATTAATGTAGATTTTGGTAACGTAATAAAAGTTTTGGATCTAATATATGGAAACAAAGTGTTACAAAGTTAATGCTTTTACAGTCTTATTTCTTCCAGAAATTGACCATTTCAAAATAAAATGGATCTAGAAATAAAATGTTGCTCTAATATATTTTCACTTCAAAGAAAATAGCTATGTGTAATTATTCATGTCTCAAAAAGAGATCCATTTTTTGGTTTCAAACAAATTTGTATTGCAAAAAATTACAACATAAATAAATATAAATTCATGCAAACATATTGTGTCTTTCAAACTCATTCTGAATATATAGAATATAAACACATGACATTTCAATACTTCATTTTTAAGAAAAACATTTCAAATGGGCCCACTCCATGCACCCAGAAAATATATGAAAATGGAAGTTGTGCATTTTAGTGTAAAACCCTTTTCTATGCTGGGATATATCATTGTGCATCCCATGTATATACACTATCATTGCACATCCCTTATATATACAAGCTTTTACATCCCTATTTAAACTATATTATTCTCTTGCTGATAAAATGTGACACGTAAAATTCAGCTTGCATTACAGTGCCAGGAGCCTAACTGTTATGCTGTTTGAGGACATATCTGTAGTGTAATTATTAATATACAATTATAATATGTTTTTGCCTGTTTGTGTCATTGTTTATATGGATGTTGGTATATGTGTGTATACAATTTTATTAAATTTGAAACATTAAGAATAAGACCTTGAATTATTTTTCTTCTACCAGCCAGTATCAGCATCATTGGATGAGAATTGGCCAGCTCTTTCAGAGGTTACAGATGTAAGTGAGTTTTGCTTATGGACCGCCATATAATGACTAGCTCACATTAGTCACATAACATAATTTTGCATACATGACAGCCTTCCATAGGCCATTGTGTGTTTACATAACAGCTTCTAGTAATCTTAGTAGGTAGTCCCATTCACTTTTTTTGTACTTATATTATGCTTATAATGTGTATTCTAATAAGTACCCTATTCTAATCACTTTGAATTTGAGCATAAAGTCCAGTCATAAAGGCGATAATTAGCTTATGAAGAGCAGGTCTTTTTGCTTCATTTTTGTCATATAGTATGGTGGCTTCTGTGCTCTACTAGGTTACGTTGGTGTGTGAATCCAACATTGTCGTCAACTTATCAGTAAAACGTGTTGCTGTAAGTTGATTCCTGTGAATTCCATTCAAGATCCAATATGGCAGAAATTGTGGCTTGAGTTTGGTCTCGAGAATTCAAGATTATTTTTAATGTTCTTCGTGGTGTGTCGAATAAACACGAAAGGAAATTCAAGAATATTCCTTCTGATAAGCTTGATAAAACGTGAAATTTAGGACGTGTGCTTGGAGAGCATGTCGAAGATTCTGGAACAGTGTGTAACATGTCTCTAGAAGAGACGTGGGGATACCTCCTAAATAGGAAAGACTTGTTGCAACAATGTGATTGTGAAACACATGCCAGCGACAGCCACCAACTTTGAACAGGTTATGTGCATATACTTTATTTAATTCTCTGAAACTCTACTATCATTTCCGTTATGATAACCCTGAACTTTGTTACATATTCATGTTAATTGAATGCTTATGTATGCTAGGATAAACTGAACGATTGTTCAGCGTTAATTGAACATTGTTGTGAAGTGATATAAATGTCAACACTTTTTTGTTTGTATTTGTTATATGTATATATTTGATTGCTGATTTAATAGTTAAATTTATTGATCTTTTCACTCATATTGATAACCTTATGTTGGAGAAGGAAGTGGGTGGATTGGGGCTTGCTAAATATAGATTAAAGATGGATTTGTCTTCTCCTTTAGTAATAAGTTTTCCACCTAGGGAAATATTGTGTGACAATAAATGTTTGTCTTTAATGTTGTGGAAGAGAGAAAACATTTACAGCATCCACATATCCGCCAAGTGAGAGAGATGAGTGGTATCTTCTGGAGAATTATTAAAACATAAATTAAGATTCTCATCACTTGTAATTAATTATGGATGATTAATTAATAATAATAACTAGTGCCTAGGCATCAGAGGTATGTTTTACTTACTCCATATAATCTATCATAGAAGTTAACTGTACTTAGTAGTACAATATTGTTTTTCAAGTGCTGGCAGTTGTAAAAACATCTGCTCACATCTTTCACAGAACTGTTCACCATAACTGTTGTAAAAATGCTTGTTTAAAAAAAAAAAAATTGTGGATGGACTTCATAAAGGTTTATAGAAGAGGTATTTATTAGTATTGTTAATATTACTATTGCAAAAGCTATCACATTATTTCTTTCACTATTTTACTTATCCCAACAATGGCATTGATAAATGATTGTTTTAAAAGAATTATCTTTGTTTTTAATTGTTTTCACTGGACAAAGTAGTTATTGTTTGGTTTCTAACAATTTTTTATTAGCAATAATATTATAATTGGTGAAATAGAATAGCATATTAAATAATATCTGCAGTTTTTATTTTTTTTTAAATGGAATTGGAAGAACATTATAATTATTATTAATAGAAATAATCATTATTTGTTTTTCATAACTTATGTAAAACGCTTCTTATCTTATTTGCTTTAATGATTTATTTTGTGGGTTTTTTCCCCTGAAATGCAGCAATCTCAGAATTCTAAAAAGGCGGGGATAAAATCAGTCCAGACAACCCCTAAATTAGCCTTGGATGTAACTCAACAACAGTCAATCATAGATGTAAAAAATTCTCAGCCAGTGGGTCCAACTGTGACCACAGCCCCCCAATCTCAGAGTGACTCAGGAGGTGATGATTCATCAAAAGAGAATAAAGAAAATAGTGCTGATGAATCACAGCAAACTCCAAAAGCAAAGAAAGGTAGGAATAGGTTATTTCTTTTTTAATAGTAGCATCTCATTTCATTTATGGATTTAGGATAATCTTTTGGGATTAGGAAAAATATTGGCTATTTAATTTATTCAAAGTGCAGAGTTTTTGCACAAAATGCTTCCTTTTGTCTTGTTTACTTATAGGTAGGTCTTGCAACATCAAGCAGTGGTTCCAAGCAATAAAAATGCAAAATATTAGACCTTTTTTTAGCTGCCTGTTTCTTTCTAAGCATTTAGGTTATTTTACAATTTCTTGTATGATGTAAAAGTTTTATCCATCACTTGTTGTATGATATTTATTTTGTTAATTTGAATTTTTAATATAACAAAGTGTTGGTGCACCTCCACTAAAATGATAGACAAAATTTAACATTTTGTGCTAGAGACTAGGCAATGTAATTTTTACAAATTTGAGAAACCTATTCCTGTTGATCTCATTTTCTTTTGTGACTGAGTATGTAAGTAAAATTGGACTCTTTGAATGGATTAATAGAGACTACTCTCCTGTTTAATTTGACATTTGAAGCAATCTGTGTGCTAAATATGTGTTGAGATATGTTATTTGCTAACTTTTCATTATCATTTGTGATATGTTTGGATATAATACTGGCATTTTGGTATATTATAAGGCTATGGATCACATTAGCTACTGCATGCTGATGTAAATAATAATCAAGGCTTGTTTTTATTAAAATAATTATAAAACTCTTTCTTCAAAATATCCATTTATTACATTTCATCAACAAAATTTGTTGTATACATCTGTGTTTTTGCCAGACTTTACATACGAAAGTCTGAATCTTTGGCATCAGCAACTAAAAATAGAAATGAACATTATTTGCTAATGTTTTAAAAAATTATTTTGTACTGATTCAAGAGAAAAACTAACAAAACAATATAAAGAGTAAAGAAATACTTATAAAACACACATAGACACACCACCTATTCATAGTCACATGATAATAACTAATACTTTTGTCTATTGAAACAAAAACAGCAATCATTCCCCAACTCTCCCACCTATCCCTGGTATAAGTATGATTTCATCTAAGTCGAGAAATTTTTTTAAATTTAAAGAAGGACTATTATTCACTCGAAGAATGTTGTCTTATTCTTTCACAATTAACTTTAAAAAATCATGCTTCTTCTCAAAGCATTTATAGTAAAATGATAGTTTCATAGGTTGGTTTAATTTGATTTTACTATTCTTTTTGCACATTGGCACTTTCCTCAGGAGTATTCTGAAAACATTATGCAGAAATATTTTCATGGATCTGAGAATTTGTATTTTGTTTTAACTGAGTGATATTTCTTAAACTTTTGTACCATTTATTTTACATTAAATTAGAAAAAAATGGAGAGAACCTATTTTGAAACTTTTTATAGCAGCAGCTTGGCATGTGGATAATTAATAAGAGAATAATAACCATACATATTACAGCATTATTTACTCTTTACAAGAGTAATTGCTTCATTCTTGTATTCATTTTGTGATGATGGTGCCTATAATATGGGGAATTTAGTCCATTAAACTGAGTCTTGTGATAATTTGTAGAAAGAATGAATAAAAGAAATGATTATTGCAGTAGCAGTTTGCTCCTTCTCAAACAAAATTATTAGAGATGAAATGGATGGTTTCTTATCTAAAAAAGAAAAGAAATGTAGTTCAAAAAATATTTTCATTCTAGGTTCAAGACAAAAATGGGTACCATTAGACATTGAACCTCCTAAAGGTCACAGAGGACGACGAAGCAGGAGTGCTGGTAGGCGGAATTCACCACCCCCAAATCGCAGAGACCCAAAGCGAATTGGGGGTGATCGTTCTCAACATGGAGGTACGAAAAGTATTTTTTTTAAAAAAAACAAATTATAAACCGTTAGTCATGATCTGTTTGTCTTTACTTTTCTTAAATTTTTTATTTTAGAAACCTGTGGCTTTTGATTATAAAAGTATATTAATCATCAACTGACTTATTTCTTTGATGTTGTAGTTTTAGTAGCCTGTCAGTTTGATTATTAAAGATGCAGTTGTCATCAGCTTGCTTTTATTTTTTTGATTCTGCAGTTTTAGTAGCTTGTAGATATGATTATAATATGTTTAGTCATCAGCTTGCAGTTTGTTTTTGTTTCTTAGATTCAGCAGTTCTAATATTCTAGAATTATAAAAATATATGAACATCATTAACTAGAGTACTTTCTGCAATTTATTTCCATTAGTTTGTTGGTTGGGTAATAAAATATTGGGTCATTATCAGCAGGGTGCTTTTGTTTCTGTGATTGAACATATCTAGTAGCAGGTAGTTAAATCAAAATACTGAACATTATTTTTTCCACAATGATTCAGTCTGGTAGTTTGTGGGTTAGATCATACGGTGATGATTATTATCATCATCTTGCCTTTGTTTCTGTGATTCATATATCTGGTAGATTGTTGGTCAGGTCATAAATTATATTTATTGTCATTATCAATTGATTTCCTTTTGAAATTCAACTTTTCCAGAAGCTGTGTATTGACTTACTTGACTTATCTCCTTGAATTCCTCGTGGAACAACAGTTCTCCATCTCAATCTATTCTGGGCAGCCTTTTTCAGTTCACCCCATTAGTATTATTTTTAATTTATTTCAAATTCAGAAACAAAGAAATAATGAAAAGTTTTCTTATCTTTTTGTTGAACTTGTGAATTTGTGCATTGTTGGTTTTTTTTAACAAGTCTATTAAAAACTTAAAAGCAACTAATTATCAATAGATTTAAAAAATTTAAATTACTACCTATTATAGACATACTAAGGAATTTTAAATTTATTTTGAATTCAAAACAAAGAAATCATAAAAAGTTTTATCTTTTTGATGAACTTGCGAATTTCGGCATCTTTTTTTTTTTTAAAAACAAATCTACTAAAAAATTTAAAACGACTGTAATTATCAATGGATTTAAAAAATTTAAATTACTACCTATTATAGACATACTAAGGAATCTTAAAAGTATTATTTTTAATTTATTTCGAATTCAAAAACAAAGAAATAATACAAAGTTTTCTTATCTTTTTGTTGAACTTGAGAACGTTTTCAACGTTTTTTTGTTTTTTTTTAACTAGTCTACTAAACAATTAACTCTTTACCGGGCGGAGCGCCCCAAACCACCATAACGTCATATCTGGCAAAACGCCCGAAAGTGTCCGTATCAATCAGTGCTCTTTTCTTCTCCTATCGTTCGAGAAATCATGAGAGTTCCGGTGTCTATAGGAAGTCTTACATTTGTACAACGATTACTGCGCCATTTTGAAATGTTTTCTCCTTGATTCGTTTATTTTTGCATCAGGGTATATTTTTTCTTGTTTAAATTATCATTTTCTAAATAATAAAATTACTACCCCTGACTAAAAATAATCAGTAAATAAAATAATATATATAACTATGATCTGTGACTTTCAAAATGTGTATTGCAAGAAAATAACAACCAAACTGACACAGTGGAGTGATTACTTTCGAACTACAGAAGTCGTTATTTCAGAGGAAAAATAGGTAATTCTATTTTTTAAAAAATGTTTAAAAAAGAAATAATCATAGATTAAAGTATTCATTAATACATGCTTGCAAAAAGATACTTCATACATGATAGAAATATCGTGGTAGATTCAGTGCAACACTTTTCATGAAGACAAGTGACAGAGTGTAATAATAAAGTACTACCCGTGTTATGAAAAAGTTTTAATGGGCTAATCAGATTGTAGGTTACAAACCTATGTAGACCTGACTTTATTGTTTCTAAATGGTACCCCCAGTGCCCAAATTTAACTTTTTTGGGCTTTGATGCTAAAATTGACCCATTTTCAATTCATTAAGGTACTTTCATCAAAGTTTATGAATACTTTAAGAAAATTAAGAGAAAGAACAACAGCATGGTTTGAAAGATGAAACATCAGTGTTTATTTTCATATAAAAATGGTTAGCTCATGTTAAATGGGAAAATGATGCTCATTGATAATTTTTTTAAGCAAATTTGCATGCAATTTACGTTACAAAGTAAATGCATTGTTGTATATATATGCTGTGATCCCACATGATGCACATTTTATTTTGCCTGACTTTGGTGATGGCAAAAACAAAGACTGATTTGATGAGTCTGATGGGATCTTTTAATATGTTGTAAACCCTTGATCTTATTTCAGGTGTCCTGGAATTCTGGAAAATCTGTCAAGTGTATGTTAGGGATAGCAGGTTGTACATGAAGTGTTTGGCTCTGGTTTGGGTCCAGAAGTTGATTGCACAGGCTCATTTGCCACATACATGAAATGTTTGGCTCTGGTTCAGGTTGAGAAGTTGATTGCAAAGGATCATACACTTCTGGTGCACATTTGACAAGGGCTTTCAGTCTTTTTTGGCTTGTTTATATGCTACTGGTGGGATTTATTTTGCTGGTATGAGTGAATGATAGGTATTCCTAACTGTAATAGAAAGTGAAAATATCAAAAGCTGTCTAATTATAGGTGCAGCATCAGAATCCAGAAATTGGCGTGATGATATGGGCACTCACAGTTCATTGGGAGATAACCATGGTCGAGGGGGATTTGGTACCTATAACCGCTCTCGAGGACGAGGCCGTGGTGGTAGAGGTGGTCGAGGTGGCCGAGGCCGCGCCAAAAGCTTGGATGGTGGAGAATCCTTTGTGGGTATGTAGCATAATTACTATTATTGTGCTATTAAAAAATCATTACCATAACTAATATATAACTTTATTACAGACAATTTTCTTGAAGTATTACGATGGACATAATTTTACTGTACAGCTTAATGGGAAAAAAGAAATAATATTTTTTAACAATTTAAATATATAGCCCAACATGCATAAACCTGGTAGTAGTAATGCTGTAAGTCTTTCAGGACTGTTTGCTGTGGCCCCCCTCCCCCATACTCATATATAAACATGGAACACTTTAGCTTTATTAATAAGCAAATATATAGTTGTATTAATTAAATGGCTGATCCCATGTGATGTACATTATTCTGCCTGATTTTAGTGAAGGCAAAAGAAAAAGACTGATTTGATGAGTCTGATGGGATGATATTTTTGAGAAACAAATAAATACATCACTCATGAAAGAAAAAAGAAAATAGATCTCTGTCTCGAAGTAAAATTACCTTTATATTCATTCCTACAATAAAATTTTATGTAATGTGCACAAACATCCAAAACAGAGAAACTCAACAAATATTAAACAAAACTGAATGAAATGATAATAGAAAAATTAATATTATTTGAGAATTGTGTTGATCTGGAAACTGCTCTCAACTCTAGATATGATTGACCTAGGTGTTAAAATATTTGAAAGTTGGCCCCACCATTTAAATGTTATAATCAAATTAAACTGCACTGAGTGAAAGGGAATATTTGCTGTTCAAGATAATTAAAACTTCCCTTAGAGGATTAGCTCAAAACTTCCCTTAGAGGATTAGCTCAAAACTTCCCTTAGAAGATTAGCTGAAACTATCGTGAATGTCCAGATTTTTTAAACTGTTTTGGTTGCCTCTATGAGCCTGAGGACTTTTTTTTTCTATTTTTGAAAAATTTTGAATTAATTATGGGCCTTTTTAAATTTTCCTTTTAGTTAAAATTACTTATTCTTCATTACAGCTGTTATTTATGCTTTGTCTGTTAGTTGTTTCTCTTTGTGTGTAGTTGTGTTTCTGTTCAATACACATAATCCATATATGATTAGAAACACTATTAATCATCATCTCTAACTCTGTAACATATAGGTTTCTAATATATAGATGAAATTGTTTTTATATGTTCAAAATAATATAATGGCTCATGTACTTTCTTATTTTTGCATATGCTTTATTGAAGTAAAATTTAAAACTGGTGTCACGTCTTCATTAGAATCTTCCAGCAGCAACTCTTTGAGAGAGCAAATTTATATACATTTGATAAATATATAAATTAGTATATGAATATTTTGATGGTGAAAGCATTCTTTAGTTGGGTTTGAAGGATAGAGGTGTTTCACTTTACTGATCACAGCATGAAGCTGAATTGAACTAGGGTTCATCTAGCTGTAGGCGTTTTTACGAAAAGCACAATCAAGATGTTTTTTATTTTGAAAAAAATATATTTAAAAAACATTAAGTATAATTTACATAATGTCAAAAAGTAAAGAAATATATATATGTGTATGTGTATATTACTTTATTAGTTAGTAAAAATAAAACTATTTCTAAAATAAATGAGTTTGAAAAATGGTTTGTGTGTTAAATAATGATTCATGTTTTTTAACATTTTCATTTGCATTTTGTGAAGGTGTTGAAATGGATGATTAAAATAATGATCATGTGATTTTGCTTTACTTGATTATTAATTATTTTACACCAAAGCAGTGAATTACATTATATTTTATACACAAAATTACAACGGATTGAATATCAGCTCCTGCTCTATTTCTTGTTCTTTTCTTTTTTTTGAAGAAAAACTCTTATAAGTTGGGGTCTACTCTTGTTGATCAGGCATGCTGTTTTTCAAAGTCATAAATTCTTTTAAATCCAAATATAAGTTAGGTATGTATGTGCTCATCATAATAGCAGTAAATTTTTTGACTTACGCTCAGGTGTGTATTGTATCAATCAACCTTAAATTATTTGATCCTGATATGAAAATTGATCTTTTTAGACAGTTTTGATCTCTTTACTGTAGAGTTTTTCATTTTTTATTACTATAATTACTTTTCAGATTCAAATAGTAGAAAATTAAGAAAGCTGTCAGCGAAGAGAAAGATGAAAAATATTGCCCAAATTAAGAAATGGATAATTTGTGTAAAGATGGCCTTTGGGGTGTTTGTCAAATTACAACTGTTTTAGTTATTATTCTGCAGCCTCTTTATGTAATTCACTGTACCAGCCCTACTCCTGTGTGTGCATGCTTGCATTCACACACTTTTTTTTTCAGTCCTAAATTTTCTTCTTTGGAGCTTTAGTATTTATGTTTTGCTAATGACATAAACTTCGGTGTAATTTATAAAGTTTGTCTATTTAATTTTTACATCACTCTTAATATTTATTTCTGTTTTTATTATTAAAAAATAATTTCTTTTCAGGATCACCCGATGGTCAGTATGCAGGTTTTGATGATCAGCCATTCTTCATTGAACCATCATTAATGCAGGGATTTGGTCCTGTTTACTTCAATGCACCGCCTACTAATAACAAGCGTGACTTTGTAAAGAAACAAATGTGAGTGAATTTTTCTAGGGTCGGTGTGAAGTTATATAATTAGCACAGATTATCTGTGCTTGCCTACCATAGAATTCAAGATTATATCGTTTTTAACTTGTCATTAAAAATATCATATATCCCGAATGTTTGTAGGGTCAGTGTTAAATTGTCAAAATGTCTTGGAATGCCAATTATTATCTATCTTAGAATTGAAGATTACATAATTTTTTAACTCAAAAGAAAAACCATAGCTTCCAGTTGATCATTTGTTTAAATTATGCAGATGGCTCCTAGTATCACTAGATTTACATTAAACTCCAAACAATAATGACAAAATTGTAATAAAAACAATTTAAAGTGGAATTTTACATTTTCTAGCTAATCAATTGAAATATATCAATAAAAGCTTTTATTTAGAAAACAACAACATGAGTTATTTTAAGTTGTTTGTTTATATCAAGAACAGCAAAGGGTTTATGTATGTTAATCTGAAAAATATTTGTATTATTTGTCTCGGAACTGACAAGCATGTATGTGGAAAAAAATAGTTTGTTGTAATACCCCTTGAATACTTGATATGATTTTTTTAAACTCAGAAATTTGTTTACCACTTTTACCTGTTTGTCACCATGCCTATCTTTATCTTAGTTCTATCTATCTATCTAGTTTACAATGTATGAATTATGGTACATCTATATTTCTGAATACCTTGTGAGTCACATTTAATAAAACCAGAAAAATACCAGCCTCAATCACTTAGCTACTTTTAAATTAAAGAGCAAGAACTCAACATTTTCTCCTCTATATTTGCATCATTATTATTAAGGTCTTGTGTCGATGGTCATACAAATATTTTTATAAGCATTTGGGTGAAGTGTTGCATAAAACACAGTGAAAAATGTCATATTTATTAAAACCTCTTGCCTATCAGGTCACATAGTTATGCTAAGTGTCATCCTGGCAGGTTGTTTTGCTGCTATATGATAATTGAATGGGTGAGCTTACTAAAAAATGAAAAGCAGCTGTAATTATAAATGGATTTAAAAAATTTAAATTGCTACGTATGCTAAACATATTAAAGAATTTTTTAAGTATTATTTTAAAATTATTTAAAATAAAAAATAAATATATAATAAAAAGTTTACTTACCTTTTCTTGATCTTGAATGGTAATTCTCACAAAGTTTGCTCACATTGTTAAATTTTAATTAAGAGATCATGGGTAAATGCAACCTGATACCTCCAAAATTTTATAAAGTCTTATGTGATTTCTGGGTGTTTTGTTGGTATTTTGGAAAAATATCCAGGATACCGCCTCATCAGAGGTCTCACCCATGAAATTTTGAGACTCACAACGTCCAGCAAGCAACCACCAAGCACTGGTACTCAATGGCTGCAGCCGTCAAGATGTGTCTGATGAAAGCTTCAAAATGTACCAAAACAGATCTCGTCCCTGAGTGAAATATAAACCACAGAACTGTCAAATCCATCAATTCCAATGAAAAATCCAATGAATAGAAGTCACGCATCCAACTGAAGTAAAGAAACAGGTTTTTCCCCCCATGAGCTGACATATCGAATGCTGAAATCCATGCCATGTCATGTTGAGAGACCAGTCTGGACAGCATCACACTATTTTCTATGAAATCACTAGTGGCTGGCAAAAAAATCCTCAGAAGATGAATCATCAGCTAAAATGTAATCTGATTCACAAAGTTGAAAAAGACTCAATAAAAGCAAAAGCATTCTGACTTGAAACCATGACTTGCAGAAATTTCTTTTCAGCACAACAAGATGCAATGGTTGGTGGCTAAAGACAGAACAGTGTGTGTACAAATTACAATCAACTCACTTCTCGACCTCAGTTAACTTACCAACCCTGTTGTAGCGACGTTTTTGAATTGGAATCGCCAAATTCCCTCTTTGTCTTAGCATTTTCTCATGGGTTATGTCGATTCTTTTATGTCACCAAGCCCTAACATCTCGAGCACAAAAGAGGGCCAAAATCGTGACTTAACATCGGTTATCTCAATCCCCATGATGACTAATTGCCAGGGAAAGATTTATTTGCAATATAATGCATTTGATTTATTCAGGGAATTCTTTTTAATCTTTTTATATTGCGGTCAAGCCACCACCTTTTCTTTTTCCTTCCATAGCAGGGCACAGGAACAGTCGTTGGATAGTCCCTATGTAGAATTTTTAATTATAATTTTTAACTGATTTTCTCTTTTATTTTGATAAATACATATGAGTTATAATTTAATTAGCAGCATTATTATTTTTTTAAAGTTTATTTCTCCGTAAAATGGATATATGAATGAATTGATGATGCGCATAGTAATTTAAAAAGGTGTAAATTTTAATTTATATTTTTGTAATGTTACTCCAGTTAGCAACTGCTGGTTCAAGAAAAAGATGTAGCTGAGGTGAAAGGGGACTGTATTTTATTCGGACTTTAAAATTATGCAGTTTGCAGTGAAGGCAAAGTGTAGAATGTTCCAGCAGTTAATAAAATAACAAAGGACTATCAATGTATTGCATAACTCACTTAAGTTAGACACCAACCTTGAAGTTAAAGTTACCTGGCTAAAACCTTTGTACAGAAAACATTATGTAAGGTACAAATATTTTTTGTAAGCACATATGTGAAAAGACTGGCTGAGAAAAGAGGAGGAGGAGGTAATAAATGGCTATTTTTTACAGCGACCGTGATTCGTTTGAAGTTCTGTCAGTGTCCAGTGAAGGCAGATTGTGGAATAATGGTCTACCAGCAGATTGCATCGCTTATTTAAGTTAAGCACCACAACATGAAACATGCTGATCTGGAAAGCATGTAATTGTTCGCATACAGCATATAAGAACGTTCCTTGTGGTACCAAGCTGGACTTGATTAGATTCATTGAACTGAAAAAGCATTAAATTGGATGAACAATCCACAAATGTCTGAGCATGAAGAGTTCTGGGAGAGTGCATCTTTATAGATCTTTCCAAACTGAAACCAATGATACCAAAACCATCCCTGTAGCTCAATTAGCAGAATTATTACATTTTAAACACTTATTGCAGTTTTGTCCATTTTGTGTTAACTGCATTAGTACTTTTTCTAACTCGAAAGCCATAAACGTATGTTGGATACTACTTATGTGAAGAGTCTGAACTATATTGTTTATCATTTCTTCATTTTGTGGACCTTCAAAGTGAGCTATTTTGTACAACTTCATTTTTGAGCATAAGCTTGCAAAAAAATTGTAACTTTGGTTCTAATTTGAGTTACACGATTGATTTTAGTATCATTGAAATAGGCAGAAAAAGTTCTATCTGTCTATATACTTTTAAATAATTAGTAATGATTTTGAAAAATATGTTTGGAATATCTAGTTCTATATATCAATTTTAACTAAAGTAAGTGTACAATCTTTCAAGATCTTAAAATTGTGATGAATAGTTAAATTATGCCAAGAGTATAATTATATTAATAACAATTTCATCACTAAAATTGCTTCTAGGTACTACTTTTACTTTAATTACTGAGACTGTTGTGATAACATTTAATTTCAAGCAGTGATGATTATACTTCTGTTGAATTTATTTTTTTTTTTTTTAACAATTAGTAAAATTTTTCATCTGAGTTGAGACAGTAGTTATTGTAAACCATTATATACTAATAAGAAAAGGCAACTGATAGATGCCATAAATTGCAAATAAGTGTGCAAATGAGATACCATTGTTCTATTTAACAGGAATTGTAGGTGCAAGCAACACACCTTGGATAACTTATCTGATTTGCCAATGCACTCTTACATCCAAATCATGTTTTCTATTATTCTGTCACATACTAGAAATAAGTTGTGCAAAATAGTGCCATTAATACTATTCAGAACAAGCAAATCTTTTCACAACATAAAAACAGAAGTAGCATTTGATACAGTATTTACAATTAAAATAATTATCTGCATTTTTTCCTTTGATTTCATAATAAAAATAGTTCCTAAGACGTATCTCATGGGAAATTTAAAAAAATGTTCTATATTCATATAAACTAATTTTAATACAGGATATAAGTGTTAATGTATATTTCATTGGACTTTTCTCAAATTTTGCATGTAATGTCAAATTATTTTCTTTTTTTGCTGATGAAAAGATGTAAACATGGAAGAAGAGCAGCTATGGTGAGAAATTAGAAGTTTTGAGTACCAACATGATTTTGTTTATCTAAGAATAAATCAGTAGAAATGTGCCATTTCATCTGCCATTTTGATTTAAATGTTTTTGTAACCAAGACACCCATATACATTTTATTTTTCCCTTTAAATTTTTTCAGTATCTAAATAATTAATTCTATACTTTTCCCAAATGATTTCTGTCTTGACAAATGGCATGCTTTGATAAAAATGTATTTTTTAAAATTGGAACTTTTTCTTGGCACTAAACTTTGGAGAGTGACATGCATCTCTCTCTAACACACACACACACACACACACCCACATGAGCGCACACAGAGAATATAGTTTATGCACTTGTAAGTTTAAAAATTAATTTCTGACACCATACAATAGAATTTCAGTGGCATACATTTTCTAACTGTAAAATTATCATTCTTAACTATGTTTATTTTTATTTCTTCTTGTTTGTGTGTGACAGTGAATACTACTTCAGTGAAGAAAACCTTCAACGTGATTTTTTTTTACGAAGAAGAATGAACAAAGAAGGATGGATACCTATATCATTGATTGCCAGTTTTCACCGGGTCAAAAATCTCACTTTAGATATCAGTGTTATACTCGAGGTATGTGTAAATGTTACTTTATTCTACCCTGTTTGGGAGGAGTTTTTTTGGAAATCTGTTTTTTTCTTTGTATTTGTCTCATGTTTAGCTAGTTTGCATTGGGTGGGTGGTTTTTGTTGTTTTTGTCATTTTTTTAATTCAAAAGACATGCTTTTATAATCAAAGAAGACACTTTTATTCAAATTCTGTTTGTAAGCACAGTGTTTTTAATTTGTTGGTCTTGCTATATATGCAGTAGTAGTATTACATACAGAATCAATAATTTCAGTTTAATTATATACCCCTGTTTGCAGGTTTTTGGTCCTTCATTTTTATTTGTAGTTAGTAGCAGCAATTTGTAAAATATATAGTTTTATTTTGTGATGATTCAAGTATTTGTTTTGATAAAAAAAAAGAACTATTATAAAATAAAAATATTAAATAAATAAACATTGTTTAGTATAAACATTGTATAGTCAGCCTCATGATCATTCAGGCCTTGAATTAAACTGTTTTTATTTTGTTTTCTCTTGTTTAGGCCTTTCTGATTCAGACCTAAATTGCAGTTCTCAATAATCATTGGTATATAATCAACTCTTCTTCTTGTAGCAGGGTTCGTAGCACCCTTGAAATGTCCTTTAAAAAATCAGACCCATCTTGAAAAATATTTTGAATATTGTCCTTGAAAAACCCTTTAACTAGTTGAGAAGTGTTTGATTTTTATTTTAAAAGAAATATCACCCCTTTTTCTTCTCTATCAGTTTACATATATTTATTTTAAATAAAATGCTGTGAAAAAACATTTGCAAGTTATTGCTGAGTTTTCAATACTTTGGCATTCAGTTTGGTTGTTTCTGGCATGTCTTTCAAAAGACCTATTCTGAGAATTCCAACTTGGAGTACTATGAATGTTTGGAAACTAAATAACTAAAATACAACATTTTCCCCCCAATTCCAGAATAGAACGTCTTCTCAAGGTTAGTAGTCATTTTTAATTTTGTTTGGTCAGTTCAGAAAGTTTTTTTCTTGTACAGTTAGATTTTGGTGGGGCAGAGTTGACATAAAAACAAAAAAAATGACTCGATCAACTTAACAAGGAAATCATTTGCATATTACTAAACCAAATAAAGAATTAGGAGAATTTATAAAAGCAAGTAAATTGAGAAACAGACAACCAAGTGGTGAGGAATCAGCATGTGGTCAAGATAGTTTAGGAACTTCTGAATTTGTCAGAAAATGTGAGCCGGTTGATGATCTCCGAAGATTGTGTAATGACAGCCATGGATTTTCATGTTTTTGGAACCATCATAGTTTTCAGACTTGATTTCATTTAATATAAGGTGGAGTAATGTTTTATTATGATTAATATTGATTGTTTTGTTGCATTATTAAATATTGGCATAAGTTCATTGAACATTTTTAAAACTGCAATCGAAAATAAAGAAATCCACAGATAATTTTAACATTCATCTTAATAAATTGTAAATTTTCACAAATTAATAGGAGTACTTTTATTAATAATTACATCTGATTCTCTTTTTATGCTGCGGTTCACAAAATTTGTTCATCATTGAAAGGTTTGCAAATTTTGACATTATTATAGGCTGACATTAAAGATAGTTGTCCCTTACGGTGTCCGTCATTCTACTTTATGGTATGGTATTTAAGATTCTAGGTCGTTTACGATATAAATACTAATTCATTGAAAAACTTTTTTTGTTCTGTACATTTATGTACTCTTACAATAAATGCAAATGTGTAAAATTCAAAATTATTTGCATGTAATAAGCGTTTTAAGCAAGTGTAGGCACATAAAATTGACTAGAAATATTTTCTCTTTTATTTTCAACAATTAGTTATTTTATTTATATAATCATTAAAAGACGTTTTTGCCAAATAAACTTATATATTCATTTCTATCCACTCATCTAGAAAGGGGAAAGTTTTATGTATTTATATTAACTTTTAAAAAAAAGTTATTTCATTTTTAAAGTTGGTATTTGTGTTGGTTATTTGTTGCACAGTCAAACACTACAAACAAGAATTCTGTGTGCTTAAGATTAATGCAAAGCATATTATATTGATATTAAATTCAATTATACTATTTTAATTTGTAACTAAAACGTCAAAGGAATTATTGTAACAAATAGTGCACATACTGGTGGCCTTGAATATCATAATTCTATGTTCTTAAAAATTCCTTGAAGCCCTTGAAATTTTTTTCTAAATTGCCTACGAACCCTGTTTAGGCAATGAAGGAGAGTACAGAGCTGGAACTTTCTTCAGATTTTCTGATGGTGAGAAGTCTGAATAATCCAACAATTTGGCCTCTTGAACCGCCAGGGGAAAGTCTCCCTTCATTGACTCCCATTGTCAATTCCACATTGCATGCAGATGTACCAGAGTTTGTACCAGGCCAGAAGTATCCTTTCTTTACGACAGGTGCTTTTTTCTTTTATTTGCTGTTAATATTTTAAAAGAACTTATAATAGTAATTCATTACTCCACTTTTGATTCACCTCATAAAAGTTGTTGGCTTTCTGTTTAACTGATGATTTTACAGTGGAAAAAAGTGAAAGTCACTAATTTAAAAATATTTTCCAGTTGGTCTATATTTAATTTGTTTATAAATATGAGTAAATAATAAAAAGTAAATAAATGATAAATACTGTTAATTTCATCTTCTCAGAATGGAGTAAATAAATAGAAATTACTCTGCTGATTTGAAAATAAATTAAATTTTAAAAAAATAAAGCCTATGCATAGAATTTTATAGGGAAAAAGAAATTTAATGAAATTATTTTGTAATATTTGTACCAATCTATGATTATATTAATATGACTTCTGATGAAAGATAAATGTGATTATAAAAAAATGGTAGTACAGTCAACCTGCTGCCTAAAAACAGTCACAGCAGCTTTGGTCCTGATTTGCAATATTTCATTTGAATTGATAGTGGTTCATTAGCTACAAGTATGCAAAAAATTTGTTTGAATGCATTTATTCAAAAGTGTATAGAACATTGATTAATTGATTACAGGAACAGAAGCCAGATAGGTAGCATTTGATTGTAACAGTCTGCTGCATAATATTTTTAAACAAATAGCCATTGAATGTTAAATGTTTTATTTTAGTAGCCATATTTTTATAAAAAGTGAAAATATTAGTCTATACCTGATGAACATAAATAAGAATATAAAATACAGAATTAATATTTAGCCCTTGAAAATTTTTTCAAAGACTGCCTTCTGTTTCATGTTAGATTAAATTACTACTAAAGGTGATGAAATTTACATTAACTATTTGACAGCTGGGCATAATTTTTATTGACTAGAGAGTTATTGTCTGCTACAAACACTATGTACACAACTCTGTTGATGCCAGGAACACTAATCTGTCATCAGACGACCAGTACATCTCTTTTTTTCGGCAGGTTGTGAATTCCTATCAAAATCATAAGTCCAAAATAAGCCTTAACATAAATAATGCATTTTGTACAGTAAGAAATTTGAGTAAGAAAATATAAAATCCTGAAAGAGAAGACATTGAACAAAAGTCTCAAAAAGTTAAAAAAAAAATTTAAAATTTTTTTCTTCCACTGGCTCATGCCGTCTATGGCCTTAATTTCAGTGGCATTAGTTTCCTTCCAACCTGGATCACCATTTTGTTTTTCCGTGATTTTCGGACGTGCGTACTTGTTCGTTTATTCCGCTATCTTGTCAAATGTTTCTTCTTTGAAAAACTGGTAGTAGGTAGTCCCACGGCCACCGCTTTACAGGCAAAAACTCGCAAACGCACACAAATTTGCTAAACTTTACTCCAGAGCGGTTTTCTTCACATTAAACCTCAACTAACCATTTTTATATGAAAATAAAGATCGATGTTTTGTCTTTCGAATGGTTTTGTTGTTTTTTTTCTGAATTTTATTATAGTATCCATAAACTTTGACGAAAGTACCTTAGGGTTGCAAGAAAAATGGGTCAAAAGTCGCCTCACGGCCGAAAAAGTAAAATTCACGTTTTCGGGTACCAATTTTTAAAAAGATTGTGGAGCATCTAGCGTTTTGTAACCCTAAAACTGATTGGTCCTTTAAATAGAGGATATATAACTCTTTACAATCATATAAATTTCACTTTTGTTTGATGCGAATAACCAAATAAATTTTCAAACTAAAAAGTTCACGATAAAATTTTCGGAAGAAATATTTATCACAAAATAGTGAAAAATATATCATTTTCTGCGGAATTTCAATATCTCTCTAATGATATGCTGTAGCCCTTGATTAGTGACCCCTGGAAGAGCATCCACTAAATTGAAAACCCCGTAGTACGCATCACTTTCAGTCATGGCTTCCACGTGCGAAACACGCGTTGACGCTACCGCTGATTCTTCTCACATTTTATGTGAACAATTAAAACCTCTTATCGGGAAGATCTTTTGTAAGCATTTAATAATGATTACTTTACTCTGTGATTAGTTTATTTGTAAACATATCTCTATTTTTAAAGCAGAATTATTCATTTTGTCCTCACCATCACTACCAATTCCGTAGTTTGAAAATAGGTTAGTCGGTGCGTCACTCTATCGCGAAAGTTTGATTGCTATTTCCTTGCAATATATATTTTGAAGTCGCAGATCGTATTTAAATATATTATTTTATTTATTTATTTAATTTTAGTCAAGATGGTTATCTTATTATTTAGAAAAATCGTTTTCTTACGACGATAATTTAAAAAAGAAAAGATAACTCTTGATGCAAAAATAGTAAACAACCGAAACACTTGGGTCTGTGAAATGTTCTTTTCAAGCAGTGGATTTACAATAATGCTAATAAGATATTTATTTAGTGAATGCTTTTATATACATATATTTTTAATAATTTTATCCTGTTTTTTTTTAATTTGAACATAATGTTATCCTCTTAATTTTAAAAAAAATTGTATGGCTTATGCCTTTGTTTTGGTTTCACGATCTTTTAATTTTTTTGGTGGTACATAAATTAAGAATAAGTTAACATGAAGATTTTATATCACATTATTAAAATGTCGATTAAATATTTTATGGTATGTTCTTTGTTTAGAACTTGAAAGTTTTGCTAAAAAATTAAGTTTGAAAAATCACATTCTGCATGGTTGGCTTGTACAACTTTGCCCCTCACTCAAAACATGCACAAATCTGAAATACAGAATAAATTACTTAAGTACAATACACAAGCACTACAATGCTCTTCTTCGTTGTGTTTCAAAGTCAGATGGTAAAATGAACCTTGATTTATTTTTGAATGAAAGATTCTTCAAAGAGGATCAGCCTCTAAATATAGGTAGTACTACTACAAGAAGAGATAGTTGTCAAGATTGTGAAGTCTTAAAATAACAGCTAGACTTAGCAAAACATGAGATTGCTGCATGTAAGAAAACAATAGCATGTATGCAGAAATCTAAAACTAGTACAAGTAAGATGGAGACAGTTGAAACTGAGTTACAGATGCTGAAGGAAGCTAGTATTAAAAGTAAAGTTGACTCAGAACAAAAGATTCATTTGCTGTCTGAAAAGATAGAAGAACTATCAGCAAACCTTTCATTTTGCCACTCAGAAAAAAATAGCTTAACAAATGAGCTAGCATGTGTAAGTGAAAAATTTAAAAAGAAAATAAGAGATAGTGCTACTATATGTAGACAGAAAAATAATCTAAACAGATCAAAAGAAGCATTAAAATTCAAAGAAAAGCTAATAGAGCAAAAACTTTAAAATGAGAGCACAGCTGAAAAAGTTGAGAAAGGTTAGGAAAATCCTTCAGCTGACACAACAAAATCTAAGTAAAAGTATCAAAACAGTTGCTGATTTGAAATGTAAGCTTAGAGAATCACAAAAATACATCCAACCTATGATTGAATGCACTGAAGGGCTAAAAGACTCTCCTGTAGATAGTCACTAGAGATGAAAAGGGACAGTTTACAGATTCTGTTGTGAAATGTGTTGGTAGCTTAGTTGGGGAGGGAGAGGTGTCAGGAAAGAAAACTAAAAGCATTATTCAGACTGTAGCATCTCATTTACTGGGGTGGGGTGATACCATGGACTGTGATGATGTGGATGCAAAGTTTGTTTTTAAATGGGGTTTAACAATGGAGACAACCAACAGAAGAACCTGGACAGCCGTTGACTATAGTGCATTACAGGAAGAATTTTCTATTTATAAAAATATGTACTGTGATTAGTATTTGAATCTATGTTGTGCACATTCATTGTTGGAAATAAATATCACAGAATTGAATTATTATTATATTAAATATCATATCATGTCACTAATGTACATGTTCACAGAGTTTTAGCAATTCATTTTTCATACATATTTTCAATGCTTTAATACCTGTCTCAAAACTTTCAAAACATAAAGATATGTATTAATCTATTACTTATTATTTTGTTATAATTAATAATATTATTGTCAAGCATGTTTTATTATCTATGAATTATGCATAAAGAATACCATGTATACAGTTTTAAAGATTTTTTTTAAATATGAAAGTTTCTGTTGTAAGAAAAATACTAATTCAGATAAAAGGTTATAAATAAATTATCTGTCTTTAGATAAATAGATAACTTCCTGCTGATCATTTTAATAGATGAACCCATGCTGTGTTATGTATAGTTTCTAAGATGAGACCATTTATCCGTTTTAATTTTCTTTGTAAATAAAAATTGCTTGATAAAATGTAAAATGTAACTTTATATGTGATTAAACAGAAATTATCTTTATACATATTGATCAAGTAGAGTTTACTGATCATTTTGATATGTGGACCAACTCTGTATGATGTATACTTTCAGAGATGTGACTGTTTATACGTTTTAATTTTATTTGTAAATAAAAATTGTACAGTCAAATGATAACTGTAACTTAATATGCAATTAAAGAGAAATTATCTTTATAGATATAGATAGAGCATAGTTTGCTGATCATTTTGATATATGAACCAACTCTGTATGATGTATAGTTTCAGAGATATGACCATTTGCTTGTTTACGTTTTCTGTAATAAACTTCGTTAATGCTGTTTTTTGGTTAAAATTTGCTGAAATGGTCATTTTCAGCCTCCATTAATTTCCACATTTTCTTTGCAATGCCTTTAGAAAAAAATAGGCATTAACTACATGGTACATGATTTAATAATATGCATTTTGGATGTACTTTGTTCATCAGTTGCATATGTTATGATGCCATGAATGTTCCCTTTTGTTGCGTTTTGCGAGCAATTTTATGAAACAAAAGCCCATTTTCTTTTGCAATTTATAATAAACTGAAAAGTAAATTTTGCATTATATCTGTTTTTTCTTGTTGTATGTCACTATGTTTATTAGAATTATTAGATTGTTTTTCAGTGAGGTTTATATCTTACTTGTAATAAACTTGTAAAATCACACATTCATTACGTCTAAAAAAAGTTGACCACAAATAACGACACTAAATTTGTAATATCTCAAAAAGTATTATAGCTATCATCATAATTTTTTCTGTACAACCTTATTTCATCAGAACACACATTTTGAGCATAAAACATTTGTACAATGTCAAGTAGAAAAAAATGAGTGGGACTACCTACTGGTAGAAGAAAGCCATGCTTCCTGTAGAAACCAGAACTCTCACGATTTCTCGGTTTTGGGTGCTCTGCCCGGTAAAGAGTTAATGCCAATAGTTTGAGATCAAAACGCCATAACATCGTATCGGGCCAAACTCGTCCATAGCAACCAGTGCTCTTTCTTCTCTTATCGTCAAATGTTTATCTTTGAAAAACTGCTAGAAGATAGCCAGCTGAGTACTATCATTAGTTACAGTTACATTCGGCCCCATTTCTGTTATAAATTCCGATATATTCAGTGCTAAAGTACTACTATTCCAACCATGTGCGTCTCCAGATACCACTTCCCCCTACTCCTCTTCGATATCCTCAGAATCTGACGCACTCTCCTCAAAAATTTGAAAGATGCTACACTAATGTCACTTCTAATCCTATCGTCCGATTCAAAATCATCTTCTCTTACCTCATTATCTGATAAATTGAATCCATTAAACTCCTCATTACCGCTTGACGATTCTAAGAAATCCATTTGAAACACCAAATGTGAAAAACAAAGAAAACTTTATGAAAAAACGAACGAAGCAAGGAGAAAACGTTTCGAAATGGTGCAGAAATTGTTGTACAAACGCTTACTTCCTGTAGATATGAGAAGAAAAGAGCACTGGCTGCAACGGACGCGTTTGAGCGTTTTGCCCGATACGATGTTATGGCGGTTTTGGGCGCTCCGCCTGGTAAAGAGTACCGGGCGGGCGTTTTCCTTTTTTTTTTTTATCTCTATGCAAGCAAGATTTTTCAGGGTTTCAGTGAGATTTAGGGTTACGATAGTAAAAACATAATATCTTAGGTATTAGTGCATATATTTCAATGAAATAAAATGCAAAATAAAATGAAATGAACGCAGCTTTATTAATATCCTTAATTGAAGTATACTTTCAGATGTTAAATTTGAATCCATGCGTGAAAATATATATTTACATTAAAAAAAAATATTGTCCAGTTATTGTCCGCTACAAACATTATGCACACACACTTTGTTGATGCCAGGAACACTAATCTGTCATCAGACGACCAATACATCTCTTTTTTCGGTAGGTTGTGAATTCCTATCAAAATCATAAGTAATAAGCCTTATGAATGAATTATTACTTTTGTAAAAACCAAATAAGAGTTGTCCTTGATAACCCTAATATCAATTGATTTCTTTAATTTAGGAATTGGACCTTCAGGAGATTCACATGAAGCTCCAGCATCATCTCAGAGAACAGGAAGCCAGTCATCAGAGGACGTGCTTGAAAACATAAACCTCAAAAATCAAATTCCATTGGTACTTTCTTCTTCAGCACCGGAGTTGACAGGTGAATGGCATGAGGTACGTCGTCGTGAACGTAAAGCAGCCAAAGAGCGTGAAGAACGTGAAAAATCGACCAAAGTAAAGGTAAGCAACACTTAAGTATATATAAAAAGGTCAAGATCACCAAAGTAAAGATAGAAAAGATAAAGTAGCACCAAACAAAAAAGTAGTACTAAAAGAGACCCAAAAGTAGAAAAGCTAAAAGAGGCCCATAATAAAAGTAGAAAAACTAAAAGAGGCCTATAGTAAAAGTAGAAATCTAAAAGAGGCCAAAGTAAAAGTAGAAAGCTAAAACAGGCCAAAGTAAAAGAGGCCCAAAGTAAAAGTAGAAAGCTAAAAGAGGACAAAAGATAGGGACAACAAAGTAGAAGCATAATAGATCAAGAGCGCCAAAATAAAGGTGGACAAGATAAGAGCACCAAATTAAAGGTAGAAAAGATAAAGAGCATGGTAGGATAGATCATTTAAGTACTTAAATTTGGAGTCATCATTTGCCTGTCCTTTCCTTGAGGCTTAGTACTGAGCCTCTAAATATCAAGAGGAGAAAATATACTACTCTCTACTGAAGCCATGACTGTTTCTTTTCTGCACTTCTTTAAACACTATATAATCTTGGGCTGCTTTATAACTAATTACACTTTTTGACATCATCTGTAGTACTTTGAAACACGCGACTATTATTCATCACTAATTTTCCGACACCACCTATATACCAAGCTACACAATTGTAACAAGACAATAAAGAAACAATCAGCAACTGGCGCATGCACAGCATTTTTTCAAAATGGCTTTTTCTAGTCTGATAACCCAGTTTACCAATTATGATGCAGGCACCATAAACAGTCATACACAATATGAAAATTAACAAGCATAATGAAAACTAAGACAGCTTATAACTAAGCAAAGATTTTTTGATTTAAAGAAAAAATAAAGGGAATAAAATTTTTAAAAAAACAACAAATACAATCGAACCCACTTATCTCGACCTCGGTTAATGTGGAACTGCCAGATTCCCTCTTTATCTTAGCATTTTCTCATCTGTTATGTCGATTCTTTAATGTTGCCGAACCCCAATATCTTGAGCACAAAAGAGTGCCAAAATCGCCACTTAACATCGGTTATCTCGATCCCCATGACGACTAAATCGCCGGCTTTTAAAATGTTGGTTATCGATGCTACTTCGCCATCTCGCTAATGATATATGGCCACAGCTTGTTAACTCTTCACCGGGCGGATCGCCCAACTTCGCCCGTACATCGTGTAGGGCAGAACGCCCAAGAGCGCCCATAGCAACGATTTCACTTAGAGTTCTTTTTCCTTTACATATTTACATCATATCCGGTCTCTACAGGAAGCATGACGTTTGTACAACGATTTCCGCGCCATTTTGAAACATTTTCATGTGGCAGCATTCATTTTTTCATAAAGTTTTCTTTGTTTTTCGCGTTCGGTGTTTCAAATGGATTTCTTAGTGTCGTCGATCGTTAATGAGAAGTTTAATGGATTCAATTTATCAGATAATGAGGTAAGAGAAGTTTATTTTTGAATTAGATGATAGGATTAGAAGTGACATTAGTGTCAGTAGCGTGCACATGTAATATCTTTCAAATTTTGGACGAGAGTGCGTCAGATTCTGAGGATATCGAAGAGGAATAGGGGGAATGGGTATCTGGAGACGCACGTGGTTGGAATAATAGTACTTTAGCACTGGAAATATCGGAATTTATAACAGAAATGGGGCCGAATGTGACTGTAACTAATGATAGTACTCAGTTGGCTTTCTTCTATCAGTTTTTCAAAGAAACATTTGACAAGATAGCGGAATAAACGAACAAGTACGCACGTCCGAAAATTGCGAAAAAACAAAATGGCGATCCAGGTTGGAAAGAAACTAATGCCACTGAAATTAAGGCTTATTTTGGACTTATGATTTTGATAGGAATTCACAACCTGCCGAAAAAAGAGATGTATAGATCGTCTGACGACAGATTAGTGTTCCTGGCATCAACAAAAAGTGTGTGTACATAGTGTTTGTAGCGGACAAAAATGGACAATATTTTTTTGTGTAAATATATATTTTTACGCATGGATTCAAATTTAACACCCGAAAGTACACTTCAATTAAGGATATTAATAAAGCTGCTTTCATTTCCTTTCATTTTGCATTTTATTTCATTGAAATATATGCACTAATACCTAAGATATGATGTTTTTACCGACGTACCCCTAAATCTCACTGACATCCTGAAAAATCTTGCCCGTTTAGAGCTAAAAAAAAGAAAAACGTCTGCCGAGTAAAGAGTTAAAAATCTAAAATCTGCAGCTTAAAACTTAACAAGGGCATTGTTTCCCTCATAGGCAGATTCGGCACAAACACACACACACACCCGACGGAGGGCGGTTGAGGATGTGCGCCAAATAGGTACAACCTGTTTCACTCCCTTCCGCCTGCCCTCCATCTCAGACGCACCGCGAGGCTGTGGGGATTCCCATAAGCAGACCAAGACCGAGAAGATCTATTGCAGTTTCTGGGGTGAGTGTGAGTGAAACACATCATTGGGTGCGATCCTGCCACGGGCAAAATAGGCGTACTGGTGCCCTTCAACTGGCTCACACCGCTTTTATGTTAATTAGCTCACTTTTTAAGTAACCGCGTGTATGATACTTTTCAGAGCTGTGTCAGAGCGAAATGACTCTCGAATTTAATTTTGACACTGGTTAGCGCAAGATTTTTGTGATCTTGTGAGCATCTTTGTGTTTGCAATGTATAATATAATGAAAGGTTTATTGTATTTTATTTTATTGTATTCAAGTACTGGTAAATCTCTGCTGTTAGTTGGTGCACATAAGCCTTTTGTTGTTAGCAAACATGTACAGTGTATGATTGCGTCATCAAACAAATTGTGGCAAAGCTGTTGTGTGAAAAAATCACTAAAACCACGTGCCTGTACATTCTCATTTATTAACGCACATGGCGTACATAAAGAAATTTCAAGCACATGTTACATGTAAAATTGAATCGTTTGTTTTCAAGCTGACTGTTAAAATCAAAAAGCAACTGTGTGAACATGGTACAGTACTGTGCTGTAATATATTGCCACCATATTGGTTTTTGGTTATCTCGATCATCAGTTATCTCCACGCCATTTTTGGCAAACCCCTAAGCCGGCGACATAACCGGGTTAGACTGTACTATCATTTGAATAGTTACACACAAGTGATTAGGACAGATTCAGTGTTAGAGTCACCAGAGTGAAAGATTTTGCCATATGGGGTTCTTTTTAAATTTTTTTTTTTTAGTTGTATTTCCCATACCTCTCTTAGGTGTGGAATTATCTGCCTGCAGTCTGATAAAGGTTAGGGAGCGCCAGAGGTAGACAAGGACAAGAGCTCCATAGTATAGAAATAACAGAAACAGGAGAACTAAGAAAGAAAACCAGACTAAAAGTAGAAAAGGAAGGTAAAGAGAGCCAAACTAAAGTTAGAAAAATATGTTCCAAGTAACAGATAAAGAAAGCACTAGGAAACATAAAGAGAGCAAAAGTTAATATAAAGAAAGCAAAAGTAAACATGAAGAGAGCAAAAGTAAACATAGTGAATTTAAAAGTAAAGGTAAGGAGTAAAAGTAAAGATAAAGCGAGCAGAAGTAAACATAAAGAGGGCTAAGGTACAGAGAGCAAGAGTAAATATAAAGAGAATAAAAGTAAACATAAAGATATCAAAAGTAAAGGTAAAAAAAAGTATGGGTAAAGAGGGCAGAAGTAAACATAAAGAGATCAAAATTAAAGGTAAATAGCAAAAGTAAAGGCAAAGAGAACCAAAGTAAGGGTAAACAATCAGAGTAAAGGTGGAAAGCACCTAAAAGGAAATTAAAAATGTAAAAATGTATTTTTTTCTTGCTAAAATTTCGTCATACCAAACATTGGAGATATTTATCATGAACAGGCAAGTTTTTCAAGAGTTAGAAAAATAATATCACCCTTTTGCAGAATGAGAAAGCAGAGAAGACTGATGGTGAACTCGAGGAGTTAGATTTCATGTTTGATGAAGAGCTAGAAGAATTAGAGGTTGGACGTCGGAACAACTTCACTGACTGGTGAGTTGCCTATACTGCCTCTGAACTATAGTATGAGATTATAGTGTAACAACCCCCATGTTTAAATGGTGCTTGTGATTAGACACTTACAGTTAAATGGCACACATACATCCATATAAATAGTTCACATATATTGTGTTATTCATCTGTTAAAACAGTTACTAACTCTTACAAAATAATGTGTTCTTCTTGACCATTTTTTTCTTTCATTTTCCGATGATGTCAAATTTTTTCCCCCCTCAGTTGTAAATTTCAGTTATGGATTTTTTTAATTTAGGGCCAGTCACTTACATCCAGCCATTTAAGTAAATCAGTTAACTGATTAAAGATCACATACAGTTTATTATTGTCAATTTTTAGGTGTTGGTGATAATGACTTTTAGATTACATAACTTTTAATGTTTGTTCGTTCACCATCAAAGCTCATATACATAATTTTGTTTCATATAAACTCAGAGGCAGTAATTAATTTTGCTACAGTAAGTATAATTATTTTTTATGATAGTTCTTTATTTGGCAACAATTGTGACATGTCTGTAAAGTTACATTTAAAAAAGAGTGAGCAAAGTGATTTTATGCTTTGTTAAAGACCAGAATCTACTTTAAACGTAAATTTATAAAACCAAGATGTTTCAGTAATGTTAACATTTCTGTTCTCCCTGGCAAAGCATTAGTAGCCAGAAACTTTTATACATTTTGTTTTAGTGTTAGATGTGTAGTAGAAAACATTTATTGCTGTGCATTTGATGTAAGTTGGATGATCACTGAATTGTTATAAGGGCAGCATAATTGTTGTAGACCCTTTCATTATTTAACAAATTCTTCTTAACCATGTGTTTTATTTGAACATTCTAACATTCAAAATTCAATAGAACAATTTGTTAAACTTCTTTATTTTTACTCCAGCATTATGACATTGATAATTTTGTTCTGCTAAATCGGAGAGGTTCTTTTGCAAAACCTTTGTCTGTACTTGTTCACAATGCATGTGAGACTGTTTTTGCAGTACATCTGTCTGCTGACATTACTTTAAAGCAATTGGGTAACCAAACTGCATGATTATGGGCAGATCTTGTATTCCAGAGTCTTTCACATGTATTTCCTTTCGTCAATAGGTCTGATGAATCAGACGAAGATTTTGATGACAGTGACATTGCTAAAATCCTGATTGTAACACAGACACCACCATATATGAGGCGGCATCCAGGTGGAGATAGAACTGGTGATCACCAGCCACGATCTAAGATGTCTGCAGAGCTTTCCAAAGTTATCAATGATGGTCTGTTTTACTATGAACAAGATCTTTGGAAGGAAGACAGTGTGGTGAGTTCTTGAATTTCCTTAAGTATGTGTCTGAATGTTGGCTTCAATTTATTGTGTCGCCTTCATTTGTTCTAATTGCTGTAATTTCTGAAGTTTCTACATGCTTCCTATTTATTTTTCCAGGGTTATTAAATAGGGTTACCATGGAATAGCTATAAATTTTTTTCAAAGTGTAATGTATTTTATTGAAAATTTGTCTGCCTTAAATATCAAGACAAGTGTACTTTATAAAAATGACTGGTGACATTTGAATGATAAGTTTAATAATAGCATATGAGGCTAAATGAATTAAATGGTAATAATATAAATGGAAAATAATCTTAGTACAATTATTCTTGATTGTCCAGGTTCAGATTATCTGGTTTGTAGTGTCCATGCATGATCCTTTAATTAATTTACCAAATACTTGATTTGTGTAAATTTACACACTGTAAATATATACACATTCCTGAATGGCTCATTTTTGGAGTGCAAATATGCAAAGAGTGGAGAATAAGCAGAGTACTTAGCCTATATTAAGCTACAAGAGCAAGTATTCGGTTAATTTCTTAGTTCAGAGTACTTAGTCTATATTAAGATACAAGAGCAAGCATTTGGTTAATTTTTTAGTTCCGAAATTTAGTGACAATTTTTTAGGGAAGTGGCTTAAATATATAAGAAAATTGTGTAGACTGTACAACAAAAGTTGCAGTTAATTGAACAGTTTGAAAAGGGAAAATCTGCAACACTTGCAGAAGAATATGCATTGGAATACTAGCTGTATGTGACATAGAAACAAAAGCCAAAGGAAGCTGGAGGAATTCACAAGAGACTGTCATAACATTGCAGATCTTTCCAATGCAAGCACATCTTATGAAGACTCTGGGTGTGGTTAGAAGTTGTTATATCTACACATGTGTTGGTAATATACAATAAAATATAAGTTTGGAGTATCCATGTTTTCAGTTAGCCATGCACTCCCTCCCCCCATTAGCCTGGATAATCGAAAATATGTTGTATCTTTTTAGCTTGTGATTATATCAGTATCCGTTTTGCTTGCAATTATATCAAAATCTATTTTGCTAGTTTTAGTTTGGATCTTATTACCTTATTGTGTTTTTTATATATATATATGTATGTATAGCTAGATGTTGATCTCTATTTTGTAGACGACAGATGTTCATAATACCAATTGCTTTAAATTTGTTTGGGTCTTAGCTTTAGTTTATAATTTTTTAATTTTTTCAGTTGACTGAACCGTTGCCAGATGTGAAAACTGTAACCATGATCACGAGAGAAATGTATGACAAAATTACCCCTTCAACCACCAGTATTGTTGCTGCACATCAAATGCCACCACCACCTCCACCACCACCTCTTGTGACACAGGTGTCAGGTAAACATTGAAAGAATGTTTGTGTACATGCATGCATGCATCCAAAAATGAGTAAAAGTTGTTGTAAATCTTTAAATTTTTCTGTGGCACTTGTATTTGAATTCCATATTATAATTTTTGTTAAAAATATTTATCCTTCAGAGAATTGATCAAAAGTTAACCAAATGTTCATGAAGCACACACTACTTCATTATGAATTCACAATAAATTAATTTAGCTACCATACCCAGCTAACATGATCCAGATTTTCAATGTGTAGAACCAAAGAATGTGCTGATACCCCCACCTCCAGTCCAAACAGAGATGGCACGATCACTGCCTGCTCGAGTACCAGACACACCAGGCCACCATCGGGATCAAGGACCTCGCACTCCACGGACACCACGTAGCAAAAATGCACCACGCTTCTACCCAGTCATGAAGGAAGGATCTCATATTCCTGATCCACAGGTTATTGGTTGTTTTTTTGTTTATTTCCTTACATTTAAGTTCAGAACCGTTTATGGTACACACTTAGAATAGGAAATGTATTGATTGAAAATACTAGTGTAAACATTATACCTAAAAAAACATAAAACCAAATGCATTAAAAATGTCCTTTTTTGACAGATTTATATATATATTTATTTATTTCCATGTGTTCTTTTTATCAGGAAAAATGCTGTATAAAAATATCTTAATATACAACAGAGTTTTATGAATTTAAAATTACTTTCCATGCTTTATTGGTAAGCTGAAAATTGCTGAATAGGCATATAATGTCATATACAGTGATGTTATTGACTGATTGCCTTAGACAAACCTCCATTCATGGCACTTTTGAATTTTTTCCAAAAGGCTGCTGTAAACTGATTAAGGAATCCTAATATTATTGTGTTTACTGGTAAAGCAAGCAGTGACTGCCTCTTCTGAAGAACTGCATGCTTTGACCCTGTCATTGTGGTACAGGACTATGTGTCCTATCTCAATGCATATTCAGATGAGACTTTATAAGCATTCCTTTAATTCAGGCATTCGGATTGATGATTGTAAAATATTTGTAGGACAAAAGTAGATTTATGAACACTTCTTTGTACTAGCAGTAAATTGGATGAATAAATGTATATGCAACACATTTAATGACACTGCCATTTGCTACCCCTTTCCCCCCATTTCTGCTCTCTGTAGTATGCCAGCTGAAAGGTTTTATTAAACATGTTAAAATGATAATTGGCCAGGTATTATTTTCCAGACACCTCGCAAAAAGAAGACGCGACATAGTAGTAATCCACCATTTGAAGGTCATGTTGGGTGGATAATGGACACTCATGAACACAATGCACGATCAAGACACAATTCTTCCACAATGTCCCAGAGGTATGTTTTTCTTTATCATATATATATCTGTAGTTATAGATAAATAACTTTATACTTTTAGCTATCATTTCATGTTTCTTTTCTGAAAGCAATTCCTTGTATTTTGCATTGGGACTTGTAAGAGTTTTTGGAATGATGTGATCTCTTTGGTCAGGAATAGTGTGCTTTTTCAGGTGTAATGCCCTTGATTTTAAGGCAAATAAACAAACATGATAAGTTTTGACTGCCTCTTATTTTTGTGTATCCTAGTGCCACCTATTTTAATTTTTAAAAGTTAGATTTCAGTTACCCTAATTTGAGATTCTTTTTGTGGTTTCACTTTTTAATCAGGATTAATTGTTGCTTTTATAATTTTCATTTAAATATATATGACTAGTGTCAACATATATTTAATATGCATACTAAAATAATCAAGGTTAAACTATTTTTCTTGTTACTTTGAAATTGTATATTTATTTTTATACTGTTGTTCAGTGATGTTCCTGTAATCTTTACAGGGAGATCCTTTGTGTATTTTGTTGAACAATATTGCAGCCCTATGTTCCTGCTTTGTGCAAGTCCAGCAAATTTTGTGACCTGGTATAACCTATTCTCCAGACTTGCTGAATTAAAAGATTAAGTTTAAGACATTGAAAAATAGTCTTTGAACAACAAGTGAATCATTTCAGTTACTTATGTTTTAAATAAGTTCCTTACAAGCAATAGTTTTATGAATATCACTGAAATACATATTGTGATGCCAATGCCACCTAATTAATGGTTATGATTATTACTAATTAATTAAACATCCATAATTAATTACAAGTGATGAGAATCTTAATTTATGTTTTAATAATTCTCCAGCAGACACCACTCGTCTCTCTCTCACTTGGCAGATATGTGGACACTGTACTTTTTTTCTCTTCCACAACAATAAAGACAAACATTTACCGTCACACAGTATTTCCATAGGTGAAAACAAATTCTTACTAAAGGAGAAGACAAATCCATCTTTAATCTATATTTAGCGAGTGCCCATCCTCCCAATTCTCCAACATAAGGTTATCTGTATATGTAAGAAGGTCAATAAATTTATTAAAGCAACAATCAAATATACATATAACAAATATTCCTTCCAGTCTAGCTTTTTATAGAAATGCAACCTTACAGCATTACACAAGTAATATATTGAAAAACTCTCAGGGTCATATTCTTACTGACTTGAAGTGCATGTAGCAATCATCCACTTTTAGGAATTTAGATAATTACTTTTGCATGTTCTTACCAACTTGCCTGAAATGCATGGAGCAATCATCTACATCTAGGAATTTTTAGATAATTACTTATGTTTTCTGTTAGCATCTTGCTTATATGCACTGCACACGTTTATATTATACAACCAAACAATCCAACCTTGTAAAATAAAACAAATTAAAATTATTCCTGAATATTTACCTCATATATTCACACTCATTTATCCTCCTAGCCTCCCTAATATTTTCAGACTTCTCACAGAGGTACTATCTGAATGGTTGGTTATTCAGTACAAGAGAAAGTCAACTCTGAGTGATTTTTAATCCCTAATTTCATTCTGAGGGTCTATAACAAAGTGTAGTAAGGTTGTGAGCACCAGTTATTTTTACCTATCTAGTGCAGATGTACAGTAAGTATTCAGAAAAATACTTATATTTTAAATATTTTTTTTCTGTTTTTTTGTTTGAAACCAAATTACCGTACGACGAGAAATTTAAATATAACCTTCATCAGTATTCAGTCTAAATAAAGTTAATTCTTGTAACCATCCACAGTCCTTCAGAAAGTGTGCTGTCGACAAGTTTTGGCAGTGCTCCACATACATTCCCTACCTTTGAGCACCCATCTCATCAGCTGCTCAAGGAAAACAACTTTGTGTGGCAAGTCTATCACAAGTATCATGCCAAGTGCCTCAAAGGTATTTTATTACTGTATTCTTTGGTATGGAGAAGTTTGTGCTTTGAACAAAATATTAAAATACATGTAATATACAACTGAAAGTTCAGAATAAATTTAGGTCAAAACCAAACTAACTTGACTCAGGGCAATCTTGACAATAAGCATTTGAACAAATCTTGAAGACAAACATTTGAACAAATCTTGAAGACAAACATTTGAACAAATCTTGAAGAGAAACATTTGAGTTGTAAATAGGTAGTCTCAAACTTGCATTCAGTGATTCCCTCACCTAATTAACACTCATAATAGATCATATTTTAAGTAGCTGTATTTTCTTTTGTATGTACTGATTTGGTACATTTTAACAAAGAAATAGTTTTTCCCACTTGATTGCAATAATTTGTATGAATCTTTACAATTTAAAAATAATTTTCATAGTACCTGAGAGTGCGTATTTAAATAAATCTTAACATCGCAAGTTTCATCGACCTTGAAAAGCATTTATTATTTATAATAATATTAATTTATAATCATAATTGTTACTAGCCATAATCACATACATAAGCTCAGTGAATACAATGAAAAGTTCAGCATTAGATATCTTTAGTGCATTTTTTAAAGTTAAAAAATGAAGTTTTTCTACTTTGCACTTAGAAAATGTTAGTCTAGTTTAAATTTTTGCCAAAATAAAATTTTAATATGCACTTGGTACCTCCAAAGTGAACACTGTTTCTCTTTAAATGATATCAAACTCAAGTTCAAGTGAAATACTTTGTTGGCCGGTTCTGTGAGTCTACATTGAGTCCTTTGGCTTTGTTTTTTTAAAGAAAAAGAGACAAAAAACTTTTGCTACCTCAAAAAATCAGTAAATACAGTGAAACCTTGCTATAACGCGATAATTGGAGTCCATAAAATCAAATCGCGTTACTAGTGGGGTCACGTTAATGCGGGGTTTTACAGTATTTTACCTTTTTCCGAGAACATATACATGTATTCATGTCAAATGTTAAAAAATATTGGGTTATTATCGGACACATATTAAATGGGATGCATTATTAAGAAATTTCAAAATAATGGACGGATAATATATTTATAGGTTATTATTTTGCGTTAAATTGTTTTACTAAATTTTCATTTGTTTGAATATTGACTGATAATACATGTACATGTACTTTCAACTGATTGCTTCTAACAACACCGTCAAGCCCAGCCAACATGTTGGCAGCTTTAGTTCTTTGATGTTTATTAAACTGTGAGAATCTTTTATCAACCACCACTTGGTCTGCTGTTTGGCTGTGTATGCACTTAAAGAAGAAGCACTTGTCGGCTATTGTTTGTGCAATGATTGTATACAGAATTAATTGAATATAATCACAAAGACGACTAACTGGCTTTACTCATGGACCAGCAATAAGTAACATTTCCGATAATGTGTATTTTGGCATAACACTTCAAGAACCTGGTGAAATTGTTATGTCATACGCAAACTTTTCCCCAAAATGATAATAAACGTTTTACACACTATTTCTCGTACTTGAAAAAGTATTTTTTCCCGGTATGAGAAAAATACACAATAATGAATTTAAAATTCCAAGAACCACACCACGATTGTATTACATGTATATTCAAATTCAAACATGGTCTCAACCCCAAAATGAAGTTAAATATTTTTTATACTCTTTTTCATGTACTTTGTAAAAAAAAAATTATGTTGAATGAATATCGAAATTTCACGTTATTGTGGGGTTCCACGACCGTGTTATATCCGAATTCACGTTATTGTGGGGTTCCACTGTAATATAGTTATTCAAATGGTAGGGTCTTCAGAATGAATTCTTGTATTGTTTGACCAGCTATTTCGAAAGTACAGAAAAATGTTTATGAATAATTATAATGGTTGATTTTAGTTTAGTTTTATTCAGTAGTTTGAACAGTATTGCAGCCATATATTTAAATTATTTTTTAAATTTGAATCATTTGTCCTTAAAATCTTTCTTTTTTTCCCTTTTTTTTTTTTTAAAGCTGGACCTACTCCGAAATCTTAAAATGTTATGTAAATGGATTTGAGAAGTTAATTTTGCTCTTCAAAGGGGAAGGGGAAATTATGAAAATGACTTTAGTTTGCATTGTATTTCAGAGCGAAGACGGGTGGGTGTTGGGCAGTCTCAGGAAATGAACACATTATTTCGGTTCTGGTCATTTTTCTTGCGCCAGCACTTCAACAAAAAGATGTACCAGGAATTCAAAACACTGGCTGTAGAGGATGCCAAAGCTGGGTATAGGTCAGTACAAGTTTGTCCTGACTATCGGTAGAAACTGCCAATCACCATTTTATTACCATCATCCATTCCATATATTATAAAAAATTGTTTTATATTTTTGAGATTCTGGTCCATTTTTTTTATAATCCTTTCTCAAAATCCGTTTTTTAAAATTCAGTCCAATATGAGCTGAATATTTTACTAGTTTCCCAAAGTGTTTTGTGTTTCAAGCATCAGTAAGTTTTCAATAGATGATAGTCATCATTAAAAGAGAAAAAACTTTTACTCTGGTAAGTGCTTATCACTGGTCATTGATTAACCCTTTACTGGGCGGAGCACCCAAAACCGCCATAACGTCGTATCGGGCAAAACGCCCAAAAGCGTCCGTATCATCCAGTGCTCATATCGTTCAAGAAATCGTGAGAGTTCTGGTCTCTACAGGAAGTCTGACGTTTGTACAACGATTTCCGCACCATTTTGAAACGTTTTCTGCTTGCTTCGTTCATTTTTTCCTAAAGTTTTCTTTATTTTACGCATTTGGTGTTTCAAATGGATTTCTTAGAATCGTCAATCAATAGTGAGGAGTTTACTGGATTCAATTTATCGGATAATGAGGTTAGAGAAGTTGATTTTGAATCGGACGATAGGATTAGAAGTGACATTAGTGTCAGTAGCATGCACATGTAGCATCTTTCAAATTTTGGAAGAGAGTGCATCAGATTCTGAGGATATCGAAGAGGCGTAGGGGGGGAGGGTATCTGGAAAATGCTCCGCCCAGTAAAGAGTTAGAATACATCTAAACCAAGTACTTTCAGCCTTTTATTAAATGTTTGCAGTGTGCAAATATCCATTTGGAACTCCTTTTTATAACTGAAAAACAAATATCTATGATGTACAACATGCATTTCCACAATTGTGATCAGTCAGCATATAGTATGTATATTGTTATTCATGAAATTTACTAAGTTAATTTTCTCTATTAAGAAAAAATAAGATCAGATGATATTTTAGTAAATTAAATGATTTAAATCAAGTTGATTTACATATCTGAGTTCCATATGGCCATATAATATTACCCATAAAAATTATTTTTGCCATACAATGTAATAGTAAAGTGATGATTATTTTATTTATAATAAATAAGTTAAATTTTAATTCTAGGCAGAACATGTTATGTTATCAAATCTTATTGATTTAGCCATGTCTTGAGCATTTTTGCTGTGTTGAGCTATACTGATTTTTTCCCCCTAGCTCTAAACTGATTCTATCATTTACATATGCATGTTATCTTTATTTAATTACCATATTCATTTATTTTAAGAAAACGTATTTAAATATTTTTTAATTTTATTTCATTGAGGTGGAACATGTAATAGGATACATTTGGGATAGTGCACTGACTTCTGCTATTGAATTTTGAAAATCATCTTAGTGGCAGGGGATCACATCTTTCTATTTTCATTATTATTGCTCATAGCAATCAAATGTATTTGATTTTTTGTATAAAATTACACCATATATTTCATAATGCTTTCTGTCCATAACGTAAAGTGAAGACTGCTGCATTATATGGGTTATTTGTCATGTCAGAATGTTTTAGATATTGTTTGCGGTCTTATAACACATTTTTAGATTCCAGTTGATTCATCATTTATTTTATTTTTGACAAACAAAACACCCGTCAAACAAACTTGAACGCAAAACATCAGAAATTAGATGAGAGTTTTGCTGGTTAATGGAATGAGAAATCATTGACTGTAAAATGAATTTGATAAAGGAAGGAAAATAATGCAGTGTGATTAAAAAGTTACATGTCATTTTAAAGTCAGTAATGGCATACTTAAACAGATGCTATTTTAAAAAAAATAATAATTACTATACTGTTTCAACAACAGACACCTTTAAATAAGTGCATATGTGTACATAAGATTCATCTTTTACAAAGTAAATCTTTGTAAAATAAGACAATTTTTTAGACAATTTTTCTGCATGCATATTATAAGATTTATTTATGCTTAAATAAAACTTAAGTTAGAGAAAGATAGACTGTTTAGTTTATGAATTGAAAACTCCAGTTTTGAATTATGACCAGCTTCTTAAGAAGTGACATTTCATTTGTACAGACTTGAGAGTTGATGTTTAGATTTACAGCTGTACAATGCAATGTATTATTTGCTGACTGCAATATGTACTATTTTGTAAACAAAAACCAGAGCAATACTACTGTAATAGTTTAGATCAGCATATTTACTCAAAATGGAACTCAGCATTAAGAAGTTAAATATATAGGTGAAGAATTTATAAATTACAGACATTCACTTTGAATTTTAACCTAATTTAAGAATACAGTTAAAAATCAAATTACAGCTAATAAATATATAACTCACTTGTGTCTATCAGAATTTTAAAAAAGAAAAAAAAATCAATTAAAAATAAATATTATATAAAATAAAATATTATAAAATATAAAAATAAAATTATGAACCCATCTAGTGATGTACTCATTATTTACACTATGCCCTTCTAATGCAGTAATGGAAGAAGAAAAAGTGGTCGTGTGAGCACAAAAAGACTTAAAAACAAATAACATGCGATCTGAATAAACCAAATGCATTATATTGAAAATAAATCTTTCCCCTGTTGAATGATACAACACAAGGCAGGCATAAATTCATAAAGTTATTTTCCGTGTTCACCCATCAACACCATGCTAGTGTAGGCCTATAGACCCTGAAAATTTTTATTTATCTGTTAATATAGTCCTTTAAACAAAAAAATACACTCCAAAAGCTGACCAACTAATGTCTTAACAGAATGATGCACAAGATTGCAAAGTGGAAACTGGTTCAACTTAACTGAGTGGAAAGCTAAGCTGCTCAATGCAATCCACCATTGTTGTTGACAGTCACCAGCGATTTGGTCACTAACCACAGTACTTTCAATGCAATTCTTTACGCATGCAGTTTTTTGTATCAAACAAACTATATAGACTTATAGATGAAAAATTTTCTGATAGCTTTTAAGACTGCTGCAATCTGAATCACCAAGCACCTAATTTAAGAAAATTTAAGTTAACTTTATCGCATTTTATCTTGAAATTACCACACCATATTTAGTACAGAAATGAATCTTGTTCTCTCCCCGTCATGACAACAGTTATTATTTTTAGATTAATGTACTGCACACATACTGACAAACCGAGAAAGAGTGCAGTGTTAAGCATTACCGCTGGCACAAGTAATGGCGGCTTATTACTTTTTCACAATTATTTATTTAAATAAAAAACACAGAAAGACAGAACTTTTTATAGCTTTCAAAGCTTCAGTATACAGAAGGAATGTGAGCATTGAAAATGTAGAAAAATTGACTAAACAAGATCACAATCAGCGCAAGTTTGGAGTACCTGATATTAGAAAAAATTCTAAGATATAAATACTAAGGAAACTCCATGTAAATTAAACAATTCCAAACTAATGTTTTCAACTTAATAATAGAAGATAACTAGAATATTTTCTTATAATTTAAAGCATACAAAAAATTATGAATGTTTTAGTTTAAAATTGCTGTTAATAAAATTTTACTTATTTCTTTAATTATTTGAGTGTGAATGACAAAGATAATGTTATTTTCCTCTTACCCATCAGACTCTCCCTGATGGATGTGCTTTTAATACTGAAGTTACTTATGTCATGAAAATTTCTAATTTTAGACTTGGGAGATTTGCAGCAATACTACATTAATTTTTTCATGTAAGGAGGTCATACGTTTTGTACCTCTCACATTAATATGAGAATTGACTAGGTTTTCTAAAATTGTGTAGTCGTCAGCTACAAACCATATCAGTTTTACTGACTAGTTCATCTGCATTGTGTGAAAGTTAGATTAATTTTTAAAGTTTTTTATTTATTAAAAAATAGTGTATCCTTTTTTCTCATTTAGAGCAATATGGGTTAAAAAAAAAAAAGTGCTGATATGTTTCTTTTATTTGTGTGCACTCCACATGTAGAATAATTTCAAGCAAATGGGAAGAAAATTAGACATTAATTTTTTGGTTTGCTAAAGATTACATATAACCTTCTCAGACACAACGTAGGAACTTCAATTCAGTAACTACAAGAGAGATCACATTGTAAGGAAGTCACCTTATTAATTTGGTGTGCTAACGGTTATATCCCTCTCTTACATCACATGTAAAGGAAGTCACCTTATTAATTTGGTGTGCTAACGGTTATATCCCTCTCTTACATCACATGTAAAGGAAGTCACCTTATTAATTTGGTGTGCTAACGGTTATATCCCTCTCTTACATCACATGTAAAGGAAGTCACCTTATTAATTTGGTGTGCTAACGGTTATATCCCTCTCTTACATCACATGCAAAGGAAGTCACCTTATTAATTTGGTGTGCTAACGGTTATATCCCTCTCTTACATCACATGTAAAGGAAGTCACCTTATTAATTTGGTGTGCTAACGGTTATATCCCTCTCTTACATCACATGTAAAGGAAGTCACCTTATTAATTTGGTGTGCTAACGGTTATATCCCTCTCTTACGTCACATGTAAAGGAAGTCAGTTTATTAATTTGGTGTACTAAAGGGTACCAGTCACCAGGCATAGGAAGGAAGTTTGAATTTAATTCATTATTGTATTTTACAATCCTCCTTGACTTCTCAGATGAAGGAAGTTAGAGCTTAACCCCTTGAATGCAACAACATATTGTACATCTCCTTTGCAGCAGTTTGTTTTGTTTTTTTAAAAGTGCAGGTAATTTTAGGGTGACTAGCATTTGCAATTTACAACTTTAGATCTAATGATGTGACTTCCAGATGACGTAGAAATGGGTGTCATAAACAGATTTATGTAATTTTTTGTAAGAATTCTATATTTTTCTGCAAGAATTATGGCAGTACATTTTATATGTTTATTTCTTTCTGCAGAAAGAATATATTAAATATATATATCCATTATAAATAGTTTGGGGCGATTTGACTCTGCCATGTAGATTGATTGGGGTGACTTGACTTTGCCATGATGATAGTTTGGGGTTTCTTGACTTTGCCATGATGATAGTTTGGGGTGACTTGACTTTGTCATGTAGATAGTTTGGAGTGACTTGGCTTTGCCATATAATTAGTTTGGGGTGACTTGACTTTGCCATGATGATAGTTTGGGGCGATTTGACTCTGCCATGTAGATTGATTGGGGTGGCTTGACTTTGCCATGATGATAGTTTGGGGCAATTTGACTCTGCCATGTAGATTGATTGGGGTGACTTGACTTTGCCATGATGATAGTTTGGGGTGACTTGGCTTTGCCATATAATTAGTTTGGGGTGATTTGACTTTGCCATGTTGATAGTTTGGGGTGATTTGGAATGGGGCTTTTTGTTTATGGAAAGGGGTGAGATTTTATTTTTAATTGTTAGTTTTCTGTAGAAATGGGAAACAGCAAAATAAATATTTTTAAAAATATTTATTTTGCTTCCTGTTTATAGAGAAATCTCATAAATTTGATAATATATCCCATCAAAAATTTCTATTAGATATAAAATCTTTCAAATAAAACAAAAATTTGGGAAAACATTGAACTTGTAAACAAATTTGTAGAAGCTTTAGATTTAGTTCTCCCATGTGTGTATTTCCATCTTTTTTTTTTTGTTGTTTGATTTTTGTTTGTTTGTAAATATGAGAGAATATAGAGCAATCTATGTACTTCATAATTTTTTTTATTTATATGCTCAGCTACATTTGTTATAAATCATTTTATTTTTTCCCCTTAAATGCACAGATATGGCATTGAGTGCCTGTTCAGATTCTTCAGCTATGGATTGGAGAAGAGATTTCGCCCAGAAGTATTTCAAGATTTTCAGGAAGAAACTATCCGAGACTATGAGAGTAGTCAGTATTTTAGAATGTTATTTTCTTCTTCATTTCTCCATCATTTCATTAAGAGTGATCTGTTCTTTGTGTCTTACAGTGCATATTGTTAAAGGCATGAATAATTTTATTTCACCATTCTAAAATTTTTGCCTAATTTGGATGTGTACACACACACACACACACACACACACACACACACACACACGCACATATGCATGCAAGCATTCTTACCATATAGTTCAGATTATCATAATTTGACTTTTTTAAATCTCAGAAATGCTTTGGCACTGCATTTAGTGGATTTTTTGTTTTTACTGTAAGTACCACTCCATTAAAAGTTCTGAGTGATTTAGTAATCTTTTTTGATCTGCTTTCTAATACTAGATAGTAATGATGTAAAATTTACCTTCTTGAAAATCAAGAAAATATTTATAGTCAGCAATAGAGTTGCACCTTCTAGGTACAGGAATTCCAATCCAATTTTCCTTATTTTTTACTAAATAAGATATTTGTCATTAAAAACCCTCTATAGGAGTTAGTTAAAGCACAATCTGAAATTTTTTGCTTTTTTATATACAATTTTTTTTTTATCAGTAAAAGCTATAATAATCAAAGCAGCTATGAAGCATATGTCCTAGCTGTAATCATGAGTTTTCAATTTGAACTCTAATTCCAAAAGTTCCTACCTTAGTTTGCGACTCTCATTTACAGAATTGATGCTTTAAGAAGAAAATAAATCCAAATCTAACAAGACAAGTTTCCAGATAAACAATGAACCTGATAAAACCTTAAGATAGACATGTCCAATATTAACACTGATATTTAAAGTTCATTTCTGTACTGAGTGTTGTCTCTCTAATTTTAGATGTGTGGTCATTTGTTAAAGATGGACATTTTGCTAGCTGTGTGTAGTAGTGTAATGCATTTTCATCTAGATGTATTGTTCAACATTTGAAAGTTTCTTGAGTCTGGCTTTGTAGTTGTTATATCTTAGTAATTTAAAAATAGATACATGCCCGGCTGCTTTTGACAGCTCAGTTTATAGTTGTTTCAGTTTTCTTATTTCAGATATTTAGTTCTTAGGGAAAATGTGTTAATTTTCTACAATTCTATTTTTGTATTGGATTTGTCAGGCCGTTTATAGTTGTTTGTATTCTTAGAGTTGACTACTTCTTTAGCTCAGTTTAAATTGGGTTCTATTTTCTATATAAATATATAGTTTTATGCTCCATTTCATTGTGTATTAAGAAACTGTATGCGAGTCTTGTAACTGTTATAATATTTTTTATATTATAGATATGTAGATCAGAATAAATTTTCACAGCTTCTGCAATTCAGTTTCTGATGTAGATTTTTTGTCTTTATTTAAATAGTGTTTAGAGGAGAAGTTTGTCATTTCTGTATGATAGACTTAATATGGCATTAAATATTCTAGATTTAAATGTTATATTTTATTATTATAAATTGATTTTATTTCTAATAGCTTTTTTCTACCTATTTGTAGATCAGTTGTATGGCCTTGAAAAATTCTGGGCATTTTTGAAATATTCTCGTCGGAAAGTGGATATTGATCAGAAGTTGAAAGAAGCATTGTCTCATTATAAACGCCTGGAAGATTTTAGGGTGGAGGTAAGTAGCTCATAAATGTTTCCTATGGATATGGGTGAGTGTGTTTATTATGTTGATTGTCACTTTTTTCTTATTTTGATTTTTGTTTTGAATTGTCTGTACTATAAGTAAATTTGCTAAAATTTCTAATGATCCAAAAAACTAAGCATGATATTCCAAATCTAACAACAGATTATTCTTGTCTAAATCAAAGACAATGTGAGTACCAAATTTGAAGGCTGTATCTTGAAATTTTTTTGTTGTTCTTTGCACGTAGTAATGCTCCTTCACTCATTCCCCACTCCATCAATGAGCAAACTGTCAACGCCAATAGGGGAACAAAGAAACTTCTCTTCGACCGAAGACAAGAGTGCAGAGTTAAACACAACCAGTTTCCTGTGCAATAATACTAAATTAGTGTTAGAATGGTCTTCTACAATCACCTGACAACCTGATAAGCCAGATGCTGAAGTCCCCCCATAACCCTGGGGGGACTTAAAAATGGATAGTTCAAACTTGCATATGTCAGAAAATTTTTTTAATAACATTTTTATTATCCTTGATGCGAGTTTAAACAGTGGAGGATGCATTTTCCAAAATTTTAAATAGGAAAATTTTTTAAATGTAATACCCATCAACAATATTAAAATGTAAACGTAAAATGTCAAAAGTAAAAAAATTGTAAAAAAAATAATAATGCATTCAGGCTTTAATCCATCCTTGATTTTGTGCACATGTACATAAGGAACAAGTATGCCAAGTTTTAACTATGTGGGTTTACTAGATTTGGAGATCCAGGACTACAAGCAAGCGGCACAGACTGTAAAACATGGAATTTATGTTCAATATTTATTTTTTTAAAAATAACTATGCCTTATCCACAGCACAATGAGTTCCTAATGATTATTTAGTCCTCCTAACAATCCTCAGCCATAGATACTGCCTTCTCCACTGCGCAAGCCTTCAGCTTCTTTGACATTTTCTTTTCTCTGTGATGTTGTTTAGTCTCTGGCTTGGCTAAATAGTCTGCATGCTTGCATCTTTTGCTGTTTTGTACCACCTGGTATGCTTGGAGTGCGACACTAGTTGTCACATCCAAGTGTTTCATCACTTGAGATAAATGTGCACAGCCTTGATTGAAATGAGAAACTGCACTGGTGACCGCTGCACAAATATGTTGTGCTCCTATGTGAACTGTCTTAGAACTATAAGCCTACCTATTGAAACATCAATCACTACCCCCACCCCATGATTAGAAGTAAATCCATACTTGTACCAAGTTCCGTCAAAGGAAACCATAACATCAAGTATGCAAGCTTTATCTTTTTTTATCAGCAGAAGCAACAGTTTCACAATCTTTAATATTATCACCACTATCAACAATCTCTATATCACTAACATCATTATCAGTACTGTTAAATCACTGTTATCAGTTTGATCAGTAACAGGATTCTTATCATGATCATCATTTAAGTTGGCAAATGCTTTTGCTGATAAAATAGTTTCAGCAGCTACAATGTTTGCTAATGAAACTTTCTGTGAAAGCCTAGTGTAAGATTTGGAATGCATTGAAGGCAGGTTGAGCATAGCAGAAAACTTTCTTTGAAAGCCTAGTGTAAGATTTGGAATGCATTGACGGCAGGTTGAGCATAGTAGAAAATTTTCTCATTGCTGCATGCCTCATCCCCAACACATTAAAAAACATGAGTATTGCATTATTTACAGACCCAACTCTAAAAATGTTACCACCCCCATACCTAAAACATGACATCTGACTCTTTCTGAATGTGCATTCATCACAACTTGTTATTGCATATGAACAGAATAGCCCATATTCACACACTCTCAAACTTACAACACTTTTGCATTCAGAGCAAGCAGTCAATGAAAACAATGCATTCAAATTATCTAACTCAATGACGCACCTGAAGCAGTGTCAGCGACTAATAACTTTGGCTGAAGCAAAGCTAGTTTCCGCCCGGAAATAGTCTGGTGGGGGTGGTGTGTGTGTGGGTGGGTGCAGTCACTAAAATCACCAGCAGCAGCAAGGTAGCGCTAGGATATACTAAAAATATCCGGCACTGCACTTCTAAAAATAAATGGATGGGGATTGAGCAAAGATAGAGAAGGAAAATCAGGCTGTTCTACATTGCCAGCACAATCAAAATTTGTTTTCTTGTGGAAGTAGGCAGGTGGAAGATGATCGGTCTGATCCAATGCAAATTTGAATGATGCTATGAGCAGAATAAACATCCTGCATTGTTCCTCTAGAAGGTGATGGGTGGGAGATGGCTGAAGAGGTACCATCAAAATTTAGAGTTTATACACTGTCTGCAGATATGAAACTTCATTTATTTTGGATATACAGGTGGGCAGTCTCAGCATGTAAATTCGGTTATGTCATCTGCAAGCAGGCAACATGGTATTGCTAGGACCTCTACAGACGTCCTGCGTTGCTTTCCACTTTACCCCTTCAAGCTTTGCTTGCTTCTCAAGCCTTCACAGTTATTGACAATTTTTGTTTCCTGAGCGACACTGTTAATTGCTTAGAGAAACTAATTTTGTCTGATTAGTACCAAGCACGAGGCCACGCAAAAATCATTAGGAACCAGTTTGAAAATGCCCAGATTTGATATATAATCCATAGCAACTGCTGTTTTAACCAATCAAAGAGTTATTTTCACTTTTGTACTACATGACTTATACCACTCAAGCACTTGTAGCGGGTCAAGGTTTCTCAAACCACGTGTATGAGATGTTTAAAAACATATGACAAACGTTATTTGAATAGAGGAGATAATGCACTTTAATTCTATATATAAAACTCTATGATTTAGTTTTTTGAAATGGTGGGTATCGTAATGCAAAGAGGACTACATCAGCGATACTAAGCAAAGAAAACGCTTTTTTGAACACAGATAGTTTGGAAAAACAACTTTATTTGCACAAAAACCCCACAATTTTTAATAAGAAAACATATATTTTCTGCAAAAGAAGACCTCAAGGTTTGCAAAAGTGTAAAAATCTCAAAACAGAAAAAATAAAATTAAATAAGAAAAAAATTGATTTCTCATGCCTTGTGTGCCCTTAAATTCCTTAATCCAACTAACAGCTTAGGACAGCCACATTCTGAACAAAGAACAGACATCTTTTTCATTCTAAAGAGTCTCAAAGGTCCCTCATACAAGAAACAACATTCTGGAGATGAATGAAATTTGCAGAGTTTATCTTCATATCTAGACTGATGAAATTTCTTCACAGTCACTTGTCTCACACCTCTCACCAATCAGGGCACGTTGATGTAGTTGATCATGCAGATTTATAACATAGATGGCTCATTCTTAGTAACACTCAATCATGCCTAGACAGTTAATAAAATGAACTGAGGATCCGGTGAATAAATAGATGACTTTAACCTCTTGCCCGTTCCGTAAAAAAGTTACGCTATGCATCACCATGGCAGGTTGTTTTGCCACTCAGCGATAATTGGATGGGTTAGCTTCCTAAAAAGTTAAAAGTGTGTAACTCTCAATGGTTTTTGAAAATGTAAAGTGTAACTTATGCTAAACATACTGAAGAATTTTAAATTATTATTTTTTAAAATAAAAAAAAATTAAATATATAATAAAAAGTTCCCTTTTAATATTCCCTTTATATATAATATAAAGCAATTTGCAATTTCTTGCCAAATGGATTTCAAGCTTTGATTTCTCTCATTACATAGTAGGATATTTTATTCTATTATTTTCTGCAGCCTAATATTTTATTCTATTACAAACTATAGGATAAAATTGTATTCTGTTATTTTCTACAGGATAATATTTTATTCAGTTATTTTCAGTCCTAATAAATATTTGTTTGTAGTACTTTGTGAACAGAAATATGTTGATATATAGGGAAGTTGAAAGCAGGAAATTATAGTATTTTGGCAGATAGTTTAATTGAAATTTTGAATATTAGAATATATTAATTTAGCATTATTATATTAAACGGAATTGTCATAAAGCCTGCTATAAGTGCCTTTATATGCATCCATCTATCTAAAATACTGCAATATTCTGAGAATTTTTGTTTTGATTGTTTGTATTCAGTACTGTTGCTTATCTTTCTGACTGTCTATCCATCTATCTGTCAATTCTTTTAAAGGAAAAAAAAAACAGTACTGAGTTGAGATTTTTTTTGTTGTTGTTAGCCTCCAGAAAGTGAAATGCACTCGAGCCTTAGTCAAGCCTTCACTGGACCAACTGGCAATCGTTCACGCACCACTAGCATGACAGAGTCCCATGCACATTCTGCAGGTGCCCACCCTTCCAATGCTGGTCATACAGCAGGTAAACATGTTTCCAGCAGCAGCCACTCCGGTCCAGGGGTCCATTTCGTTAGCAGCTATTCGGGTCCAGGGACCCATGCCACTAGCAGCCACACAGGTCAGGCTGCACATGCCACTAGTTGCAATCCCACAAGTGCAGGTACAACAATCTTATCAGCTACCTCTCAAAGTGTGGCAGGTGGAAATGCAGCCAGCAAGTGAGCATTTCGTAGAGTGCCATTCCATCTTCAATGCATTTTCCAATTTTAGAGAGGTGTAAGATGTAACCAGATAGCATTTCACATTTGTTTGAGAAGTCTATGATGCTGATGGCATTTGAATTCTTCTGTTTTAAAAGAATTTGGTGAAAAATGAGATCTTTTCTTCTCCACTTAACCTCGTTACAATGGAAAAATTATTAGATGGCCATATCAGAGTTCTTGGTCTGAAGCATGTTTTCGTCCACTCTGTTTGGATTATCATTGACTGGGGTTGGGTCGTCCATTCAGGGCGTAAGGGATGTGAAAATGTGAAAAATTATTAGACAGAAGTTTCCTGTTGAGAGGTCACAAGACCTTGCCCTATGACACACTGACTTCATTTGCATTGGGGTTGAGTGCATAGTATTTGACAGTAATATTAATAGGATCTTCGGACTATTTCACAGTATTCTAAAATAATATAATATAGAATTTAGTTCCTTATGAAAATCAAAGCTAAATCATTCACTCACATTTCAGATAGACTTGTAAAAATTGGTTGATACATTTTTGGGTTCATAAAACCATTTGGTGCCACTTCAGCTCTGTATGAAGCAGATAAAGTCATCATGCTTCTTTAACTGTGTGCCAATAAATCTATTATAATATTTATTTTTTAATTTAATTTTGTTTGTTTTATTTTCTGCAGCCTTAAATTGCCCAGTAACTGACTTGGTTGTTCTTTCTCTCCCAATTGGCACAAGATGGCAAGAAAATGGTAGCAAATTATGTTACATTTGGTGGGGGTGGGGATTGAAGTGAACACATTACTTTTTATTTTCTGTTGCAAAGAGAATAAAATTTTATTTACCAAGACTGGCATGAAGTTTTGAGATGGTTTTGGGTGCTAGTGTGATGATATATTCTTTGAAGACAATGGGAAGGAGCTTAAATGACACTTTAAATTAGGTTGAAAAGGAAATAGACACTAAAACAATTGTGCTGATTTTATTAAATGAGAAGGTAGGCACCTCATGTATTTCTCTTTAAAAGAGAAACATCTACTGTGCTTTCTTCTTGAAACCAACTCGATCATGGTAGCAGCAGCACTTTTTCCAGGGATTTTCTCTCAGAGAATTTTGGCACTGGATCTTTCAGTTTCTGAGAAAACATGTTCTTACAGGTTGTAAAGTTATATTGAAGAATGAGTAAAAACACTCGATGCAGATTTTTTTAAAAAAATAATTCTTGGAAGTTTAAGCTTAAACGTTTATTTTATGCTGCAAATCTTCTGGAGAATTTCAAAGAAATTTCAGAATCATTGTCTTCTTTAGTATAGCAGTTGTGGTCAATTGGCTTTGGAGAGTTATTCAGCTTCAGAGATTAAGAAATGTAGCAGAACACATGATTGTTGTTTTTTAAAAAAAAATTACTGGCTAAGATTGTGATAATCAAATTATCGTATCTATCTAGTCATTGGGAGATGGTAAGTCAAATCACATTATTGAGGGCTGTATCAGTTAGAGTCAAAATAAGTTATTCTAGTGGTAGTACCAAATTTGAAAGATTTTGGGGTGTTATTTTTGCTGGATAGTTTTTATTTAGTTTGTTTAGGTGTTATATTTTTTTATTTGATTTTTAAAAAAAAATAATAATTGGAAGTTATTAAAAGTCTTTTGATAGGGAAAGAATTGAAAGTTACAGGATTGCATTCCAAAACATTTGCTTATAGACTTTTAGATTGTTTTGTTGCTTTAAATATAAGACTAACATTTTGCAGCTGTTTTTTGTTTTAATTGATGCTTAATGAGGGATAATATTGCTGTTTTGAATGACGGTGAAGATAGTGACTGTTACAAGCCCACTTAAATAAGACACTAAAAATAGTGACTGTAACAACCATAAATCTGGAGAGTGATTGTCACAACAAGCCCATGTAATATATTAAAGACTGTGATTGCTACTAGAAACCCGTTTAATACAATGAAGATGGTTTGTTATGAGAAACCCATGTAATACACTAAAGATGGTAATTGTTATAAGAAATCTATGTAATACACTGAAGATGGTGTTACTAAAAACCCAAGCATTATATTGAAGATGGTGATTGTTACAAGAAACCCACTTAATATCCTGATAGTGAATGTTACAAAAGCTCATGTTGGGGTGTGATTTTCAGAAGATAATTAAATGGCATGTTGTAGAGATTCTAAATGACATTTTCCACTTTAGACAATTATTTGGGGGGTGGGGGGTGGGGCTCCTACCTTTTTATAAAATAATCTTTGATTTTAAAGAAATATTTTAAGCTGTTTATTATTTTTATCAATTTGCTTGGGGAAAATTGCAGTATTTCTTTGTAGTGATATGCATTCTTCCAGTTATAATGTATTGTTGATAAAGTACGATTTATCCTCAACATCTTCATTACGAAAACATTTCTGATAATGAACTCAAAATATTTTTTTCTACAAAAAAAAAAATTACTGTTAATTAACTTTATATATCTTTGTGGACCAAACAGTCTCACTCAAGAGGCAATCAGTTCCACCTTTCAAACTTTTTCTAATAGCAATCAAGATTTTCTAATTTCACCACCAGTTCTCTCTCCGACCCTTTATATCAGGGGTGCACAAACCGCTGCTCGAGACAGGGCTCTATGTGGCCCCCGGAGGACTTTTGGATGTTACCATTATTATAAATGTAAAGCACATTATTTCATTATTTATGTTGGTTTTTTCTATTGAGCCATCCATGTGGCGACCCTCCAGGCACTATCAATTGGCCCTCTGGCCTAAAAAAGTTTGTGCACCTCTGCTTTATTATGCACACATGGTGTGTGTAGTTTAGCAATGGTCTGTTCATGCATCAGTAGGAGTATAAGGTGACGCTTGCTTTAGATATCAGCCCTTTATAAAAAATACAAATCTCCAAAATACAAGAAGAAAATAAATTAAACAAAAAATTATTAATATAAAATATTTCCTGTTCAATAAGAGAGAGAGAAAGTTCATTATGAATTCTTCGGATGCCTTTTTTTGTTTTTTTAAAAACCCAACAGCTTTCTCAGTAATGACTTTGTAGGCTGTCCCATTCAAATTGCCATTATCTATGCATATGACTTTTAGTAAAGAATTAGTGAAACAAAATTTGTGTGTGTGTATGTGTATGTTCAGCAAGTATTTCTTTAATACAGTCATTGCAACTTTAATATTTTATTGAATTACAAGCCTGTTTCTTTAATTTATTGCATTTTCATCAATTTGATTGTTAATTGATTTTAATAATTATACTCTTCCCACTTTCATTTTATCATTTGAAAAGACAAAAGGCATGATGCAAAAATCTTGTAGAAGTATGACTTTATTGTGTACAGTTAGAGATTTTTTTCATCATTTTTTTATTGAAATGCACATTTTCATTTATGCCTACTTGATGTAGGGAATGATTTTTATTTTTCTTAAATTATTGAACATGCTTGTAAGAATTTTAAAAAAAATATTGTTGCAAGTTTCAAGCAAAACATGTGGCTGTCTTGATAACTAGAGGTACCACTAAAAAAGACAATTAGAATTAAGCACCATAATTTTATGCAACTATTCTTGTTGAAGAAATTTTCAGATGAAATATTTCTCCTTTTATATATTCAGAACAAAAACGTATATGTAACTCTTTGAAGGTAAAATATATCTTGGGAAGCTTTATGGCCAAGCACTAAAGGCATAAGTCCTGCTTCTTTGTCTTGTTCATTACGATTTTTCTTGGTCAGCCATCAACATGCCCCCTTGTTCATGCATATTCAGCTTATGATTGTAACCACTTACTGAATTAATGTAGCTAAATACCCATTAAATCACTATATTAAGCATCAAATCATTGAAGTGCATGGAAAAGTATCTTTAGAGAAGTGTTAAAAAATATTTTATTGTTTATTTCCTCTGTACAGTTTGAGTACGGTTATATTTATACAAAATTTGGATATAAATTTAAGTGGTTTTGTATTGTTTGTAGGCTTTTAAATATAATACGTATAATTTTTTGCTTTTCACATTTATTTTTTTCTTCAATTTGCTGTAATAAAGTTGACATTCTAGGTATATTTAAATATTTTTGTAAGATTGTTTTGTTTTCACAGCAGTGATAGATGAAGGTTGACACAATAGTGTCAGATGTATATTCCATAAAGACTGTCATGTTATTGCCAAAACAATGATAGATGCAGATTCAGATTGACACACTACTCTCAGATGTATTTTCCATAAAGACTTTCATGTTATTCTCAAAGCAGTGATAAGTTTATATTTCTAGGGCCTTCATACTACAAGGATTTATATCATTCAAATAACTTTCTTCTGGAGGCAAGGGTGGAATACATAAACTTTTTTATTACTTAAAAGTCTTATGTGAGATTGTTTTTTTCCTCTGGTGTTTGTGTGTACTTACAGATATTGTTACCATTTCTTATAAACTGTCATTAGAATTTATAAATGCATGTTACAATTTATTAGAAGACATTGCAAACTTTGAAGAAGTATATATAATTTTGAAATCTTATCATATTTACCTGACCATGTTAAACATAATAAACTAAATGTGGTATCATAGAATTTTTTTTTTAATTCTTTTTCAAAATTTAATTTAATATATTAAATATCTGTTCCTACTTAGAGGATTTAAAATTTAATGGATTAAAGCATTTTCTATCACCTTTGGTATTATAGAATCAGAAAGTCCAGGGCTGTGACACTTGTAGATATTGACGAAATTATGGTTGCATGTTCTTCTTTCTGCTTCTTGCCACAGTTGATCATTATAGGATTCTCATCAAAACTATTTTGAAAATGTCAGCAGAACACAGTTCTGTTTGTGTGTGCATTTAAACATATCTCCTTTAAACTCCTTTATGTGTGCTAACCACATTGAAACTTGAGTGACCAGTGCCTTTAAGGTCTCACAAAATTTCAATTTCAGATTTAAGATTGCATTAATGAAGTAGGAAAATAAAATGGTTCCAAGTTGAGTTTGATTTAAATTTTAATCTCTGAGTAAACCTTTATGTCAGTGACTGTTGCTCTTGTTAACTTTTTAAAAATGTGTTCAGTTTTGTGATAAGCATGATTCATTTTTTTCTCCCTTCGTTCCAGATATCATGCAAATAAGTTGCACACTGATGCTGTGCATATTTATGAATGTTCTGTAATACTGGTACATAAAATGGTATCTATGACCAAGTCTTTCAGACCAGCATCATCATAAGTTGTTGGCAGAATGTATTATTAAAACCCACACAAACTTTATATATATATATATATATATATATATATATATATATATAATTCCAGCATCCAAATGCACTTAAGAATTATTTTGGGTTTTTTCTTTTCTCTTGTTTGAAAAAGAAAAAGTATTACAGAAATCCAGATTAAAGTCATTTCATGCAGTTCAGTTTGCATTTATTTTGACTTTAGAAAATAAATAATGGATAGGAATTTGTTCTGTGGATTGTTTGTGTCCGTATATTTGTATTTGCTTTTAGAAAATAAATTGTGGATAGGAGTGTGTAGATATCAGTCAATAGTGGATAGGAGTTTGTTTTGTGAATTGTTTGTATGTATATATGTATTGAATTAGGATTGCATGTCAGATTCAACATTGTTTTTCTCCTTGAAATTTTTCCATCGCGCAGATATATTGAAACAGATCTGTTATGATCTAATTTTTGCTGAAAAGGCCGGTCTTAAATTGTGAAAACTGATAATCAGTAATTGAAAACATAGTTTCATGTCTTGGTATTTCTACAGTAATGTTCACTTGAAGGAAATATCATTGGTGGCCTCTCCTGACACTGGCAAACTTTTCTTAAGCTCATAGGACTTCCCTTACTTTGATAAATGTTTAAAAAAACTTTCATCTAGCAGCACTAGTTGCAAAGCTGCAAAGGTTTGCATTTAACTTGTATTTTGTCACTTGTAATTGAATTGCTCTTTGTTAAGACTGCCTCACTTTTGTGCATAGTTTTGCTTCTCCTCACTCCCACAGGCTATCATGTTCAGATATCTTTTTAATTGCCACAAGTTGTGAAATTTCATGCCTATGCACTTTTCATTTACATTTTTATCTTTGCCTGAAGATTGAAGATTTTTCAAGATGTTTAAATCAGTCTGTCTAAAATATTAATTTATGCACTTTTTCTCAGATAAACCTACATAGGTTTGGCACAAACCTTAATAAGTATTTAGTATATAATGTCCGATAACGTGAAAGCAAGAATAATGTTTTACGTTTTGATTGGTAGACTGATACAACTCTAGCATGTTTCATGGCCTATTCTTCAGAATTAAAAATATATCATTAATTTGCCATGAACTGAAGTCATTATGTAGTTCATTGAAGTCATTCAACATATAACTCAAAATGAAGATTGCTATTTAATAAGTAGTGTACCTTTATATTACATCTTTTATTAAAATTTATTTATTTTTTAAAATTTTATACATATGTATTTTTGGGGTGTGGTACCAAGATATATCACTGACAAGCTACCTGAGGGAGAATTATGTCATCTTGCATAACAAGTCAAATTGCAGAGGCAGCCTATCAAACTGGGAAACTGGCAAAAGATATAGTCAGTATGAAAATTATCATGTATTCTGTAAGTGGTTCGATTCCAGTACATTTGTATATTATTTATTAGATAGGCATATGTACAAATGTGTATATTCTGTCAATTTTTAAATGAAGTGTTATAAAATTCAAGAGCTACTTTTTAAAATAAATTTATAATAGCTTGTAATTAGAGACCTTTTGACTAATCATTACTTTTTGATTTATAGTCTAAAACAAATTTCTTAAATTCAATAGATTTGATTTTAAATGTTTATAACCCACTATACATTTTATTGACCTAGTAAAACAAAGTACTTTGAAGGGCATTGCTTTAAAAAGATACTTTAAAAAAATCAATAAAAGTAATATTTGCCTCTTGATTAAAGAAAAGTTTACATATTACTCTCAAATGTGTATACTTCTTTTTTAACATGCCATTTAGGCTTGGCTCCCTAGAATACACTTTATTTTTTATTGAGAGGGAGTGTATGCATACACCTGCTGCTAAATTTGTTTGTTGAACTTTTTTCAGATGTTAAAAGCAGAACATGCTCTCATTGTCCATAACCTGATGTATCTTTGAACAGTGCTCCGAGTTTGTTATCCATTAGATTTTGTGATAACCTGGCTTGATGTATGATAGATTTGCATGTGTGTAATTGTTGCTGTCTGCCCAATATAATAGAATAACTGCATGGACATTTGTCTCTCTACGTATGGGAGTGGTAATTTTCATCTTGTGCTCAAACTTCTGAGGTTTTTTTTTTTTCAAAGTATATAATAAAAACATTAGCCCTCTCCACCCCTCAAGAAAATGGAAAAAAGAAAATTGTAGTTAGGATGGTAGAATTTCTTTTCATTGCTTCAAAATTATTTTGACTAATTAGCACCTTATTGGTAAGAAGTGGTTTGCGTGTTAAGAAATTTAGACACTAGATAAGGCTGGAGTCTTCCATTGGCAATATCAATTCTTGTTCATATTGATTACAGTAATATCCTCACCTATTTCTTTCTCTCTTTTCTTTACGTGTGAACAATGATTTTTTAGTAACCACTTAATAAATACGAAGTTATTTCATGCATTTAAGCAAGGATTGTCACAATGTTTATTAAACATGCACCCCTTCATATTTTCTTTAATTTTTTTCCCCAAAAATATTTTTTCTTAACTTGGGCGTGGTGCAGATTAAAAAAAAAATCATTCAGGAGAATTGTGTAAATACTTAATCATTTAGTGTATATAGTTTCTTATCATGCAGTCACTGACTTCCAAGTCAGATTACCATATTTAATCATGGATATTTTTTCATGTGTGCATTTAAAAATAAATATGGATATGGTTTCAGATTTGTGTAAATAATAAAGTATTTTGCTTCATGTTTATACAGTGATATGTGTCGGCTCCTTTGGTGAAGCATTTTTTTTAGAGACTTCATGGAATTATTGTACTTGACAATTTGTATGTTTTGCTTGTACCAGTAAATTAGAACATTGAAACTGAATCTATAAAAATTGGAAATGGAAAATTTCAAATAGAGGATAGCATACAAAATGTGAAAGAGTTAGGCTACAGAAGATTTATGTCTTAGAATTAATTCAACAGAATATGTTTGTCTTAGAGTTAATTCTACAGCACCTGAATTAGAATTACTGTTATTTAAACTATTATTACTTGGTGAATGCGATTTGAATTTTATTTGTGGTGTTGCAGAGTTGTTGAGGGTGGGGTGGGGGTATCTGCATATTGCCTTATTTTGTTATATTAACTGTAAAATCTGTAAATGTAATCAATGCTATCTGTTGCTAGAAAATTATTAATTTGTCATAATATCTTTCTAAATTGGGTGAAAGATTTTCACGTTAAAAAAAAAAGATTTGTAATTTGATGGGTGAGGGCTTTAGTTTATGTTCTTGCTGTGCACAGCCAAAAGAAAAAATAATTTTAAAAAATTTTCTAATAAATTTTAGGGTTTTGATGATCTTCTGTGTTTTGTTGCATGTTTCAATGAAAAAAATGACATGCTATTGAATTTTTAAATATAAATTAGTATTTGTTTCTTGTACAGTTGAGTTTGCATAATAGTACATGTAATTGCACGTTGTTGGACAATAGTGCTGAAAAGCCACATTAAAATTACAAAAACCTTTCATTTTTTTTATAGAAACAACAGATCTTTAAGTACCATTTAGCCTACATTAAATACAAAAGGTGTTTAAGCATGCTACTTTTATACAAGAAAACTAAATGTAATAAACATAAAATGATCCACATGCAAAATGGCAATATATAATTTTGTATTTACATAGGAAAACAGTAAATAAAAATGAAATTACAAATGTATACTGGAAAAAACAACACATAAGAGAGAAAGCTATTCTTGCTGATGAAAAAGATATCGAGAACCTTGAAAATGGCCATGGTCTCTTTGATATTTCAGTTGATGAGATGAATCCTGAAGCAATGTTGACTATACATGACTATTGCTGATGGATTGTTGAATATGTCTGATGATGAACAAGTGTGTACATATGAAAAAAAGATAGATACTTAGATCTGGAGCAGACAGCAAGGCATAACAAGGAAAAGAGATTGTTGTGCTGTCTTCTGTGAACAGTGGAAGACTGGAATAGATGAGAGACATCGTTTTTAAAGTTCTGAGAACAATTTGTGACCTGTCACCACAAAAAGATACTTAAGTCGCGCAAGGCTAAGCCAAGAAAAACGGCAAAAACGAAGGTGGGGGTCTACATGGGTGAAATTGAGATTTTCATTTTAGCGTGTTCCCAAACCATCGAACAACAAATTACTAGCGTGTTTTTCCTTAATTCGTACTAGAAATAGCTTTATTATTATTTTTTTGTGACCTACTGTCTAACTTCGAAGGAAAAATATGGCCCAAAAGTGCTATAATCTGATGATCATAGACGGTAGAATCCCTGGCTGAACCTCATCATGTTGTATATCAGAATGCTCAGGAAAAAGCCTATTTTTATGCTGACGACACTGGTTATTTATAACGTCTAATCAGAATGTTTTATAAGGCTGTGCTTGGCGTAAACAAAGTGAAAAGCGTCAGCCAATCCGCAGACAGTTTATCAAAGCTTGCTATAAGTTACCAAGCATGCTCTCATAAAAAGACGGTCGCGATTGGTTGAAACGCACACAAAGGAGACAGTTTTGTCCTGTAATGCCTAATGTAAACATGGAGAAACGAATCGCTAATTTGTTGAATTCATGTAAAGAAAGCAACATCTTAGAAAAAGAAAGCATTCAGATTAAAGATTTGATATCTGATTATTTTGCTAATGAGGATGTAGCTGATGGATTTTCATCTGAAAGTGACACGGACAGCGAATCGCGTGATCGAACAACGAAAAAGACGAAGCAGACGACAGCTGATGATAACTGACTGTACACTGAAGTGAAAGGTGTGCTATAATTATTGGATTATTTAAATGATATTTTTTTTAAGAATGTGAAAGTAATGCAGCTTTAATCTGTGATTTATTTAGTGGAGCTAGCATCAGATTTAGAAAGAGGTATCAATTCAATATTATGCCTTAATTTTAGAATATTCTGTGAGCCACAATAATCATTCTCGCATACAGAAATTCTAATCGTTAAGTCTTAAAAAGACTGTTGTCTGTAAATGATGTAACAATATATTTGTTGTTTATAGTTATTACAGTGTTAGCTATTGTGTCTTCTTCAACTCTGATTGCAAATGAAGCAGATTAATATATGGTTGCTAAGGAAAAACCTCTCAGAAATGTGTTCAATCTTTGAGGCCGATTTTCTCAAAATGGCCGTCCGGACAGTAGTGCACTTCAAACAAACATAACTTTTCCATATTTTGTCCTACACTCTTTATTTTTATATCAACAGAAAGCCCTTTCAATTTTCTTTCTATTGATATATATATCTCAATACCCCCAAAATCCGACTTAAGTATCTTTTTGTGGTGACAGGTCACAGTGAGAAAAGAGAGATACAGTAATTGAGACGAGAGAGTTACCAGTGAACACTTGAGACTTGTAGTGTCAGCTGTGAGAAACCTGCTTATAGAGCTGATTTGACTTGGCTTTAGATATTCTCATTAGCACTAGTCAGTCACTTAGAAATCTGGATATACTTTTTAACAGTCCTCTTCCTCCTCCTCCTTCCCCCCCCCCCCCCCCCCGTCCCAATCGTAATCCCTCTGGTGCAGCATAGGTAATTATTTAGCAACTTTTTAAGGGGTAACAAATATGACTTAAGTTTCATCCATTATTCATGTGTAACTTATTAATCATCCCTTGCAGCATGAGAAATATGTCTGTTTTCCTTTGAAAAAGCAAGTAGTAATAGTATTGTCCAGCACAAGTGAGTTGATTGATTCACCAAATATTACAAAATATCTTTAAGTAGCATTCCCTGATAGAAGTATATATTTCTGCACTGCTTTTTCTGTTACACACATCTGAGCGCATCTGTTTTCAAAAGCAGATGTTTTTTTTTATTTTATGGGTTTCAAGTGCAGGCAGACCATGATTTGAATGAGATGATAGTGAGAATCAAGTGACTATTTTTAATCAGGACAGCGATAGTAGCCAGTTCAAATCCAGCATGGAAGTAGATTCAGACTTGCTGATTCAAACTGACAATGAATGGACTGCACATCTTCATACACCATTTACTCTCAATGATTTTAATTCAGCTAGCTGTGTTTCCAGATGGATTAGATGTTATGACTGCAACAGTATTGGATATTTTTTTAAAATTTCCTAAAGCACTATGATAGATATCATCTGTTAACACCAACATATATACTGTATTTTGACAAGGTGCCTGTACATGTGCTAAGTTTGATCTGACAACTTTAGCAGAGATGAAAGCATATATTGCATGCAATATTTTGATGGGCTCGCCTCATTTACCAGAGACTGATCTCTACTGGTCTGCAGATTCTTATATCAGCAATATTGACATAAAATTGATCTTTACCAGTTGTTTTTCAGCCTAACTTCATAACTTCATGTCAGTAACAGATCAGCAGAGTGAAAGAGTGATGGATATTCTGTCAACTACATTTGCTATTCATTCATACCTGGGTGTCATTTGGCAATAGATGAATCAGTGATTCATTTTACCAAGCATCTTGCACATCTACAGTACATGCCATCAAAAACCAATCAAGTCAAGTGTGGATGCTCTGCGACTGTGACACTGCTTATTTGTGCAAGTTTGAAATTTACCTTGGCCGTGAAAATCCCCAGCCAATGCCTAATGGACTTGGTCACTATGATGCAACAAAGCTGTCAGCAGAATTAGACTTCATGCACAGTTATTTTTTTTCCCGTCAGTATTTTTATATCTCCCAGACTTGTGGAACATTTGCTCAAGAATAAGCTGTATGCCTGTAGATCTATAAGAAGGCCGAGAGGTTTTCCACAAGAGCTGAAATTGTGCCAAATCTACGAGGAGAAAGCAAAATTCTGATGAAGGGAAACATTAATCTGATTGCAGTGAAGTGGCAAGATAAAAGACAAGTTGCTGTCCTGTCAATCATCAATGACCCGATGTCCATGCAACAAGCTTACCAACGCACTGGATCCAAAGGTGCTTGTCAACCTGTTCTCCAGCCACAAGCCCTCTTGAATACACTGCTCACATGAATGGGGTAGACATTCATGACCAGAAGAGAATGAAGTATGACTGGGCTGAATTTCAAGAAGGCCTGGAAATAGAATATTTTAGTTTCTAGTACTGTAAATTCTTTGATCACAAATGCTTTCATATTTTATGACCAGACTTCAACTGCAGTCCACCAATGCAAATGTTATTCTCACCTTGATTTTCATCATGAATTTGATTCAATGCCAGAAAATGACAACATCCTGAAGTTGCGAGAGTGCTGTCCTGCAATGATGAAAATGTGCAAGGTCATGTCAAAATAAAACTGTCCAAGAGAAACTAGTGCAATTATCATCAATCAATAAATCCACAAGGATACAATTTTTGGTGTGTTCAGTGTAACAAATTTATGCAAATGTCTTGCCCCATACACCAATAACCTGTAAAGGTGTTTTGTTTGTTTTACAAGCAGGTACAAGATTATAATTACACTTACAGCAGTGTAAGTAGCCAATGCAACAAGAAGAAAATATAAACATTTGTTTATTTGTAGCTTAGATCCAAATTAAGTGTTTCTGTTTTTCATTTTCATTTTAAACATCCATGCCCCTCTAGAGTGTGTTGTATTTGCATGTATGGGTTTGTCCTTGAATATGCAGAGTTACTTATTATTTAATTCGTCCTCAAAGTGTGAATGTTTAACATACATCAGGTGAGTACACCATTTTAAAAATATTTATTTATTTTTTATTTTTTAAAACATTTTTATTCCTTATTATCACCTTTTATATTCAAAAAAATGTTATTAATGGTTTTCTATTTCATTGAACCAGGATATTTTGTAAGAGATTTTTGAATGATAAAAATAATTTTTGAGTAACTTTTATTATTATTATAAATTGATTAGACTTGTTTCGTGTACAACATAACAGTTCAAACATGATGCCCTATTTTTGCCCCCACTTCATAAAACCCCACCGTCTGTAGAGTATTGGATCTAAAAGCAAATTGACTGGTCTATATGTAGCTGCTTTGATCTAATTGGGCGCAATTGAAAAAGCTGCTCTATGAACAATGGCCATCAGGGGATGAGTTATTATGCCCAAAACATAACATCAAGAAACTGGATGTTTCCCACTACAAGAATATTCAACACCAACAACTCATTCAAGTCCTAAATGAAGCCAGGAATATGCTGATCAAGCTATTATTGTATTGTGGTGTCAAAAAGAGGCAAAAAAAACCAACTACTTATGCTTTATAAACTTTAAAGAACTCCCTTTTTCATATATGAAAGCATTTTAGCTTCTAGTATTTAACTGAATCATGTCAAATACACAACAAACTTGCCATAAAACTGAATTTGGTCTTGTGAAATTTTATTGTCATTGATCACACAATTGGACCAGCATACAAATTGAAACATTCATGACAGAACCACTCCTATATTTAATACCTAGCTACATAATCTAAGATACTCTATTACCTTAATGAATATACACACCTGATGGTGCCTTTAACACCTTTTATAATATGTAGCAGGGTAAATGCACACAAACAGTAATCTCAAACAATGTCAAATCTTTTGCAGCTATAATTATGTAGTGAATAGATTTTAGTCTGCATTTTGTGATTTTTTTCTTTTTTTATATTTTAGCTTGTTTTAGTAATATTAATGTATAATGTATGCAAATGAGTGCTGCAAACCAAATCAATAATTATCACAGACAAAGAACTGAGTTGAAATCATTTTGTGAGTGAAATATACAGACAGAAAAACACCATGTTAAAACAAAGATGCAATAATGGACATGATAAGTATATATGGCTTTTTACTGAAGTTATACTGTATATAAAATGGAGATATAGTGTATTAAATTTTACAATGAAGTTAACAATAATTAAACAGTTTTTTTTAACCAGTAGATTCGTATACTGCCTAATGAGATGCTTGAACACCAGTGATTTTTATACAAAAACCCAAAGGACTAAGAAGTTGTTTTCTTTTGTTAATAAAATGAGAATATGATATAATACTGTTTTATAGTATATAGATTTACATGTATAACGTGGCAGGGTGTATAACAATAGGTGTAAATGTTTCAAGCACATGAGTATTCATATATATATTTCATGCATCATCTTTCGTGTCAATATTTAAGTGAAAATTTGCTCCAATGAGGGATAAAAAAATATCTTTGCTCTGATGAAAATAGCAACAAGAAAAAGAAAGTATATGAGTTTTCAAGACAACTGGATATATAAACACTACGGACAGCTTCCTTCAGTTGAAACAGAACATCTTTATGAAGTTAAAGTCAAATTGTGAACCAACCATCTTATAGAATTCTAATTCTGCTTTTATTTGCCTAGTTTAAAGTTAACAAGGTGCCAGTATTTATATTTTCATTCTTTTATAATGCCAATCTAAATGAAGCTAACAATAAAAATAAAAACAGTTCTGTTTCAAAATAAAATTTGTAACCTTTCAATAATTTAAAAGAAACAAAATTCTGATGGTTTAAAAAAAATTAAATCTACATCAGTTAAAATGAATAAATTGTCTTTTTTTAAATGCCACAAGTATTCGTTTGCCTGCGACTCTGTCGTGTACTAATTTTTGCATGTTGACTGTCCTTAAAAACCTGAAATAAGCTCAACTGGAGGTTTGCATACAACTCTTTAGATTAATATAACACCAAGATAGGCTGGTGGCTTTTTGGTTTTGTTTTTTTTTTTTTTTTTTTTTTTTTGCATAAATACATCTTAATGCTTTTATATAAAATATTAATACAAACAGATATATTACAATTTAACAGATGAGTATGTGTGAGAGAGAATCAAGCACTCTTGAAACATTTTCAAGCATGAACTTCAACCCTAATTTGTCTGTACATGTCTAGAGTTTGTAACAGAAAATATCCTGTTACATGCTAAACAGAATATGGTCAGATTAAAAACATTCAAGGTTTTTTCTTTCAAAAAAATGAACAACCATTAAAAGACTAGATAACCACCAATGCTGATAAAAGAGAACTGACTTAAAAACCTATTCATGAATTGAAAGTGACAACTGTGCTCTTTGCTCAATACCTGCAAATAATTTATTTCTACTTCTACATGGTGACCAATACAGACTTCGATAAACTGCATGACAAATATATTCAAGACCTTCCAGAACAGTTAAGATATTCCATCACAACACTGTTAAAATTTGTTGAAAAATTTCTTACCTATTATCAGGCACTAAATCATGGAGATATAGATATATATATTTTTTCAAGCACTAAATCATATATATATATATATATATATATATATATATATATATGACTGACCACATAAAACAGTTTCATTTACTTGATTTTGCTTAAGGAATTAGCTGAGGTGGGAAGAATGCCTGTAGCATTAAAAAAACTTAAGACTTACTGAATGATTGTAAAAGTTGGATTCAGATGTGCTGAGAAATTGCATTTGCAATTTTTTAAAAACTCCTAGATTAATTTGCTGTATTTACAACAGTATTAGTCCCACCCCACTCTACTTTGGATGAACAACACGAGGCCAACTAGAGCAAAACTTGAATCTTGATATTATCTGTGACAATATACTTGATGGATACCCATAAATTTGTCTACAGGAAGCTGATGCTTTTATAACTTGGGATTCTACAATTAAAATCTTTGCTAAGAAACATTCCACCCTGTTCAAAAGTACAAGTGATTGCTGGAGATTCAGAATGCTGTCAGCTGTTTTATGGTGTTACTGGTATATGCAATTCTCATATTTTTGATGTCTTAATTTCAGTTTCTAGAAGTCTCAAGTTTCTTTGCATGTAATTGTCAGTAGTCAAGCATGGTGTTTTCAGCAATGTCTTATTGTTAGTAGACTCAATGGACAATGTCAGGACCCCAATGTCAGTGCTAAATGCAGGTCTTCGGAGGCAACACATAACTGTGAAACATACAGACAATAGTAATGATATGATCAGTAGCTAATTTCACAAATTTACTTAAAAAATATCTGCATGCAAGTTTGTTTCCTAATCAACCATCACAATGCACTGTCTTGAGATGTCACTTGTACCCTTGCTCAATAATCTCTGTCAAAGCATTTAGCATTTCTTTTCTGATTCAAACATTTCATTTGCTGGCTTGTACTGTGACTGTTCACTGGAGACTAGGCTTTCAGAAATCTCCAATCAAGATGTGAGTGAAATCAATGACCTATGCTATTATTTTTTATTTTCATATATCTAGATGGTGGATTGTTCTAAAATTTAAAGTACAAGTTCTTAAAGTTTCCTGCAGGAAAGTTACACTTATGTCTTCATCAAACTGCTTGGTAATGCCAGAACAAGGTTATTCAGTACGAAGCCTTTAAATATTAAATGTAGTGACCTTACTGTCAACTGCTTAGCAATGCCAAAATGAGGTTATTCAGTACTAAGCTTAAATATTACTTGTAGTGACCTTATTGTCAATGTTTTTAAATATAATACCAGGCGAGTTTCAACAAGTAATATAATTTGTGGGCAAAAATTTTGACCTATTTTAATTTTTTTAGACATAGAGATTTGGAAGCAAACACCCCTAAAAAATCCCCACATGTTAAACCATATGACTGGGGTGATAGCTAAATGTGGACATGGGAGATGTGTTAGGATTACTACAGAGAACTGTTTCAGAACGATGAGTACTTCAAACTTAAAATTCATCATAGATCCTGGTATAATTTCTTACCCCGTGGTGTGACAGAAAACAGCACACTTGCATAGCTCAAACACCCATAATAAAACTGGCCATGATGAAAAGAATGGGTTAAAACATAACTTCTGGGAAAGAAAGTCTATTAAAAAAATGATAATCAATGATTCTCAAGCTGGTTAGGCCAATTCTTTACCCCTATGACTGCACACAGAAAATAATAGCATTATATAAAATAGGAAACACAACAGTCATTTAAGTTTACAATTAAATTAAAGAGGTCTAATTAAAACAACAGTACTTGAACATATGACTTGGTTCCAATATGAACAAGAACTGATTGAATCTGGTTCAAAATTGTACAATATTAGCTTTAAAATCCAGTATAGAATTAAAGTTTGTTACATTGTAAAAACGTAAAAAAATGCAGAGATGCATGTAACAAATATCTATGAAAAAAACATTGAACAGTTTATGAATCAATGTATATTTATTTGGGTTTTGTTTCTTTGAGGTATCAAGAAATATATAATTTGATAGGCTAAATATGGATATCTTTACAGTGGAAGAACAAATTCAAAGATGAAATACTACATACACTACTTGTTTAAAGTGGGCAGTGAAACTACCACAGCCAAAATGTAAATACCTGACTCCTACATACAAGACTGTAGGGAACTCAGTCATAGCTAAACTCTAAATACCTGCAATCCTATATAAAAGACTAATGAACACAGTCGTAGCCAAAATACCGTACAATACAAAAGACCATAGTGAAATTAGCCACTCATTAATAGAGGATTTCTGTAGTGTAAGTACTTCTGTCACCTGGACTTGATATTAAGGAAGTTTAATCACTACCCCCCCAAAAAAAAAAAAACAACCCTGGCTTGTAGAAAAATAATAGAAACACAGATAACCTCTACAGTTTCACATACAGAGATAGACTATACATACAATGCAACTCAGCACATATAATCTGCAAAGATCAGGATAAGCCATGTGTCATTTTTGCTAAACAGCCTGGAAGAAATGTCATTTCCAGATTTAAGACAAATGTTCAGAATATAATTATAAACATTCCAACTCATTGGCTGTCAACATAAAGCTACAAGAATCTGGGGCCTGGTCCCTTCAAGACAGCCCAGACAATTTCATGCAAATGTGTACACTCAAGAAACTGAATCATAAAAACAAAATGCAACAATGGCTCACTTCAAGTCCTAGAATTGTGTCTGAATGCCTTAGGTAAATTAATTTGTCTTTAGGCAGTGAGTTGTGAAACCCAGCTAACAGGAATACATTAATTCTTCTTGGAATGTGTGCCTAGCTAACAGAAATACAAATCAGATCACACAATAAATGGAGTTTATAGGTATAATTTGATCATTACACAGTAAAATCAAGACATGCGCATATACACATACAATATGAGAAAATACAGAATTTTCCCTGCTCCTGAGAAAATGAGAACAGCTTAAAGATGAATATAATTACAATTTTGTGAGTAAACGGACAGATCTGTTTGTATAGTAACAGCATCATATCCAGGTCAGACAAGGTGAGAAATGGCAACAGAAAACAAAGAGATATGTTCAGATTGAAAAGGCAACGACCATGCCAGATGGTCAGTTATGCTGAGAATTGTGGCTGGACTTGCTGGCTTTCAGAGGTCGGAGGTCACCAGGACGAGGTGAAGAGCTGCTACGATCACAGTCATCCATGCCAAGAACTGTGGGTACCCTTCCCTTTCCCAACTCTGTTACTCCTCCATGCAGCATCTGCAATGGCCGAACCATTCGTTTTCATGAAGCATGATTTTACTTAAATAGTGTATATGTGTGTTAACATTTATTTATAAATGCAAATTTTCAACATTTCAAGAAATATGTGCCTTTTTTAACATTTCAAGGAGAATGCATATTTTTTAGCCTTTAGACATTTATGTATATTTGCAGCACTGAGTAAAAGATTAACTTTGCACTTTTAACATTCAATGGCATTTAGCAAGGGATATGAGGCCTTTTAATAATTAACATTCACAAGAGACATGTTGCCTATTTATAATTAACACTCACAAAGGATGCGGTGCCTATTTATAATTAACACTCACAAGAGATATGTTGCCTATTTAAATAATGCTCACAAGGGATGTGGTGCTTATTTATAATAATTCACACAAAGGATATAGTGACTATTTATAACACAAGGGACATGGTGCCTATCTATAATGCTCACAAGGGACATGGTGCCTATTTACAATACTCTAAGGGACAGTGCCTATTTATAACACTAAGGGACATGGTGCCTATTTACAATACTCTAAGGGACAGTGCCTATTTATAACACTAAGGGACATGGTGCCTATTTACAACACTCTAAGGGACAAAGTGCCTATTTATAACACTCTAAAGGATATGGTGCCTGTTTATAACATTAACTATTTAGTAAAGAATTCTTTATAGTAAAGAATTTTCTTTTGATTTCTAAACAAGAGATTTAGTACCAGTGTAGTGTCAAGAAGATCCCTCCCCATTCCCTCCTCTCAAGTGGTCAAACATAGGACTGCGAGATACATCACCAGATGTGACCTTATTGTACTTAATTTATACTTGTAGGGATACCCAGAAGTCTTGGCTTCAACCCATTCTTAGAGTTTTTGGAAAAGTTCACAGAATGAAACATATTTAAATGGCCATTTTCCATGCAAGTGTTTACTTCATATCATTCATCAAATTATGTAATAAAATTAGATAAGAAAAGTCCAGAATTAATCAATGTGTCTACTTGATATCATTCATCAAATTATGTAATAAAATTAGACAAGAAAAGTCCAGAATTAATCGATGTGTCTAGAAATTCTAACTGAAATTGTACATAAAACCCAGATATAGTCAGGCCATTACCATTTTATAGAGGGCAGTTAATGTGTCAAACTTACATGCCTGAAAAGAAAACTTACCGCATTGTATGCATTTGCTGAGCTGGAGAACATTCTACCACATTTACATACAGAGTCTAGCTCTTGATAACACTCACTTCTGGGAAAGGTCACATTCTACATTCCAGACCTTGGTCATTCTGGCTACCAGTCTACTTCACCCTAAACCTAGCTGTCAGTTATTCATCCTCAGTCAGTAATATTGTCTGGGAAGACATCCTGTACTTGACTAGTTGGTTTAGACTTTAGAAGTATCTTCTGCCAGGGTAGATAACAGTGCACAATCATCATTCCCAGTGGAGATATCACGGCAAACCATATAAATTTATTGACTCAAATCAACTTGTGCTCACTTCATTGAGTGAATGCTTTTGTTATAACTGTAGTTATAACATTAATTACAGACTATGCATATCTATTAAGCAGCCTATTGTTTCAATTTACCATATTGTCACCAGTTCATTCATCAGATTTGTTTGTTTATTTTATCCACTGTCTGGACCTAAACACATCTATCCATCTATCTGGTAAGTGACCAATCATGATGATTTGTGATAGTATACCAGCCTTTAGCTACAGGTGTAAGTGGAGTGAATATAACACTTGAAAACAACATGATGATTTGTGATTGTATACCAGTCTTTAGCTACAGGTGTAAGTGAAGTGAATATAACACTTGAAAACAACATGATGATTTGTGATTGTATACCAGTCTTTAGCTACAGGTGTAAGTGGAGTGAATATAACACTTGAAAACAACATGATGATTTGTGATTGTATACCAGCCTTTAGCTACAGGTGTAAGTGAATGTGAATATAACACTTGAAAACAACATCTATAGTTGCATTCACCAACACCTACTTTACAAACATAATGTCTCTTTGTAACAATGGAATTGGTGCCTATATTTAACTTATACAAGGGATGTCTTGCCTTTGGTAACATCACAATGGACTTTATATATTTTTGACTCGTATAAGTGATTTAGTACTTTCCTATAGTATAACACTCAAAATTGACTTAGTGACTATTTGCAACACTCACAAGGGACCTGATGCCTATCTGTTTAACACTCTTAAGTGCCTATTTTTAACTTAATACAAGGGATGTGGAGCCTATTTGTAACACTCCCAATGGATGTGGTACCTATGTGTAACATTCACAATGGACTTGGTACCTATCTGTGACACTCACAAGGGATTTAGTATCTATTTCAAAAACTCACTAGGGATCTGGTGCCTATATTGAATACTCACAAGGAATTTAGTATCTATTTTCAAATTTCACTAGGGATTTGGTGCCTATATTGAATACTCTCAAGGAACAGGGTCATAACTTGCAGCAGTCAGAAAGGAACACTAACCATTAATCCAAAACTAAAACTTTCTTTAAGATTTCACATTTTCATAAATATTTGCCAACTACTTTGTCGTGTACAAGATGGATTTTGAAAATAATGCCATACAAGTACTTTCTAATTTTGTCATAAATACAACTTTTTACATTCTAAAACAAATATAAATCTATGTCAAAATAATGAATATAATATTATTTTTAAGTCTTAGTATAACAGAAATATTTTGTTGTAATACAAGTTAAGATTTTTAAATCATAATTACAAACTTTAAAGTTATAATAAAAGTTTAAAGTTATAATACACCATAGTAACAGTACAAATGTTTACACTGTAATACATTTAAAGGCTAAAAAAGCACTCTGCTAGTTCAGGATAAAATAACAAACAATGCTGATCTCTAATGATATCCAATTATACTCTTTTTACCTTGCCATTATTGGGTGCATTTTTGAAACTACTATGATCATTGGTATGAACTCCAAATGTTATCTGAGTCATGTTGAGAAGAGGCTGCAAACGTGTACCCTGCACCAAATAAAAATAATTTTGTTATGTACCCTGCACAAAATAAGCACACTTTGTTTTGTACCCTGCACAAAATGAGCATAATTTTACTATTATCTTTAATATGACCAAAAAAAATCCATTTACTTAATAAAAGAATTAATATATCAAACTCTCTCACGTAAAATAAAAAATAATAGAGTATAAAGTTCAGTCTCTGAATTTGGGAGAAAAAAGCAAAACCCAGCAATCAGTAACCATTTTACAGTTATTCTTATTGTATGACATAACATTATCATGTCAGTGCTGATAGGAAAGTACCATGCAGTCACATGAACAAACTCTTGCTTATAAAAAAGTGTATAATGGTATCAAAACAATGGCATAATACAGAGAAATTGTTCAGTTTTTAGGGCTTATTCTTTTGACGGGAATAGATAAGAAACCTTGTATTCATTGTAATTAGAATTATATTTATTAGAAAGGGCAGCTTTTTTGGTCAGTTAGGAAACTGGTCGTACACATGGTCTAAAAAACCCACAGAAGTAGGTGGAAATAAATAAATTAAAAATAATACTAACATTCCTTAGTATGTCTACAATAGATATAATTTAAATTTTAAAAATCTATTGATAATTACAGTCGCTTTTCATTTTTTTTTAGTACAGTGACCCATTCAATTATCTGTAAGTGTCAAAAATAACCTGACACAGTAATGTCTACTGATGCATTTCCGCCTGACAGCGAACAGGTTTTAAACCGACAACAGCAAAGGATAAGACTAAAGTTTAAATACCCGATCTCTTGGAGTATAAGTGGTTCGCCGTAGGCTAACGGGCTGCTTGTAAGGCCGCCGTTCTGGGCTGGCTGCAGACATGTCATGATAACTAGGCTCTCGCACTCTGAAATGAACCTGGTCACGAGGTGTCAAGGAATCTTTCTGAACTTCTCCATCCTCTCGGATCAAATCAGGATCAAGTCGAGACAGACGTGATGGATTTCGCAGTGTTATCGATGGTGAGAGGCGACCATCTTCACTTGGTTCTGCTATGTGTAGCTGCTTGTAAATATATTTACAAGTTCCTCAATCATTAAATGTATCACTCATTATGCTCTGGTATATATAAATGCATAATAAACAATCCACAACCATAAGAAACAACAAGAAAAAGTATACAATCTTATAAATTCCAATTTTTGACATGAATGACAGTAATATAAACTTGATATAATTATTCAATGTCATTTCATGTCCAACATTTATAAGATTCACACTGTTCTAAAAGATACTCATCATCTTTCCCGCAACCGACAGAAGGTAAAAACACATAGATTTTTCAGAATATTTCAGAAGCATTGTTTTAAAATGTACAGAGATAGTGTGTATTATTTTCCATTGATTAAAATGATGTTTATGTGATGTGCAGTAGTAATCAGAATGTATAATGCTATGTTTAGTGATGTATTGCGATGATTTGATTTATAAATTATAACTCTTAGGAGTATAGTTTGGAATATTTTATTCTAAGTTTTATACCTGTTGAAGTTCAATTAATGGATTTTAAGGCCACCTAATACTGTTTGCTAGCTGTGTGAATAATAGACATATCTATATTGATACTGATAGAAATGGGGTATTTTTTTACAGCGGGTTTTATTCCGGGCTTTAAAGCTAGCCTAACGAATAAACTGTCAGGCCTCATGCAGTGCGTATGTCGTATGAGACAGCCAAAGGGGGCGCAATGGTCACCATGTGTGCACTCTTGATTGACAAGAAACAAAGCTGAGTAAACCTTCTCAGCCAACTGACCTTTGAACTGTGTTCATGATTAAAACTATAGACAGTGTGCATACAGATTAGGCAGTCTCAGAACACCGCATGTACATTATTTCGCAAATCAATTATTGTTTTGTATTATATTGTAAATTATTAAATTTTACTTTGTTATCTTAAATAATTATCTTGGCTTGATTGTCAGAATGACCGAAGTGGGTTGGTGGGGGTAAGTCATGTGAATGTGAATGATTTTTCTATTACAATCAGTCAAGATAAGATAACTTTCCAACCCGAGCACATTACACTAATCCATAGTGGCTGGAGCAATTAAATTGTGAAGAACAAAAGGTGGATTAGGCAGCCAGTCTGTTCCAATAAAGGTGTAAGCAGCTTGAATAGCAGCTTGAACAAGTCAAAGATTATAGAAAAATGACATGTTTATTGTTCCTTAAATATTTAAAATTGTTTTCATACTGTCAACAGTATGTATAAATTAAAGAAATGACTTGTGTGAATGAGCCAAGTATGTAATTAGTGTTTGGATGTTTGAACATTTGAGATTGGAATTTGTATGTTTTTGAATTTATGATTGATGTTGATGAAATTGTTAGGTATTTTATTTTTCTGTTTTGTTATTAAGGTAAGGGTCATAGCATTCTGCAGAGGGAAGTTATAGAAAACTAAAGTTATTCAAGGCATGGAAACTAATAGGAAGATACCCTCAGGATGTGTAGTTAATTTAATTTGTAATCCAGGCACACTGATATTCATAACTTATTTCATCATCCCATTCCCTACAAGCTGGAGGAATCCAGGATAGATAAGCTCCCTATACTGTAACTGGGTACCAGATTTGGAAGTGGATTACACACCTATCACAAATATATTTCAATACATTTCACACATCACAAATAAACTACAAAAAATCCATTTCACTACATCACAAATAAACTACAGAAAAAAACCATTTTATGACATCACAAATAAACTACAAAAAATACATTTCATGACATCACAAATAAACTACAAAAAATACATTTCATTACATCACAAATAAACTACTAAAAATACATTTCATGTTATCACAAATAAACTACAAAAAATACATTTCATGACATCACAAATCAACTACAAAAAATACATTTCATTACATCACAAATAAACTACAAAAAATCCATTTCATGACATCACAAATAACTACAAAAAATCCAATTCATGACATCACAAATAAACTACAAAAAACCCATTTCATGACATCGCAAATAAACTACAAAAAATCCATTTCATAATATCACAAATAAACTACAAAAAATCCAAATTATGATATCACAAATAAACTACAAAAAAATTCATTTCACACATCATAAATATAATGCAAACAAATACATTCCATGTATAGCAAGAAAAACAAACACAATGTAATTACCTGCAAGAACTTTTTATTCTTTTTCTTCTTGGCTAGGTTGTACATTGCTCCTACTTGGCTTACAGAGTCGGAAGCTCTCCTGAAAGTTAAGCATAATTTAAACAGAAAGCATGTACATCTCTATCCTAAGAATATGTCTTATGTTACACATTTCTACCCTAAGAATATTTCTTAAACAACACATCTCTATCCTAAGAATATGTCTTACGTTACACATTTCTACTCTAAGAATATTTCTTAAACTGCACATCTCTATCCTAAGAATATGTCTTACGTTACACATTTCTACTCTAAGAATATTTCTTAAACTGCACATCTCTATCCTAAGAATATGTCTTACGTTACACATTTCTACCCTAAGAATATTTCTTAAACAACACATCTCTATCCTAAGAATATGTCCCACATTTCTACCCTAAGAATATTTCTTAAACAACACATCTCTATCCTAAGAATATGTCTTACGTTACACATTTCTACTCTAAGAATATTTCTTAAACTGCACATCTCTAATACCACTTACACTGCCTTTAAACTTATACTGAAAATGCAGAATTTAGCACTAGTTTATAGTTTTCACTTTTGACAAAACAGGTTAAATTAATCTGGAAACTAGTTCAAAGTATAATGTTTGATTTGAGTCTTTTTTGTTTGCATGTTGGGTTTCCATCCCCATTTTTTTTATAGTTTTCTTTTACTTATGGAAATGGGCTGAATGGTGGACAGATTAACCCCATAAGTAAAGAGCAAGACCAGAGGCAATGATGGGCTGACCACTTTAAAGAACTCCTAAATCAAACCCTGCCATCAGTGAGACCAGACATCCCCCCTGCAGACTCACCACTCAAAGTCAACACCAACCCTCCCATGAAAGCACAAATCCTAAAAGCCCTGAAGATCTTCAAAAATGAGAAAGCAGCTGGCTCAGATGGAATTCCCCCAGAGGCACTCAAGGTAGACCTTTCGACCACAGTCAACATGCTGCTGAGGTTTGGAGGGAAGGAAGAGTACCAGCAGACTGGAAAAAAGGACACCTGGTAAAACTTCCCAAGAAAGGAGACCTAGGATCCTGCAAGAACTGGCGCAGCATCATGTTACTGTCAGTACCGAGCAAAGTACTGACCCGCATTATCCTTGACCAGCTGAAAGATGCAGTGGAAGAAAAACTTAGACCAGAACAAGAAGGCTTCAGGAAAGACAAGTTGTGTACAGAAAAGATAGCAACACTCTGAATCATCATCAAACAATTCTTGGAGTGGCAGTCAACGCTGTACCTTAACTTCATCGACTTTCGTCAAGTGTTTGACAGTGTGGACAGAGAAACCATCCAGCAGTTCCTCCACCACTATGGAATCCCTCAAAGTTTCATCACCCTGATCCAGCAACTTTATGAAGGCGCCACATGCCAAATTATCCACAATGGCAAATTGACAGAGGATTTTGAGGTGAGAATAAGAGTCTGACAAGGATGCATGCTCTCCCCAATGATCTTCTTGTTAGTGGTTGACTGGGTGATGCATCAGACAAATAAAACAGAAAAAACCGGAATCCAGTGGTCCCTGACTCAGTTCCTTGAGGACTTGGACTTTGCGGACAACTTGTGCCTGATGTCCCAGAAATACCAACATATGCAACAGAAAACTGATAACTGGCCCAAGAAGCATCTAAGACTGGACTGCAGATCAACCTAGAGAAAACTGAAATCATGACTGTTAAAAAAGCAGCAGAAGCCAATCACCCTTGGAGACAGCGAGCTGAAAGAAGTCACCTTTTTCACCTACCTGGGCAGCATTGTATCAGCAACAGGGGGTTCTGACAAGGACATCAAAGCCAGAATCGAGAAAGCTAGATACACTTTATTACCCTGAGACCAGTCTGGAGATCAATATCTGTCCACAACAAACTACGAATTTTCAACAGCAATGTTAAGTTTGTCCTCCTCTATGGCTCAGAGACCCGGAGAGTCACCAACACCCTAACCAACAAACTCCAAATATTCGTCAATGGCTGCCTTCGCAACATACTGAAGATCAGGTGGACAGACAAACTAAAGAACACTGATTTGTGGCAGTGGACAAACCAAGATCCCATCAACCAGCAGACTGCCAGGCATAAATGGCGATGGATATGACACACCCTGCGGAAACCCCTGCAGGACATCACCTGGCAGGCTTTGCAGTGGAACCCCCAGGGAGAGAGACGGGTTGGTCGCCCTAAGACTACCTGGAGATGATCCTGCGAAGAGGAAATGAAGAGCTGCAACCTGTCATGGGGTGAACTGAAAAATGCTGCCCAGAATAGACTGAGATGGAGAACTGTTGTTGAGGCCCTTTGTTCCACGGGGAATCCAAGGAGATAAGTTAAGGTGGACAGATTGCAGAAAAGAAATAAAAATTCCTAAAGCATCTGGAAAAGACGTTTAAATGCGAGAAAGAAATGCCTGAAGCCTTGGCAACATGGTTTCAAGATTAATACAGTGTCCCAAGATCTCTTACCAAGTTGAGTTCAAACCGCTGGGTGTGCAATCAGTCAGGAGGTTGTAGGATGGTGGACCCATGTGGCGAACAGAGGCTCTGGATGGAGTGTTCATGTAGCGATTGTCATGAGGAACATCACGCTGGGGATATCCAGGCTCTGGAGCAATAAAATACATTCACATCTTCAAGCATTCAACAACTATAAATCAGCATGACTATACTTGTTTCTCAAAATAAATCAATGCTGGGCAACAGTAATTTTCCCAGAATGCTCACCAGATGGGAAAAAAATTAATACCTTTTAAGAGCATACAAGCCAAGACCAAAGAGGTCCCAGAGACAAACAAGACAAAAGTATTTATTTAAAGGATTATCTGCCCCTTACCTTGAGAAATACCTTATGGACAGAGTAAGGTACACCAGGGAAGAAAACAGGGATACTGGAAGAGTCTACTCAGTATATGTTTATACATCTGTGACAGTATTCGTCTATAGCAATGGTTCCCAACCTTTATATGGCCAAAAGCATAATGAAATTGTCAGAAGAGTTTGGCAGATAAGAAAAGTAGAGTTTAGAAAATAAATATCATAAGCAGGCATATTCAACTTATTTATCTTTAAGTATAATATTGTTAAACTAGTGGCTGAAATATATTTATTATTCTTATTTTAACATAGAAGCCAGTTAATGAAAAAATATAATTTCTATTTTTACACGTGTCTGGATTTCAACAAGTATGAAAAAGTGGAGCAAAAGTTTTTATTGTTACTGTGATGGTTGAACTATGGGGCAAATTATGTTCTTTGTTTTTCTGTTACTTTTTTTTCTATATTAATAATCAATAATTGATAGTTACTAGTTACAAATGACCTCTGAGTGGCCAATTGTGCAGTCTGCTGTACCCACTTAATGAAAGTTCATTGATCACACACGGGGCATTGGAGATGTATGGAAGGGGGAGAGGTGATTGTAAGGATGGGTGAATGTTGACAGGATATGGGATGCCCTTATATGGATGTTTGCATTCCAATCAATGACACGAGAGGACTTGTAGTTTGACCCAGAGTCGGTCATGTATATATTGTTGATAAACCCGTGCAATTTTCATACACTGTTCCCTCATCATGCCTAAAGGGTGAGAATGAGAAAAAAGGCTTTGCATATTACAAAGAGTGGTAAATATATTGACTTCTCTGAAATTACTGTTATATATTATTGATTAGAATGTTGTGTAGAATGGTTGTATGAATTAGTAATGATTGTTGTATGAAAGTAATGCATATCTCTTTCAGAAAGGTATTCTATGGTGTTAGACATTATAGATGACGAAATTGAGATAAGCATGTTTTGTGCGCTATGCCATCTGTAGCAAGTGAAGCTAAATGGGAGATCGAGATAGTCATTCAATGAGAATTTAATAAAACAATTATTATAGTTGTATCCACTGAGATTTATGTAATTGTGGAATTGGAATATTATCGTCACATTTGAAGATGTTTCTCCATGACGAGAAAATTGTAAATTATAAGTTAGTATGTAGATATCATTTAATGATGTAAAATTGTAAGAGTTGTCTATTGCTGTCACCACAAAACCATAACATTGTTCATATTTATCGGAGACTACAAAGAGATATGATTATCTATTGCAGCTGGTCTTTCTTCTATCGTTGATTGATTTTCTGCTGAACTGACCCTCCTGTTCACTCTGAAACGCACATCTGACTCTTGTCGTATGCTGACAGTTGTCATGTGTTTGGAGGATATCGTCAACATGGGCAAGAAGGCACTGCATGAGTAAGAACGACATGACAGGTTCATCTCCATCGATGACAACAGAGTTAAGCTGTCTCAAGCTACACAATCTATAATCGACCAGATGAACAATAATCAGATAAACGAACATTAATTTGGGGAATATGTGAACGTTATTTAAGTCATAATTAATCAAAGGGAAAGATAATGTTGCCAACTCAAGACATGTCAGATAATTTGTCTGTCACTATGTTAAATGATTAAAATGTCTGAAAGAAAAGATCTAATACAGAGATTGAAGAGCAGATTAGGACACAAGGGATGTTGTCAGTATTAGAGATAATATAATAAATTTCATAATTAATAATTCTGAATCTAACACTGCGACAGGATCATTAAACAAACCCTGCACATGGCAAGTAGTTATTCCTTGCAGGATGTACTTTATTGAACCAAGGGAAAAACTTTTTTTTAAAAATTACTTCATAAAAAATGTTCAATTATCACCCTAGAGAAACAATGCATTTACTTGTAAAAACACTGGTCAGATTATATCAATTGGAGTGGTGGAGAGAGTTTCATTTTTCATGCTTTTGAATTGTATTATTGTGCATGTATTCTTTGCAGGTTACTAGATATATATGTACAGTTGTGTTAGCATGCTGTGATTGCAGCCAAGTTGTAACTTGAGTTTTGTTACATGTCTAACAGTTGGATCATATAATAGGCACATTTAGCGCCACTATTATATAGACAATTTATTGTATTATTGTGCATGTATTCTTTGCAGGTTTCTAGTTATATGTATGGTTGTATTAGCATGTTGTGTGATTACAGCCAAGTTGTAGCTTGAGTGCTGTTACATATCTAACAGTTGTTGGATTGTATAAGAGGCACATTGTGGCATTGTTATTATATAGATTGTCTATTAGTCATGTGTGATTAACTAAGTAAATTGCATTGTGAAGGAAAATCAATATATTGTATTGCCACTAGGATAAATGTGTGAGTTAAGTGGGGTAGGAATAGTCTTCAACAGAGTATTGTGTTTAGACGATTTTCTAAATACAGAGAGTTTTGTGATACTATAGGTTTGTAGACCTAGTATTGCATAGCTTTGGGATAAAGCGTGTTTATCTCGCCAGGTGTGTTTTGTTGTGTGCATAGCACTATGGAGATATTTCTGAGTGATTTATTTTAGAACAGAACTTCTAAATAAGAGATTGATTTTGAACAGACTATCGAATGTTGAGAAATAAAAATAAGGAACTGAACAACTATGTTAGGACCTAGTTCAATAGACTAGAAAAACAAGCTGCTAGGGCAAGGGAAGAGAGGGCAGAAGCACAAGAAGCCCCCCCAAAAACAAAAAAAAAAAAGGGGGGGGGCCAATGAGATTGAGGTTAAGAGAACAGAAGCTGAAAGAGATTTAAAGCTAAGAAATTAGAACAAGAACATATTCAAGAAATGACATGCTTAGAACTTGAACTTCAGAGAAATCAGAACAAGAACATATTCAAGAAATGACATGCTTAGAACTTGAACTTCAGAGAAATCAGAACATATTCAAGAAATGACATGCTTAGAACTTGAACTTCAGAGATGGAAGCGAGTGCAGAAAGAGAGAGAGAAAGGCAGTGCGATGATAATTGGAGAGAGAGAAAATAAAGGCAGTGTAAGTGATAATTGGAGAGAGAGAGGAAAATAAAGGAAATGTGAGTGATAATTGGAGAGAGAGAGTAAAATAAAGGAAATGTGAGTGATAATTGGAGAGAGAGAGTAAGGCAGTGCAAGTGATAATTGGAGAGAGAGAAAGGCAATATGAGTGATAATTGGAGAAAAAATAAAGGCAATGTGAGTGATAATTGGGGAGATAGAAAATAAAGGCAGTACAATGATAATTGAAGAGAATGAAGAAAGAGTGATGACTGAGCTGATAATCATGAAGAGAAGCAATCTGGCCTATAAAAATATATATTACATCTGTGGGGAGATTGGACATTTTTGCACAAGCAAGATAAAGTTCAGGCTGTAACCTTATGAGGTCAGCAAGGTCAAATATGACAGAGGTAAGGGTGAAGGGGATTGCTAGCCTGTGTGAACTAGACGATTGTTCATGCACTGGTGATTGATGATGAAGATTACACTGGGGAAATGATACCAGGTGAAATCTGCTAATGGCAGCAATGATACGTTGCCAGTAGCTGCAGTTGAGAAAAAAATCTGATTTCTTAACCAGGAAGGTAAAGGCTTTAGAAGGTTGCTTAGCATTTCAAATAGAGATCATGTCACGAATGAGGAAATGAGAAACACAATTAGGCAAGCCATTTGGCCCTATGAAGAGCTATTGGCCATTGTAAAAAAAAATGCAAAATGAAATGGTATGGGCATATCACATGATCAAGAGGGCTTTCCAAGACAATCATGCAACTATGTAGGGAGGGTGAAGGAGAGGAAGACAGAGGTAAAGATGGGAGGATAACATCTCAGAGTGAACTGAAACTGAGCAATATAGTAAGATTAGCAGAGAACAGAATAGAATGGAGGAAACTGGTTGTCAGGTCATCAGTGGTGCCCCAATGTTCGACATGACTAAAGGATAGATAGATAGATAGATAGATAGAAATAGATAGATGGATAGATAGAAGATAGATAGATAGGTGGGTAGAAATAGATAGATGGATAGATAGAAGATAGATAGATAGATGGATAGATGGAAGATAGATAGATAGATAGATAGATAGATAGATAGATAGATAGATAGATAGATAGATAGATAGATAGATAGATAGATAGATAGATAGATAGATAGATAGATAGATAGATAGATAGAAAGAAACAATGTGAAGGCTGCAATAATGAAAGACAAACACATGTTGTAATCTTAGGGTGCAAGTTTTTACACCATGCAAGATTCCCGTAGCCATGACAACAGGATCTATGAGCACAGATGATGACATCAGATCTATGACTGACACTTATCTTCGAAGACTCATGGTTTGATCAGATAGAAGATTGATCTTAAACAAAACATTTCATAGCTCATGATCTGACAGTAGAGCTAGAGGAATGAGAAGAACGAAATTTAGAGGGTGACAGTTTAGAGAAACTGAAAGTTGAAGTTGATAAGAAAGACAGTACAGACATGTGTGATATCTTAGTACCACTACACTATCTAGTAATTATTTATCTGTCATTTCCTCTAAGGGATAAATATGGCCCTTTTCCTGGGCTTGTATGTCCATGAAATGTATTTATGCTCCTAGGGTATGCACATCTGCTTGAAGGATGGAAAAATATACATTGTGAAAAGGATTAGAAACCTCGTAAATACCACATCACTGATAATTTGACCATTACTGCTCACAAAACAGAAGTATGCTCTGGAACAGTAAAGAATCATTGCTAACCCTATTTACCAGTGTTTCAACAGACACATCTCATGATTTTTGTGCTCTCAAATGAAACGATTGTCAGAATGAAATGCAAAAGTTAACAGCAGTACTAGTTTACTACTAATGAACCTCAGAGTGAAAACCTGATTAACATAGTAAATAATAGTAAATAATTTAAGTACATACAACAACTTAGCTGAGTATAATATCAAGTATTACACTTCACCTGTCCCTTCCTTATCACAGGTAGCAATTCCCAAATATTAATTCTTTTTGTAAAAAAAAAAATCATGCTTTTAATTTTAACTAATGCTCGAATTGTTATTTAAAAACACAATCTTCTGGAGAAATAATTAATTATTTTATCAATACTTTACTGAAAATAATTAATTTCCACTTCTTTAGTGGAAATATAACTAAATTATCAAAGCTTGCTTCCTTGAACATATATTTTATAACTAATTATCAATGCTTTAATGGACATTTAACTAATTATCAATCTTTAATGGACATATAACAAATTATCAATGCATTAATGGACATCTAATTAATTATTAATGCTTCAATGAATATAATTAATTATCAATGATTTAATGTTGCATCTTCTTTCTTTCACTAACTTTCAAAATCATTATCACTATTATCGTGTGCACGCACCACAACAGACACATACTAAACAGCAAACAGATACTAAAGTAAAATAATTAAATTAAATATCCAAAATTAATTCAGCTTATTGATTAGTCCTATCAACTACATATTGGAAGTAGATTTTACTAATTAAAAAAAAAACTAACAATTAAAAGAGCAGTCCAAAAAAATCCAAGAATGTAGGCATAAGTCTTAATTAGCAGTATTTTTACTTATCTAATTCATGATTACTGCTATCCAAATATTGTCATAAACTGCCAAAATAAATCACATGCTCCAATGTAGAAAAGTAACAATCAACCACACAAATTTACAGAGAAATAAATGAAAACAATAAAAATAATTAAATAAAACACAAATAATAATAAGAATTCACACAGAGCACTGCAAAAGAAAAAACAGTATTCAGAATTAGGTTAACATCCTATGTTGGTCTCAGATTACATCATGTTCCAAAAATAAGTGCAAACTGCAAATTAGGTGTTTACTGCCTCTAAAGTTGCTTGTGTACAATGCAAGAAATCAAGAAAATGAATGAAATAAATAGTCTTGAAATTAAAATATGCTATTAATGTGATTATTTTTAACGCATGGTAATTATAGTTTGTGCTGGTTTTTATTGTTCAAATGCTCTTTTCATATTTAGATTTTTTTTAAAATCTATATCTAATATATACTGGCTAAATTTGTATAGAAACACCCAAATACTGAAGACTACTAACTTCTTAAATATTAATACTAATATTTAGCCAAGGCAAAATGCTTGTTAAAAATGGAGATTTAAAAAAACAAACAGAAGAGGACAAAGAAGAAGGGATTAAATTCTTTTTGAAAGAAAAACAACCTAAGAACATAATTAAAAAGTTACTTTAAAAATGGCATGTCAAACTCTAACATTCAAGTATGGTCTGCAGTCAAACACACGCTATTTTCATAAACTAATATAACATTTAATTACATTTGTGCTTCAGCAGAGTACTGTTTGTTTTTTTAACAAGAACTTTTTAAGAGTTTCAGATAAATCCTTCTTTTGTAATCAAAATTGAGCATGTTGACAGTGACCAACAATCTGTGTGTGAATTGGTAACACTGATTACAATTCTTTTAAACTTTCTCTTTTATCAGTGATTATATCCTGTCAGCCTGTGTAAGTACTTATCCTACTCTGTGCACTGCCTGCCCATTGCAAGCAATGTGACTACCTGTATACATTGTATGTCTACTCTACATGTACACCCATTAAAAGCACTGTATGTCTAAATATAAACATGTGTCTACATATTGTACACCCATTAGAACACTATATGTTTAAATATAAACATGTATCTACATATTGTACACCCATTAGATGCATTGTATGTCCAAATATAAACATGTGTCTACATATTGTACACCCATTAGAACACTATATGTTTAAATATAAACATGTATCTACATATTGTACACCCATTAGATGCATTGTATGTCCAAATATAAACGTGTCTGCATACTGAACACCCACTGCAAGCATTGTATGTCCAATTATATATTGTATTTCTATTCTACATAATGTATGCCCACTGCAAAAATGGTATGTCAAGTTACATACAATACATCTACTCTACATTATGTACACCCATTCTGAACTTAGTATGACCCACTCTCTATATTATAATGTGTAGACCTATACACTTTCTGACAGTCTGTAAACTGTATGTCTATTTATATACTGCACAAACCATTATACATACTACATGTCTATCCTATACACTGTATGATCCATTCTTTACCATATATCTATTCTATAGGTGTCATGATCCACTTTATACAGTCTACAGAGCATGACTTACTCTAGACTGTATACCTAATCTATGCATTGTATGACCAACTCTACACACTGTATGTCTATTCTACACACTGTATTTCCTATTCTTAACACTGCTATACATTATAAGATACACTTTACACACTATATCAACTCTATATCTGCTCTATATATTGCATGATCTGTTCTAAACACTATTTACACATTATCTGACCCAATCTGTATATCTATCTTACATATTATATGATCATTATCTACACTGTATATCTACTTTACCCAGTCAATGAATATTGTATAGCCACTCTATAAACTGTATGTCTACTTTACCCAGTCAATGAATATTGTATAGCCACTCTATAAACTGTATGTCTATATAATGTATAACATTCAACACACTGAGCCTGTTATAAGACCAGTACATGCACTGTATGGCCAGTGAACACTACTCACTCATATACTGTATGTACATTATACATAGTATTCACTTGTATGTTTACAACTGCACAGTGTATATTCACACATACGCTTGTAAGATTACACAACACACAGTATATTCACTTACGTTTATATTACATGTATATATTGTTTAGTTATTATTATATAGTGTATGTCTATTCCATACATTTTATTACCACACTTCACTGGTTGACATCTTTGGGATATACTGAATCTTGGTATATATCCATGTTATGTCTAAATTAAGCTGGCACATATTAAGACATATTAAATCTAGCATACATGGGCCATGTTATGTCTGAATTAAGCAGCACATATTAAGACATTAAGTCTAGCATACATGGGCCATGTTATGTCTGAATTAAGCTGGCATATATTAAGACAAGCATACATGGGCCATGTTATGTCTGAATTAAGCTGGCATATATTAAGACATATTAAGACAAGCATACATGGGCCATGTTATGTCTGAATTAAGCTGGCATATAGTAAGACATATTAAGTCTAGCATACATGGGCCATGTTATGTCTGAATTAAGCTGGCATATATTAAGATATATTAAGTCTAGCATACATGGGCCATGTTATGTCTGAATTAAGCGGCACATATTAAGACATATTAAGTCTAGCATACATGGGCCATGTTATGTCTGAATTAAGCTGACATATAGTAAGACATATTAAGTCTAGCATACATGGGCCATGTTATGTCTGAATTAAGCAGCACATATTAAGACATATTAAGTCTAGCATACATGGGCCATGTTATGTCTGAATTAAGCTGGCATATATTAAGACATATTAAGTCTAGCATACATGGGCACATTAAGACTATCATGTACTGAACATTAAAACAAATAGTGGGACATATTAAGATTGCATGTTACAGGGAGATATGCAAGCTGTCATGTACTGAGGGCATATTTAGACAAACATACAAAAGATTATGCTAAATTCTATGTCACTGTCATTAAAATATACAGTTTAACAACATGTATAGAGTTCATTGAATTATATCGTATTGTTGCTAAAAATTTAATTTTTAATGAATGCAAAGTCCTAAATTAATGGTTCAAATCATACAATCTCTTGCAAAAATAGAGCACAAAAAAAAAAGAAAAGAAAATATTTGTCTGATTATACTAAACAAAAAAGGTGTGCCATATCATTATGGAAACTATCATTGGTTTTAGAAAAGAAAAAGAAAAAAAAATATCTGGCCCTAAATTGTGAAATTAAAAAACAGCAAAACTATGAATAGGTGAATTTGTTTCAAACTATGATTGGCTGAACATAATTTAAACTTTGGAGCTGAAAATAGTTTAACTCTAAACATTTATGACTATGACTGACCAATATCAACTAAATAACAATTATTTAAGCCAAAATCAGCAAAAATGTAAATGTAAGTTGCCAATTCTGAATGTCTTTTGCTTAAACATCACCTGGCACCATTCAAAAGGATTAATTATTTAAAGAAACTGCTATGAGTTAAAAAAACATGTTGACAATTTAATTTTACAATTCATTAAACATTGTAGTTTATTAAAAAATAAATAAAATAAAAGACTTATTTTATTCATAGGAAAAACAACACAGCTGTCACTTCGATGATTGTCATCAAGATTACTAAAAATACACCAGCAAAGGCACAGTTTAAGAATAGTGAATAATTTATCTAGTAGCACTAAAAACACAAAACAAAAACAATAATACATTAGCAATCAGTTACTATATGATGAAGAAATAAAACAAATCTTGTTTATGTTGTTTGACTTTTGCATATGTTTAAATCACTGTTATATCAACAATCATTCTAACATCTTCCTGAAGGTTATGAAACCAATACAGACTGTTGTGTTTATGTATATACATTTCTTTATAGAGTGAAAAGTCAAAACTACATCTTACTTTAGCAGTCCTGCTATTTATTTCATCAAAACTCATGTAGAAAATTATTTAACATTTCATTACTTATTCATACTGTGTTAGTGATGTATAACTTGCTATTCCAGTCTTCTATCAACAGTTGTCTCACCCAAAACATAGCTAAATATCATATGCTTCTTTTATTTTTATTGTTCTTGGTTTATGTTATAATTTTATACAGTTCATTTCATTCTTGTTTTGATTTATGTTTTAATTCTAAACAGTTTTTTAAAAATATAGCTCAGGTTTTAATTTGCCACAAAATCTATATAGTTTTTATAGTTCTTGTTTTATTTTGTAATTCTAAAGTTGTCTTATTTTTCTTGTTCTTGTTTCCTGTTATTATTCTAATTTGTTCTTTCATTTTTACTGTTATTGTTTTGATTTATTATACAGTTATTTTAATTTTTATGGTTCCTTTTTAATTTATGTTATAATTCTATACAGTTCTTCATATAAAGTTCTAACTGATGAAAAGAGGGTTATGGGGAGCAAAATCCTGCTAATGTAACTATCAAATGCATTGAAACCATAAGATATTTTTTTTGCAGATTGAAAAAAAACATTCAAAACATTTTAATAGTAATAAATTTTTAAACACATATATACTAAGAAGTATTAAATTTTCTCTAGATATTCCTACTGAAAGGAAGTTTGTGAAATGAAAAACTTCTGCTGTGAATTCAATAAGCAATTTCATAGGAACAGATGAAACAAGATCCTGTGCAGAACAAACTGATTTGTAAAATATTTTTTCTTGAAACAGGAACAAAAATAACAAAGCAGTGGATAAAACACAAATGAAAACAATGGTGCCATGATAAAATGTTTACCTGCTTCACACAGATCTACGCCAGAGTCTGAAGAAATAATCAAACCTAGAAGTAAATTATCAATTGTATAAGCCATAAGCCAGCAGTCATTTGATTTACCAAAGGTCATAATATAATGTTGGTAGTCATTAGAGTTACCAAAGATCATAACTTAATGTTGGCAGTAAAATGAATTACCAAAGATCATAACATAATGTTGACAGTTATATGAATTACCAAAGATCATAACATAATGTTGGCAGTTATATGAATTACCAAAGGTCATAGCATAATGCTGGCAGTCATCTGAGTTGCCAAAAGTCAAAACACAATAATGGCAGTCATTTGAGTTACCAAAGATCATAATATCATTTGATTTACCAAAGGTCATAATATAATGTTGGTAGTCATTAGAGTTACCAAAGATCATAACTTAATGTTGGCAGTAAAATGAATTACCAAAGATCATAACATAATGTTGACAGTTATATGAATTACCAAAGATCATAACATAATGTTGGCAGTTATATGAATTACCAAAGGTCATAGCATAATGCTGGCAGTCATCTGAGTTGCCAAAAGTCAAAACACAATAATGGCAGTCATTTGAGTTACCAAAGATCATAATATCATTTGATTTACCAAAGGTCATAATATAATGTTGGTAGTCATTAGAGTTACCAAAGATCATAACTTAATGTTGGCAGTAAAATGAATTACCAAAGATCATAACATAATGTTGACAGTTATATGAATTACCAAAGATCATAACATAATGTTGGCAGTTATATGAATTACCAAAGGTCATAGCATAATGCTGGCAGTCATCTGAGTTGCCAAAAGTCAAAACACAATAATGGCAGTCATTTGAGTTACCAAAGATCATAATATCATTTGATTTACCAAAGGTCATAATATAATGTTGGTAGTCATTAGAGTTACCAAAGATCATAACTTAATGTTGGCAGTAAAATGAATTACCAAAGATCATAACATAATGTTGACAGTTATATGAATTACCAAAGATCATAACATAATGTTGGCAGTTATATGAATTACCAAAGGTCATAGCATAATGCTGGCAGTCATCTGAGTTGCCAAAAGTCAAAACACAATAATGGCAGTCATTTGAGTTACCAAAGATCATAATATCATTTGATTTACCAAAGGTCATAATATAATGTTGGTAGTCATTAGAGTTACCAAAGATCATAACTTAATGTTGGCAGTAAAATGAATTACCAAAGATCATAACATAATGTTGACAGTTATATGAATTACCAAAGATCATAACATAATGTTGGCAGTTATATGAATTACCAAAGGTCATAGCATAATGCTGGCAGTCATCTGAGTTGCCAAAAGTCAAAACACAATAATGGCAGTCATTTGAGTTACCAAAGATCATAATATCAATGCTGGTAGTCATTTGAGTTACCAAAGGTCATAACTTTGGCAGTCATTTAAGTTACCAAAGGTCATAAAATAATGTTGGCAGTCATTTGAGTTACCAAAGGTCATAGTATAATGTTGGCAGTCACTTGAGTTACCAAAGGTCATAACAAAATAAAAAAAATATTGGCAGCCATTTGAGTTATCTAAGATTATAACTTAATGCTGACAGTCATAACTTCATTTTGGCAGTCATTTAAGTTACCAAAGGTCATAACTTAATGTTGCAGGCATCTGAGTTACCAAAGGTCATTAGTTAATTTTGGCATTCATTTCAGATTATGTAAAAGTATAAAGACTTAAACAAGAGTGCATCAACATAGGACATGAATGATCATCTCTAGCAAATACAAGCCATAAATGGTTATGAATCTCTGGGTAATAACTCTACAAATTTAAAATTGCTAAATGTAACATAGGATATATATATATATATATATCACCAACTAAAAAAAGGTCAACAAGTAGCTCTGCAAATACCCCAAATTTAAGATTTTGAATAATCTCACTCACAAAATGACTCATTGGTTAGATTGTCAAACTCTGATTCCTCAACAAAGAAGATTCATGTATTGCTGGCTAGATAATAACTTCAGGCAATAATTGTAACTAGTGATATGGGCAGATATGCAGAGATCCTTGGTTTGGAAGGATCAAAATCTAATGGCTGGACTATTCAAACTTTTGATTCTGAAACTTGGAAGATCTGTAGCAATACATTCATATTTAAAAGAAGATTCACTAGTCAAATTTTTATTCTAAAACTTAGGGGATTTGTGGCAATATACTCATATTTAAAAGAAGATTCACTAATCAAATTTTTATTCTAAAACATAGGGGATGTGTGTCAAACACACAAATTTAAAGGGAGATTCACTAGTCAAATTTTCTTTCATAAAAAGAACCTTAGGGGAATGTGTAACAATACACACAAATTTAAAGGAAGAAGTGCTAGTCAAATTCTGATTCTAAAGCTTGAAGGATCTGTAAGACTGCTCAGTATTTTAAAGGATGTATTTGTCAAATTTTGATTCTAAAGCTTGGGGGATTTGTTATGCCATTTTAAAGGATGTATTTGTCAAACTTTGATTCTAAAGCTTGGGGGATTTGTTATGCCATTTTAAAGGATGTATTTGTCAAACTTTGATTATAAAGCTTGGGGGATTTGTTATGCCATTTTAAAGGATGTATTTGTCAAACTTTGATTATAAAGCTTGGGGGATTTGTTATGCCATTTTAAAGGAAGATGTATACTTCCTGTGTTAAATGTTAAGGTATTGGATCTATAGGGGTTTTACTTACAGCTTCATAAACATCTGTAACTTGATTTATGCTAGGTGAAATCATTCTGGTTCTTTGTTCATGAGATTTATTTTTTTTTAAAATGATGATCACCCAATCTGTTGTTTTAATACAGCAATAACACATACAGAACTGTTAATAATTATTTATCAAATTATATTTTGTATGTCAATTGTCACTTTAAGTACAAATATACAACACTAAGGCAGTGCATAAAAAACTACACACACACACACACACACATACACACAGAAATTCCATGCCTTACAGATTATATGCAAGTATACAAGAATAATGTATTATATATGCACTTATAGTCTAGAGAATGTGTTCCTGCAGTTTCAGTGGTAAACAATTAAAGGGTTGGTACTACTGTAGCAATATTTTACTCTTTGTTTCTCACTTAATGAAATACCAATAAAAATATGTCACAACAGTCTGCATGATATGCAGTATCTAACTTCCATTCAATCCCAAGAATTTTTCATCCCGCTGATGCTTGCAACCGAGGCAGCAATAGTTGTGAGGAAGCAAGGCGAGGAAATAGAAACAGCTTCACATTTCACATGGCTATTGAAAACATGACCAAAGTCTTCTTTTGTTTATGTTTAAACTGTCCATCACTAACTGGTTTATGCAATTATTTTATGAAGGCTTAACTATGAAAATATGTTACATTCAATTGTAAGTCTCTAATTGTCTCCAGCAACAGGTGATAACATATTAACAATAATTTAAAACTAACAGATGATTGTATACATCAAAAGTCGTTCTGTTACTGGTGGTTCTATCACATTTGAAGCATTACAGACATCATTATATCAAGTCAACAAATACTTGTACAGTGCACCATACTTTTCAGTTTGAAACTGTGTGCATTACATACTGAGGTAAGATAGGCACTCACTGTGTGCATTACATACTGAGGTAAGATAGGCACTCACTGTGTGCATTACATACTGAGGTAAGATAGGCACTCACTTTGTGCATTACATACTGAGGTAAGATAGGCACTCACTGTGTGCATTACATACTGAGGTAAGATAGGCACTCACTGTGTGCATTACATACTGAGGTAAGATAGGCACTCACTGTGTGCATTACATACTGAGGTAAGATAGGCACTCACTGTGTGCATTACATACTGAGGTAAGATAGGCACTCATTGCATTGTGTGCATTACATACTGAGGTAAGACAGGCACTCATTGCATTGTGTGCATTACATACTGAGGTAAGATAGGCACTCACTGCATTGAGCACTGGGATAAGATATGCACTCATTACATTGAGTACTTAACTAAGACAGGTACTCATTGCATTGAATAATGAGTTAAAGTATGTACTCATGCAGTGAGTACTTAGTTAAGGTTTTCACTCACTGCAATGAGTACTGAGTTAATGAGGTTGGGTAGGTACTAACTTATGGCATTGAGTACTGAGTTAAGATATATACTCACTGCACTGAGTAATGAGGTTGGGTAGGTACTAACTAACAACTTCAATTTATATCTTTCACTTTATTTAGTATGCAATTGCAGCACTTATAAGTTTTGACTGAATGATTAACCACTATGTAGAGATCAATATGACTGTATGTCTGATTATTTTCACTTCAATCAGTTTCAAAGTATTGTACTCCTAATGGAAACCATGCAATCAGCATTCAAAATTCATAACTTATATCAGCAGTAATTATAAATTATGGGCAAAATATACAGCTAAAATATTATGTATTGAACTGCCATTAATATATCATTAAGAATTAGACATTTATTAGTCATTTCAAATGAAGTACACACACACACACACACACACACACACATCCAACACTGGTGCTATACAATTCAAACTTAAACCTTACATTAATTTAAAAATTAATTTAAACAAAAATATTTTTTAATGTACACAACCAACATTTTCTACATGCCAGGTCAAATAGTTGTTGCCAAATTACCGCAGAATACAATTCAGTGATATGAAATAAATACACAACACTTCAAGAAAAACAAAGTACTGCAGAATACACTAAGTGATATGAAATAAATACACATAAATACAATTCAAGAAAAACAAAACAATGGACAAAAGCTGTATTGGGGAGTATTCAATGACATAGTGAAACTTAAAACTTCAATAAAACTAAAAACCACAATGATACAATGGATTAATCATTATTATTTATTTTTTATTAGGATGTGTATATTATTGATAATGATACTTTCTGTTGAGTGTGGTAATAATGCCAGGAGAAGCTACAAGAGTCCTGCATATATGTATCTAAGACTAGCAAGACCCAGTGATTTAACAAACCTATGAGATGGACCATTTTGGAGAATTATGCTTGCAAATGATGTTTCATGCCAAGGAGAAAACTCGAGTTCCAGCCCACTCAGCTGACTCACTGTGATTTGCATATTCAAACAAAATAAAAAATGAACCATTGAAATACTGAATTCTTCTTCATCACAGATCATTATACTACAATTCAATGCTGGCAGCTTCAATTTATATATGGATGTAAAGATGCAAAATTCCGCCCATTCATAACTATTTTATTAATATTCATAGTTTTTCCAACTTGTATTTGTATTTTGGGAATGCATGTCTATTTGTGTGCATGATTTTTTTTTTGTGGGGTAAGCACAACTCAAGTATTTTTTGCCACATTTGGTTAGGAGTGACAAGTGACTTACACTTTTATCAAGCAGATGTTCCTATGCACTTGTTATATCAGCATTATTTCCCAAAGATAATTGTATTTAAAACCCTGGACTTGGTCAGTGTCTTTGTCAGTCTCTTGAGTCAACCAGTAAGTCCCACTAAAAGCCAGCCATGGTAACAGCACAGATCTCCAAGAATTTTATCCAGAAATCAGTGGTAGTAAATTCTGTTATAGCTGGATTTCTGTGGTGAGGATGAGAATTTCACTGGAGTGGATTTCATAAAGGAATTATCGTGTGCTTCAAAATTCACTGTGAGTGGGTTTCACAGTTGGATATCTATGCACTGCTCAAAATTCCCTGGGAATAGATTTCATCGTTAGATTACTGTGCACTGCTCAAAATTCCCTGAGAATAGAGTTCATAGTTAGATTACTGTGCACTGCTCAAAATTCGCTGGGAATAGATTTCATAGATTACTGTGCACTGCTCAAAATTCCCTGGGAATAGATTTCATACTTGGATTACTGTACACTGCTCAAAATTCCTTGGGAATGAATTTTGTTATATTGGAATTCTGTATGCAGCCATTTTTAACTGGGAGTGAATTTTATTATCTGTGTACACAGAACAAGAGCTGTCCAGGATTCTATTTTTCCCCCCACACCTGTGAAGCCAAGAGAGTGGTGGTTGGTTGAGGGAGATAATACTTTATTTTTGCCCCTTATTTTAGCAGTTGGTCTCTAATAGTTATATGGGTATGCCCAGGACAGAGGGCTACTATTCATTTTGTATTTTTGTGCACGAATGTTGAAAGCAGTGACATTTAAGAACTCAAGCATGGGTTGTAGATCTTTGAGTTAGACAAAAGTAATAAATTATAATAGCAGTCTTAGCTTTATAACTTCCTAAGTATTATTGCCTAATTAGTGGGGGCTGGGGGCTGAGCCTCATGGGACAGGCATAGGAAGAGATGATCCCCTCCATCCACTAGACTGGTTGGCCTGTAAGTTGGGGATTTCAGATGTTATTATTAAATAAAATAATTAATTTTACATTTGAAAAATCCTTTTGTGTTGATGGGGGGGGGGGGGGGGGGGGCTGGCACAGGGCTAGCAAATAACACCAGCATAGGCTTACAATAGTTGCATCATATTTGTTTGTTAAAGATGTGCCAAGATATTGTCACAATTTTATTGATATTGGCACAATTTGCTTGGGCAGCTCCAATTTATATATATATAGATATATATAATATTTGTTTAGATGTGCTAAGATGTTGGCTGACTTTGTCTGGCAGCTCCAATTTATAGATAGATATATATATTACATTTGTTTATTAGATGTGCCAAGATGTTGGCTGACTTTGTCTGGCAGCTCCAATTTATAGATAGATATATATTACATTTGTTTATTAGATGTGCCAAGATGTTGGCTGACTTTATCTGGCAGCTCCAATTTATAGATAGATATATATATATATAATATTTGTTTATCATAGATGTGCAAGATATTGGTGCACTTTGTCTGGCAGCTCCAATTTATAAATAAATTTATGTAATATTTGTTTATTATCAAAGTGCCAAGATGCTAGAACACTTTATCTTCAGCTCCAATTTCTATCAGATATATGTCATATTTATTTAATACAGATGTGCCAAGAAGTCGGCACACTTTGTCTGGCAGCTCCGATTTTTATATAGTTATGTCAAATGTGTTCATAAATAGATGTGCCCAACATGCTATGTATACTTCAAAGTTAAAATTGGTCAAAATTCAAGAGTTTAATTTTATGATGAGTGCTGAACATGAGATCAACTTGCATTGTGAAGCATTATTTTGCCGTTTTATATGTGTAGTTCCTTTTTAAAATTGGACAATTCTGCCAACTTTCCTTTCTTTTCTTTTTTCCCTTTATATTGAGGGTTGGGTTTTCTTAATTTTGATATGTAGTTCATTTCTAAAGTTATGGCTTTTGAGATAGTTTTAACCTAAATAGTTCCAACTACATGTAACCCTGTAAAAATATGTGATCCCATATATATATGGAAAAACATTTAACAAATAAACTGTTCAAGTGCTGGTGACTAGATATCCCTGAAGTCTGATCTAGCTAATTAATCTACAGTCACTTATAGCTTACTTTCTTAAGAGAAATCACCTTAGCCCTGAAATTACACTGTATTTCATCTAAATAAATTAGTTTTAAAAAAGACAAAAACCAACATTACTATTAATTATGTCTAATACTAATACTGTGTTTAAATCATCATAGTGTCAAAATAATTTATTAAGTATAAAAATGCTGACTTACCATACAACTGATTGCGTGCACGTCGAGGTTGTAAGTAGTAATTATGCGAGTCTTTCCATCGGTCACCAGCCTGCAATAAACAAGTGTTCATGTTACATTTGTATCAGGATTTAACTCAAAGAAAATATTTTTAAATATACACATTTAACAAAAATAATAGTTGCATACATGACTCTTTATTTATTTTTTTTTTTTGCTTTAAGCATAAAAATATGGAAAACTTCTTCAAATGTTAAACAACAACCATAACAACAAAATATAGAGTATTTTCATGGTTTGGAATTAGTCTTATTTAAAAACTATTAAAACAAAACTTTCCATTAACATAATTAAATCTAATAGAACCAAAAGAACAAGAACAAGAAGAAAGAAAGAAGCAAATATAGTGTAAACAATCCTGAACTAATAAATAGGTAAATCCAAAATTGAAATGAATTAAGGTAAAGAGTAAGACATAAGATGAAGTTACAGTGGACATACAGACATGAAGCACAAATATGCAGTTAAAGAAAAATTAATATGTAGTTAAGGAAAAATAAATATGTAGTTAAGGAAAAATAAATATGCAGTTAAAAAAAAATAAATATATTAGTTTAAAGAAAAATTAAATGTTCAAATAGGTAGTGAAAACCACAAACAAAACAACAAAGAAAAAAATTTTAGACAAACCCACAGCAGTAAAGTTTTACACATAATATCTGTGGTTTTACTCATGGTGAGGCCTTTTCACACAACAAATCATGTAACTGTCCATTCATGTTACTACTATCACAGCAAACCATATAACTGTTATTCACATTACCACTGCCAGGGTGAATCATACTTAATCCAATATTTTTTGCCATTAATGAGAGTATAAACCTGACCTAACTCTTTAACATACACCACATATCTTTTATTTATTTACGATACAAGATTTAAAAATTAAATTTCTAATTACATTTAGAAATCCTATTATTCCTCTTTAATAATAAAAAATCTATTGTTGTGTATTGCAAGTTTTATATATATTTCTTTTTTTATGAATATCTTCTTGACATCTATACTATAATGAGAAAGTATAAATTTAAAAAAATAACATCTTCCCATTTGATTAAAATATTTTTATACTTACTCTGTTGTCTGAGACTTTATCTGCTATAGTCTGTTCTTTAGACTTCTTTTTGGCTAATGTACTTGATCGGATACGCTGGATTTCATCTTTGTTGGCTTGCGTTAAGAACTGCAAATGATTTTTTAACAAAATAAATAATTATATCACAGATGTATGGTATCTCCATCAATACAAATAACATTTTAAAATTAAAGATTTATTTTTAATATTACTTTAACATATGCATCAATCAATAAAACTGAATCCTATAAATAGACAATATACACCTGTAAAAGAAAGGAATGTATCTTTGAATATAAAGAGGATAATACATGCATCAGAAAGATTTCAGAGGGTCCCAGGCAAAATCTGAAATACTTGGCCTGTAGTAGCACCATGAGCACCCAACACTAAAAATTTCAAATACAATAATACAAGTGGAGCTTAACATAAACCCCTTTTGCCATGGACTCTGCATCCCTCAACGGCAGCTAGGTATTAAGTACTTCAAAGGAATATTGAAAAATGCTGAGGCTTAACAACATGGCAATGTGAAATAATTATGACAAATGATAAAGAGAGAGTTTAACACATTTTTTCTTGTTGGCTGACATGATTTTTTAGGGGGAAAAGGCAGCTTTTTTGCTATCTTATTTAAAATAAAATACATATAAGTTCATATGAGGGACTTTATTCTGAACACCCCACAATATTTGGAAAATATTCCTGGTTTATCTTATAGGTATTGTAGATTAACCAGGATTTCAATTATCCATATTTGTTTCCCCATTCATCCAGGATTTCAATTATCCACATTTGTTTCCCCATTCATCCAGGATAAGAGAATCTACTGCAAAAACTTTTACGCTCGAATCTCTATGTGGGGCTTTGGGATAAGACAGATAGAATGATTAAGTTTTTAAAGTTATTATTTTTAATTATAGTGATCTTTTTATGACTGAATTTGAAGTTATTTTGTCCATAAAAATAATACCAATATTTAAATTTTACTTCTTATGTAAACAGACTATTTTATTAATTAGATCACTTGAAAACTATTTTTTATTTAATGAATGAAATTATCTATAATTCCTTTAGAAGTGCCTCAAAATATACCAAATTATTACTTTGATTTCATTGACATATCGCATTAAAAAGGAAATAAAAGATAAAGAAAAACATTAAAAAACATTAAACATTAGAAAGAAAAACATTAAATTTTTAGAAAAATTCCATTTGTACAACAAAAAATATTAAATTTTAAAAAACTTAATTGAGTAGTTATTTACAACAAATGTTGAATTAAAAAGTTGAAGAGGAGGGTCTTTATTACCTTTCTCTTGTCTGCCGGTGGATTATTCGTTGACTTGTTTACAGCCAGGGCCTGCAAAGATGAGTGGCCATGCGAGCTATTAGCTACCACATTCATGACATACGTACTGTTACCTCGACCACATGCCCCTCCCTCTATGCTTCCAACACCACCATTACCACCCAGCCCAGCCTGACTGTCCTGTTTAACATCTGATGACTCAACACCCACAACATCTCTTTTTTGCTTTAAAAACTTTGCGTCACTAGGTGCCCATTCCATATCATCTGTCTTTTCACACTTGTCTTTGCTTTCCATGACAGAAGCTGAGTTTTCATTAACTTTTTTTGTCCCTGCTACAGCATTTAAATTGAGAATATTTCCATTTCGGAAATCAGAAAATGTACTTTGGTGCCGGTTCTCTACCACAGTCAGCCTTTTGACATCTTCAGACCTCAGAAAATTTTGGACGTCCAAATCCACTTCATTTTGCAATTGATGGTCAGAATCCAATTTGGGTTTGTCTTCCCTTTGAGGAGGGGGCAGTGGAGTGGTGGTAGAGTTATTCCTCCTTTCCTCACTTCCTCTGTCGATCTCTGATTGGATATTTGGCTGTGGATCTTGCATACGGTTAAGAACAATGGGCTTGTTTGCTGCGGTCTGGTTGTGTGCTTGTTTCAAATATTTACTTGGAGTTGGTGGTGGTTGAATGGCAGTGCTGTTGACTTCAAGCTCTTCTTTGTTGTGCTTATTGGAATCCACATTGTCTGAAGGGTGCTCTTTAACATGTTGCTGTAATCCATGGGATTTGGCACATGATGGACCTTCTTTTTTCTCATCGTCACTAAGAAAAATTGTGATGAAAGAGTTGTAATGAAGAGGAATAATAATAAATCAACATAGAAATACATAGCACAAATAACAATTTTATTAGAACAAGCATAAATGTGCATATATAGATAGATATACATAGAATGTTTATACAGGCTGCACAATAAAACAATTATACAGATATAGAGTTGCATGTTATGGATATTTAACAGAGCAAATATAAATATGTTTAATAAAAGTACAGATATGAAGACATGCACATTATAAATACAGAGGAAACAAATATAGATGTATATAAGAAAAATTATTCAGAACTGAATTTTAAAAAAATAAATACAACATTATATGTTGTATCAAGTGATTTGTGAAAGACTGCACATGTTCATGTGATTAATGTTGCCTTTGGGAAATAGACTACCACTAACTTTTGGTTAAAAGACTAAAAAATAAAACACCAAACAAAATACCAAAGAAAACTAAAACAAACACAACCCTATCTTCTTTCTGCTATAAGTTACCACATAAATTAAAATTATGAAAAGATGTCATTGTTACAGTCTAATTCAATCAATTCATGGAACAATCTAATGAAGTCAATATGTGGAACATTCTAAAAACAGCCAACATTATAATGCAGTTAATGCATGGAACAGTCTAATGAAGTCAATATGTGGAACATTCTAATAACAACCAACATTATAATGCAGTTAATGCATGGAACAGTTTAATGAGCTCAAGCCATGCAACATTATAATGCAGTTAAAAGTGAAGCAGTCTAAAAACAATCAATGTGTGGAACTATTCTAATGAAGTCAGCACATGAAAAAATTCTAATATTAGTGACGTATCCCTCATTCCCCATTTGTGTGCATAAAAGAATGGTCTGATATGTTTGTCACTTGTGGGTATAGTACAGCCTTAAAGGTAAGCTAAGAATTTTCTGTATACAATGTCTAAGCAATAGTTATCCAATGCAAATACAAAATACTATCTAAACTTTGAAATTAGTTGTAAACAGACTCTGGACAGAGATTATCCTGTTTTATTATTTTTATTATTTTGGGGGAGATCAATACTTAGTTTAACTAATTAAACAACATCCAATAGTTAAAATTACTATTTTCTCCCTTTTTAAAAAGGGGGGGGGGGAAGAAAATTGGCAACTCTTGAGCTAGATGTAATATGTCAAATCAAAGATGAAGTAAAAATTTACGTCCAAACACATTTTGATTAAAATAAGCAACTCTTTTACTTGTCCACTTTCTCTGAATCCTCAGTCCGCCGTTTCTTGCTGGTGCTGTGTGCACTGCCAGACTTGTTGGGGGAAGGATTGGTACGGTCAATGGCACGCTCTGTGTGAAATACTTGGTGTTCCAAACAGCCTTCTATTGTCAATCGATCTTCTGGATCCAGTTTCAGTGTGCTCTGTGTAAGCATATTGAGACGGCCAAATAAACATGTAAGAACAAAATGAAAAGTAAAACTTAAGTGTTTCTTCTATTCAAAGATGATGGTTATTTCTTTAAAAAGAAAGATAAAAATATCTAGAATCTTTTCTTTATTTTAGTTTTATTTTACATTACGAGTCTGTTGCTAATGTCAACAAAAAATAAGTGATTTCTGGTGTGAGGGTAAAGACTGAGAAGTGCATGTTAGTGGATGAGTTGGCCCCAACAACAACCAGATATCTGGCTCAACATGCAGACTTTACTAGAGTAACAAACTATATTAAGTGCAAAAGAAGGAACATCCTTAAGGATTGATAAAAATAATACTACAATCAATTGTTTGTTAAGTGCTTTTATCTGGTGAATGCTTATAATATAAAATGGAATAAAACTACAACATAAAAAGTACATTTTGTTTCAATCTGGACATTGTGTTTTAATCTGCTAAATCAATACATTCAACCCATTTATCTACTTGGCATGAAAAAAACACCAATTTTATTCACTACTATGTATGAATATTAGTGAGTGGACTTTAGACAGGGCCTGGCTTATAAAAATATATTTTTCATTGAACATATTTATACATGTGTTGGGAAATGGCTCTAGCAGGTCAAATTGACAAATTCATCAACACATTCAACACTTCATACAGATTTGAAAAGGCATGGCAAATTAGGTCAGCCTTCACACACATAAAGATATGGCAAATCAGGTCATCCTTCACAGATAGGCATGGCAAATTAGGTCAGTCTTCACACACATGTAAAGATATGGCAAATGAGATCAGTCTTCACACATGCAATGATGGCAAAATAGGTCAGCCTTCAGACATATTTACAGCATGGCACTATATTTCATAGCCTCATAAGTATATAAATTTGTCTGGCAGTGAATGGGTAACAGCAACATTTTACAAATGTGCATGATAATAATAATAGTCAATCTAAGTCCCAATAACAGACAATAATAATAGACAATAGAGCTCTGATAAAAACTAGTCCATTGTTGATGATACAACAATATGCTTTCATAGGAGAAATATTCAGCAGACATAAATAACAATTCATACAGAAACACTGCCCCAATCCTCACCCAAAGGACAACACACCTTAAATTACAGTATTTGAGATTTTCATCATAACTATTTGTGGTGTCAAGCTGGTGTATTTACTCCTGATCATGAAATTAGCACCAACTATCTGCAGTGTCATATTGGTGTATTTACTCCTGATCATGAAATTAGCACCAACTATCTGCAGTGTTATATTGGTGTATTTACTCCTGATCATGAAATTAGCACCAACTATCTGCAGTGTTATATTGATGTATTTACTCCTGATCATGAAATTAGCACCAACTATCTGCAGTGTCACACTGATGTATTTACTCCTGATCATGAAATTAGCACCAACTATCTGCAGTGTCATACTGATGTATTTACTCCTGATTATAAAATTAGCAGTGTGCTGCTTGTATCTTGTATTGACTGTATCCAATTTAGCGTGAACAACACTTAATGTTTTTATTCAGGGTTAAACTTCTACTGAATGCACCCAACTTTAGTGTGAACTACACCAATGTTTCCATTCAGGGTTACACTTCTGTGTATCAAATGTTATTGTGAACTATACCAATGTTTCCATCCAGGATTAAATTTCTTCTAAATGTATCAAACTTTAGTGTGAACTACACTTAATGTTTCCATTCAAAGTTAAACTTTTACTGAATGCATCAAACTTTAGTATAAATGACACTAATTTCCATTCAAGGTTAAACTTCTTTAAGGTATTTCATTTATTAACATGCTGAAGTAGCTCAAACAATTTATGTTTTTTTTAAAAAAAAAAAGGACAGGTAAAGTCTTCACTGATAGTTTCTTTTCATTATCAAAATTTTACTGTTAACAAACAATTTATTTAATTTTTGTCTGTGTGGAGTGAAAAAGCATATACTTACAATCATTAAGTCCATTAGAATGATTTTACTGCTACACACAAATTGTTTACTTTTAGACTATGGTATGGAAAGAAATACACTTACAATCATGAAATCCATTAGAATGCTTGTAAGAGTGCCCTGATAGTGTTTTTCAAGTGTCTTTGGTTTTTTTACTGCTGGAAACTGAAACAAACATACGAAACATCACTTGTGTTTTAACTGAATGAACATTCGGACAGAACTATATCAAATATGGCATCTATTTCATATCAGTCAGTGAAACATAGCATGTTGACAAGTCTTTAAAGAAAATATTTCCACCTTTTGATTTAACATGCTTGAAATGTTCACAACTGCCTTAAAACACTACAGAGATTATCAGTTATGGTGGTCTTATAGGGGTTATCAGTTATAACTTTCTAAGCATACAAGTGAGAGTGTATAGTTATGGTGGTCGAAACATAACAGAGATATTGTACAGCACTGACTGTCTTATCATACTGAGACCATTTTAGCTAAGATATTAGAGTTTAAATATGTGCTTGTCTTAGCAGATTTGACAGACTGTATATATGTGTAAGTAGACATTTTAATTGTGATTGTTTTAGCATACTAAGGAGCCTGTATATCTGAGGTTGTCTCATATTGTGCAGATGTGGTTGTCTTAGCATTATCACACAGACTGTAGAGCTGTGACAGTCTCAACCAGTCTGGCTCTCTTTTAGCAGACAACTGTGGCTGTCAAATAAGTATGATTATCTAAACATTTTAAGCAGACTATAGCTGTGGCTGCCTTGACATACTAGGGAGATTTATAGTTATGTCCTTCTTTGCCTACTAGAGAAATTTGTAATTGTGACTGTCTTAGCCTAGAGTTTGAGAGATATGAATTTTTAGCCTACTTGTGAGATTTGTCTTAGCCTTATTCTGTCTTAGCCTTCTTAGCCTTATTCTGTCTTAGCCTCCTATAGAGATTTATAGTTATGGCTGTCATATCCTACTTGAATGATTGATAGATTTGGCTTTCGTAGCCTACTTTACTTGTGAGATCTGTACTTATGGTTTTCTTAGCCTACTATAGAGATTTATAATTAACTCAGCTTAGCCAACTCAGAAACGTATGGCTTGTTAGCCTACTACAGAGATTATTGTTATGGCTGTCTTAACCTCTACAGAGATTAATAGTCGTGGCTGTCTTAGTGTACTAGAGAGATTTATAGTCATTGATTTCTTAGCCTACTAATGATTGTAAACTTTCCGGTTGCAAAATAAATCTTTAAACAATAAAAACAATCCACTTCATAATACTAACTAAATCTCACAACATTAAGAGACACTAAAAGCCAACTTTAAATAAAACAAAAACTTCATAATACTAACTAAACCTATACCAACACTCCAAAGCACAAAGAGGACTTAATGCCAACTTTAATAAAAGGAATTGGAATGCCCAAAATCACATACCCTGAGGCCTGAAAACCGTGGATTCTTGTGAAAGAGGTTCATCTGATAAGCAGGTAGAGGACCGAGAATCTTTTGTATAACATACAGCTGGTCAATTTCACTCTCACCAGGGAACAGTGGCTGACCATCACTCAGTTCTCCCATGATGCAACCAATAGCCCAAATGTCCACAGCCTTCCCATATGGGGCCCTGGATGGGTTAACAATTATAATACATGCAATAATAATGAAGAAGAAGAAGAATGGTGATTTGATGGAACACTTCACTGTAAGCCACCCAGAGATGACAACTAATACTTCACTAGGTAAAAAAAATCTAATATCATTTACAGTTGACAACTAATGCATGACTAGGTAAAAAAATCTAATATCATTTACATTTGACAACTAATGCTTCACTAGGTAAAAAAATATCATTTTGTAAATACATCTTTATAAAATGTTCTGTCATTTTTACTGGAAGTAGCTTAGTTGTAGCATTTATATAGAGCAAAATCTGATCAAACATAGATATTAATTATTTGATTTATGCTACAGATGCATTCTTGAGACTTTACTGCAAAAAGAAAATAATGTATGAAATATTTGTTATAAATTACCTGTAAATTAAGGAAGTCTTATGCCAATGATACCCTATTCTTAAAAATTAATTATTATTTATACATTATTTTCAAATAAACTGTATGTGAGCAATAAACATCCCTATCAGTGATGCCAGTATAAACATGATTTTCAAATAAAATTATGTGAGCAATGCATTAGTTCTAACCAGTGGTGCTAATACATGTAATGTTGGTAAACAAGATCAGTGAAGCAAACTGTAAATCTTAATGCCATTCAAATAAAGTGTGTAATCTGAATTGGTGTCAAAAACAGGACACTAAATTTTAAAGACAATATGAAAAACTTAAGTGTAAATTTCCAGTTACATCAGTTACATAAAGTGTGTGTGTGTGTGTGTGTGTGTGTGTGTGTGTGTGTGTGTGTGTGTGTGTGTGTGTGTGTGTGTGTGTGTGTGTGTATGTGTGTGTGTATGTGTGTATATGTGTGTTTGTGTGTGCATGCTCACCATGCACATATGCACTCATATATTTTTACTTGCAATGCAACATTTAATCTTTCACAATACTTTGCACAGATATCTGATCTCTTTCACAGTAGTTCACACATATACCTGATCTCTTTCACAGTACTTCACACACATCTGATCTCTTTCACAGTACTTCACAAAGACATTTGATTTTCAGTGCCTCACAGAAAGCAATACTGTTTACCCTAAGAGAAGCTCAGGTGACCTATACCATCTGGTGGCTACGTAGTCTGTGTAGAGTCCATTAGTGCCATTGGAAATGTTGCGAGCAAAACCTTGAGAAAGAAAACAGACACCTTTATTAAGAGGATAAGGAAATTTCTGTACAATGAGGGGTAAAGACTTCTGTAGTTGGCCGAAATGAATAGTGAGTATTTTATGTGTGAATGAAATGAAAGACTGATAGCAGTTTTAATATTCTCTCAAGTTCTTTAAAGTCAACACAGTTCTATAATCAGCATCATGCATTAGAAAACTCAAACTAATTTTGTAATAAATTATCAACACTACAACACACTGACAGTCTCTGTTTCAAATGAATTTTCATATGAAAACTATACTACACATAGTCAAACAATTTAATTTGGTAATGAAAAAATTAGTCATATGTATATTTCTATAATGAACACACACACACACACACACACACACACACATTCAAGTTTGATTGAATCTTCATAATAAAACATGCCCAGTCACATAAAGTAAATTTTATATAAATTTTGTAATTAAATTTAAAGGTTCTAAAACACCATAATGCATTTGTATCAAGAAACTGTTAAAGCAATCAAGTTTTAGTACTGTATGGAGGTAAAAGAAATTGTTAAAGTAATCAAGTTTTGTAACGTATGGGGGTAAAAGAAATTGTTAAAGTAATCAAGTTTTGTAACGTATGGGGGTAAAAGTATCACAAGACTATTAAAGCAATTGAGTTTTAGTACTGTATGGGGGTAAAAAAATATTAAAAGCAATCAAGCTGCATTGCATGCTGGCAAAAGTATAAAGAAAGAAATGTTTTCTTTATACTTTTGCCAGCATGCAATGCAGCTTGAATTACAATATTAAGGGGGTGTTTTGTGTTTTATAATGAGCCCTATTTTCTTACAAACATTTAGTTATATTACAATGCTACTGAAAATAGACCTATTGCAGTAAGCTCATGTGATTCTATGAGCAGAAAGTGAATGCACAAATTATAAGCAATGAACATTACCAAAATCACATAGCTTCAGAACACCATTCTTGCTTATCAGAAGGTTTTCAGGCTTGATATCTGAACAAAAGCAAGAAGCATGATAAAATTATGAATAAATAATAAATCAATTATTGTTGTTTATTTCTTCAGTCTTTCATAAATTTAATGGATGAATTTTTAAATATCCAGTAGCATGTCACTACTTTGTAATAATAATAAAAGTGCTCCCCTTTTCCAACTGTTTCATTAATAATTTTAGAGAAAACTTTAAAAAAAATGAATTTCTAGCTTTTAAAAAGTTATTGTGATTATACAATAATTCCAGTCATTACAAAAAACAATGCTATTTACAAATTTTGTTATCATTATTCACAATATTCATTTTTTTAAAAAGTTCAAAACAAAAGCATTTTGTGTTTAGTGCCTAAGTGTCTTTTTCAACAACAAAAATAAAATTAAAAACAAAGGCTTTTCATGTTTACTGTCTATGTGTTTTTTCAACAATAACCACAACAAAAATTAAAAACAAAGATGTATCATGTTTACTGCCTATGCGTTTATTCAAAAACCAAACAAAAAGTTCAAAACAGAAGCATATCCTCTGTCAGCTAGCATTAGTGGCCATTTTATTGATCTTTTCTACAGAGAGTACATGTACCTATTTAACAACAAAGTTTTCATAGAACTCATGCTATGTTAATTTAATCCCTACAGATCAGATATCTTACTGCTCTTTCTTTGATTAGCATTCAATGTAAAGATAACTGGATCAGTTTAAAGCTTCTTTCCTAAATTAGAAACGGTTAAAAAATTGGGGGGAGGGGGCAAACAAATACTCCAATCAGTTGTGTATGCAAAGTTTTTTAAAACAAAAAGCAAAATGCAAATAATTGTCTAAGCAACATTTCTAGTAAAAGATATTTTGGACAGTTTATATATCAAATTATAAAAGAATGTCAAACAAACAAACAAAAAGGACAGGCAAGTCAGATAATGCACACAAAAAAAATGGAAATAGGAAGATACCACTAAACTACAAATCAATAAATATGTATTTAATAGCTTTCTGAAGGGCAAGTGAACCCCAATATAGGTTAACACAAGATGAAACAGTGTAGTTTGGGATTTTATTCATGTGACAGAGAAATATACACTCATTTCCAAATACCTTACTGAAATGACATAGAGACATACGTTCAGGCTAATACACACTAACCTCTGTGTATAATCTCATTGCAATGGCACCAATGCACAGCTTTACATAACTGATATGTATAGCTCCGGACTTTCTCCAGAGGAACGCCATTTGGTATCTCCTCCAGCAGTTCTAGCATGTTCTGCAAAATCAACAAGGAATGTGTTTTATATATATATATATATATATATATATATATATATATATATAAAATATATGTGTGTATCTTGTTTTATTATATCTGTAAATGCAATCATATTTTAAGTCAACAAGATATATTGTATACACATAACTGTGTTGCATGCACATGTATAAGTATGTATGTTGTAATAATTATGTAGGTAAATGCATCATATCCTGCTAGTCAACACAGTATGCTGTATATGCATCTGTCTATATGTCTGTGTGCATGTATGTTGTGTTGTATGTATTATATACACAATTGCACTCACTGTTCCATTCCATCAAAGCTCCAAAACACATACAGTCAACTCACTGTCCATTCTGTCAAAGTCACAAAAACACATATAGTCAACTCACTGTTCATTCTGTCAAAGTCACAAAAAACACATAGTCAACTCACTGTCCATTCTGTCAAAGTCACAAAAACACATACAGTCAACTCACTGTCCATTCTGTCAAAGTCACAAAAACACATACAGTCAACTCACTGTCCATTCTGTCAAAGTCACAAAAACACATATAGTCAACTCACTGTCCATTCTGTCAAAGACACAAAAACACATACAATCAACTCACTGTTCTCTGTCCTATTCTGTCAAAGTCACAAAAACACATGCAGTCAAATCAATGTTCTCTGTCCTCTTCTGTCAAAGTCACGAAAGCACATGCAGTCAAATAACTCACTGTTCTGTCCTATTCTGTCAAAGTCTCCAAAACACATGCAATCAACTCACTGTTCTGTGTTCTCTGTTCCTTTCTCTCAGACAGGGTGTCTATACAATTACAGTTAATCTGTTCCATTCTGTCAGACAGGGTGTCTATACAATTACAGTTAATCTGTTCCATTCTGTCAGACAGGGTGTCTATACAATTACAGTTAATCTGTTCCATTCTGTCAGACAGAGTGTCTATACAATTACAGTTAATCTGTTCCATTCTGTCAGACAGGGTGTCTATACAAATACAGTTAATCCACATTCTATTCTGTCAGTCTTTAACATTTACAGTTAATTTGTGCTCCTTTCTGTCAGGTTCCCAAGGATGTATATAGTAAGCTAATTTGATGAATACAGCACTGTTATAATAATACTGATATGTCTATTCCCAAGGATATACATAGTAAGTTGGTGTTAAATAGTCATACATCTTTGCTGGTATTATACTTAATGCACTAAATGTAAACAATACATTATGTGCACGTGCTAGCCTAATCAAGCATACCAAAATTTGTCACTTTATGCAGATATAACTTAATTAGACATACCAAAACTTGTCACTATATGCAGATATAACTTAATTAGACATACTTGAACTGAAAAAGTATATAGTTGAAACCACCCTTTATGCCTATTTTTTAATGTGTTCTGAAATATTTCATTCTGCTGTGATTCTTTTACTAGTGTGTATTTGGTCAATGCAAGCCTTGTTCTCTGAAAACTAGAACCATGTGTTCAGTCCTCAGTCTCAAAATGTAAGGCAAAAAGAACATTAAACCTGACTGACATTGAATACTTTCATACTCTAATCTGAGTTAGAGCCAAGTAAACCATTAAAAAATGATTTAGAGACATATATCTATTTCCTATGATATTATCCAACCATGAAACTTTGTTGAACATGTCAGGCTTTGTAATGCTATGATATACTGCCTTATTCCTAGACTGTGAGTGAAGTACCATCTCATTCCTAGGTTGTGAGTGATGTACCAAGTCATTCCTAGTCTGATTTGGTACAAAGAGTGCTGTACCATCTCATTCCTTGTCTGATTTAGTGCAAAGAGTGTTGTACCATCTCATTCCTAGACTGATTTGGTACGAAGAGTGCTGTACCATCTCATTCCTAGTCTGATTTGGTACAAAGAGTGCTGTACCATCTCATTCCTAGTCTGATTTGGTACAAAGAGTGCTGTACCATCTCATTCCTAGTCTGATTTGGTATGAAGAGTGCTGTACCATCTCATTCCTAGTCTGATTTGGTACAAAGAGTGATGTACCATCTCATTCCTAGTCTGATTTGGTACAAAGAGTGCTGTACCATCTCATTCCTAGTCTGATTTGGTACGAAGAGTGATGCACAGTCTCTTCTCCAAGCTATTATCCGACCTCAAAACTGTATTCAATGCCAGACTTTGGTATAATTCACCTATACAATTGACTTTCTTTTTTGGCAAGGTTGAGAAAATTATGTAAATAAAGCAAAAAAAATGGGCATGAAGAAAAATACTTTTAGTGATGTCAAATTTTCCAAAACCCCTTGCCTATCATCATTACAAATCATGACACAAATTGGACACCCAACTGGGTGTTTGCATCACATCAAACATACATAATCTTAAATGCTAAACTTACTTAAAGATCTGACTGCTAATAGGGGAAATGATAATAATATAAGGAGTTTTAAAGTGCATAAAGAAAACAAATTATCATAACCATAGTAATATAGCAAAAAAATTAATTAGATGAATAAAAATGTAAACTCCCTCCAGCTTACTAAAACAGAAAGAACCACACAAATACAGTATATATGTGATGTGTTTCTTTCAATTAAAAGTAAATTATAATAATTAAAAAAAAGAAAAATTAGAAAATTAAGGAAAAAACCCACAGCAACACTTTCAACACTTTAAAAAAATGTATGTTACATTACACAGAAATGAAAATTGTTAGAGATATAAGCACAGTAAATGTTCTTATCATTGAGATTACATATTATTTCTAATGTACTTATCACTGGGATTACATATTATTTCTAATGTACTTATGTTACTGGAGTTTCTACATAATTTTACAGATATGTTGATCTACAGAAAGTTAAATAAAATCAACATTATTTTTTCAACAGATATTTTTACATGCCAAATTTCAGCTCTGTAGGTTATTATTATATTAAGAAAAAAAAAAGACATAAACATTGAAAGATCTGAAAGAATGCAGCAAAGTATGCAGCTGCCCTATCATGACCCCACTGACATTTTCTTGACAAGGGGTATCTGGGCTGGAAGGGGAAAAAGCCTTTACCTGAGAACATGCAAATTGTCCAGACACTGCTAAATCACACACACACACACACACACACACACACACGCTCTATCATATGCAGTGTAAAAGGCAATGTATTCAGTTATTCTATTAAATTCCCCCATTTCTTCTTGGCTGAATGCTTACACTAAAACTATTGTGCATGTTTTATTCTCTTCTTCCTGGTTGAAGTCATAAGAACAAACATAAAAGGGAGCTTGCAAAGCTCAGAGGGTTGTATTGATTGCTGCTCAAAGTCCAGTGACCATATAGGCCAGGGGCGGGCAAACTCTGGCCCGCGGGCCAAACCTGGCACGCGAAGCATTTTTTGTTGGCCCGCCAAGCTATTCACAGTTAACATTGCTTTTGGCCCGCCAAGCTATTCACAGTTATTGCTTTTGGCCCTCCAAGCCATTCACACTTATTGCTTTTGGCCCGCAAAACAAAAGTCACTAAAACAATTGGGCATTGTTATATGCTGTCAAACAGCCAAGGCTAAACTAGTCTAAAGACTACACATGTAATTTTAACAGTTTGAATTACTCACACAGAATCGTGTGCACATGTACAATTTATGCCTGCGGTTATATATATTACACTAGCATCTCTTTATAGTTCGTTGACTTTTGAAGTCTCCTAGGCCTAGGATAGATCTACAATAATAATGTATGTCAGCATCTGTACTCTGCCTCATTCGTGACCTGACCTTTACCGCTACAATTGGTGAGAGGAAGGAGGGCTGGAGGTGAACAGATGTGTGCGAATTTGAAACTCGCATTCTTCTGCCATCACAACCGAACTGGTTGTTGCATTTCTGCTATTTCTTTGCCATTATTCCCCCATCCCCACAATCATGTCTGCAACCCCAGCATCCTAAAAAATTTAAAGTGGATATGGAAAGTCGGACATTTAACTCTGAGTGGACGAGAAGTACTTTTTCATATTTGATTTGGACAAGCTCAGTGTCTGATCTGTTTGAAAACTGTTGCTGTCTTCAAAGAGTTTAATGTGGCTGTCACTGGGAAACAGTACACTTAACTTCGAAATTTGTTTTAATGTCTGCCTCTGAGAAAAAGACTACTATTGCTAAACTCACAGGCAATATAGAGAAAAGCAGTTTGATGTTTCATAAGCAAACATCTGTGCATGAAAAAGTGACATGTGCCAGTTATGAAGTTTCACTACTCCTTGCTCAAAGAATGAGCTAAAAGCAAAGTTCCGCACTTCTTCTCCTCTTTCTTTTTTTCGTGATGTCATCCTACCATCAGGCAAGTTTCCACATTTTATTAAACATGCTCAGCGCATTGTAGCTATGTTCGGAAGCACATTTTGCTGTGAACAACTGTTCTCAAAGATGAAATATACAAAGAGTCACCTTCGCTCTCAACTCTCTGACCGTCATCTAAATGACATTCTTCGCTTGTCAACCTCATCAGTTCAGCCAGATATTGAATCACTTATTTATTGTAAGCAACACCATCCATCTCATTAATCTTTCATTGAAACAGAGTTAGTTTTTTAAAATTACTTTTGTTCTCATTTTATATTCTGAACTTGTTGGACTTGTGATATTTGGTCGTCTATCCGGCCCGCGAACTGTTCCAACAGTTTTATCTGGCCCGCGGTCTCAAAAGTTTGCCCGCCCCTGATATAGGCTATCAAATGGTGAAACCTGACATATCGTACACACATTTTTCATTTACACAAATTCAACTCCCTGGGAACAAGGTCTGTAAGAATGCAGCAAAGAATGAGTTTCAACTTGAAATAAAATCTATCTTAGAGTAAGGTATTCTTAATTCTGTGGCAAAATACTCTCTGAAAGAGTCCTATTTTTTTCCTCAAATAATTTACATTTTATAATATTCTATTTATAATTTATATTAACTGTCTCTACAAGTGCTTTTTCACATGTGAAAGGTCTCAAATTGCAATAAACTAAAAAAATAAAGACACACTTCCTCCTAAATAATTATTATATCAGTTGGAATTCTTTTTAATGTAAAAATCTTGAAGTTAATGTATAATAAAAGAAAATACAATGTTATTAAAAAATGCATTCATTGTGCTCAAATCTCTTCCAAGATCTCGGGGGGGGGGGGGGGGGGAAAATGACTATTGCTGCCGTGTCTAATGTCAACAAAAAAAAAAAAGAAAGTATTATATGTCAGAAACAGGAAATTGCACACTAACTGATAGCATGACAATCACAAGCTATGTACTGCGGCTGACTATATATAGGGCAATGTTGAGGGGTGCAAAGTTGCGTGGGGGACTTTTCTAAATTGCTAAGAATTGCTGATGTAGGTTTCATTCCTGTAATATCTCAGGTTAATCACATATTTCTTTTGTGTCACTATTTAATGATGGGCTGGAAAAAGGAAATACATTTCACCAATCTAACAAACTGCTTTAAATATGTTTTTGTGATGCTGATGTGAAACAATTTAATCCACTCTATAAAACCACATTATTACAATAAAAGAAACAGTAATTAGCCTTTCTTCATGTTTTTTAAAAACTTTGAGTAAGAGTAAAAATGTTAACTGACTATTTCTTAGCACCACGAATGTATATGTACAAACAGACTGGATTTATTGTTTTATATTTATTTATTTATTTGTTTTAAGAGCAAGAGGAAATGATTCATGAATTATTATCAAAGCAAGAACTATCATAAATAAACAAAAACTAACAGCTGTCTTTTAGTACCAAACCATATAAATCAATAAGTGTGGTGTTAACTTCCATTCAGGTGTGTCCAGACAAATGTTAATTTTTTAATATTTAAACAAACTTTCATTTAAAAAAACAATATCCCCATCATAGAGTCATTCACTTCCATAAACATAGCAATATATCTCTTCTTACAAAATGATTATAAAATATAATTGTTTAAATGGTATACCATTTTCATTTTTGAAGGATATATTTTGGAACCAGGATATCACAGGAAACAACTCTAGGAGCCAATATAAAGTAAAAACAAGTAGGTTGATTTCTGGTGCTGAGACTACAATTAATCTGTGTGTTGAACTTTGGTGGATATAATCTAACACAATAGACAAATAATGCGGGTGTTGCATTGTTTGTTAAATCCAGGTATATCTACCCTCTTGAATAAATTATACAGCAGACACTGCTTTATATGTTGTTTCCAACCCCCACCTCCCTCCATCCTCAATAAACATGCAAGGCAAGAACCATAACAAGTACAACAATGAAGTTCCCTAAATCGTAAATGGTGTCAATGACTCAGTCCAGAGAGAACAAGCCATTGTAAATATTAATGAAATTCACAGCATGCAATCCGATGCCAAACAAGCCAGTTTATTGTTAGCAACCAGACATTGCAGGTAATCACTCCACTCTGAATTAGCATGCCTTTAAAACAATTCTTGCAATTTATTTCAGGCTTCATGATGAGTATGTCATGAGCCATTATGGTTTAGGAAAAATATCTTTATTTTTCATGGTGTTAATAAAATCAACTTCATTCTCATACACAATTATAGGCACTATATGGGATTTAATTAACATATAAAATTATAGGAAGTGTGGGACTTCATTAACATATAAAATTATAGGCAGTGTATGGGACTTCATTAACAATAGTTTGTGATGTGTGTGGAGGTGGAGGAGTAGATAGGTGTGAAAACATTAAGAAAGAATTTCTGAAAAACTGAAGAGAAAGAAATTCATAAAACTGAAGAGAAGAAATTCATAAAAACTGAAGAAAAAGAATTTCATAAAATTATAGGCACTGTGTTGGACTTCGTTATCATACACAAGTATAGGTACTATATGGGTCTTCATTATCATACACAAGTATAGGTACTATATGGGTCTTCATTATCATACACAAGTATAGGTACTATATGGGTCTTCATTATCATACACAAGTATAGGTACTATATGGGTCTTCATTATCATACACAAGTATAGGTACTATATGGGTCTTCATTATCATATAAAATTATAGGCAGTATATGGGTCTTCATTATCATATAAAATTATAGGCAGTATATGGGTCTTCATTATCATATAAAATTATAGGCAGCATATGGGACTTCATACAAAGTTATAGGATGTGTATGGTACTTCATTATCATACAAAATTATAGGAAGTGTATATAAGTTCATTCTCATACAATGTACAGATGAAAAGATGTGACAACTGTTATACATGATAAGCAAGAAATTTTAGAAACAGAATTTACTTTGTTTATACACCCTCAATGGTCAACAAAAAACTAGCACGCATACACCCCAAAATATATTTACAATATTTCTTCACCTCAGGCAGTAAAATCATAAAAAGGAGGCCAATTCTGTGACAATGATTTATTGTGGCATTTATATCATGTGTTAGTGTTATATTGTAATATCATCATACATTATTCAAATAGTGAGCACTCATAAGCCTATTCAGGAAAATTTATCGTATATGCATGCACACAAGTGCACTCCAGTTTCCCAAAAGTACAGACCCTTGCATACCTTCCATTGAAGTAAATGCTCTCTAAGAGTCAATAGAACCCTGTCATCTGAGCAGTTGTACAAAGGGTTAAGTGTAAGAAAGAATTATGTTGCATAAATGGTTTCTTAATTGTACACAAAAACAGATTGTATTTCCATTTGACTTTGACAGCATATTCACACACACTGAAGACTATAACAACTAAAGAAAGAGGAAGTAGGTCTTTGATGAGACAAGGATATCAAGAACGCATGCTGATGAAATAGTGTAGACTATAACACGGACACACAGGTTTGCATGACAAGAGGGCTTGTTCACTCCCCTCATTATAAGATACTCTCTCCCACTCACGCGTATGTATTGTGGATAATACATTGTATAAGATGTGTGATTGCAAGTTTGTCCCTAGAGATAATTTTTAATTCGGTTTTAAAATAAAACACACACAGGATGTGAGCGTGTATGTGTGTAATATATGGTAATAAATGTGTATGTGCATTTATGCATATATGCTTGTATATAGTGTATGTATATGTATGTGTGGGTGTGTTCATTGAGATAATTTTAACTCAAATTTAAAATAAAAAATATATATATTGTGTGCATGTCCATAAAGCTCATTTTTGGCTCAAATTTAAAATACATTGTAACACTTACTAACATCACTAATCAAATAAAATGATCCAATTTCCTTTACAATGCACCATGGTTGTGTAATTATGTCACTTATGAAATAAAATCTTAATAAGATTTACCTATTAACATTTATCAAGAAGCTTTGAAAACAATTAAAGAGATACCAAACTTATAACTGTGCTACACAGAAATTATTAAGTGTATGTGTGGGTAAGAAAAGGGAAAATATGTGTTTCTAGGAAAACAGAAAAGACATGTATATGTTAGTAGGGGAGGGAGAAGATAAGTATGATCATTTGTATTAGGAGGAGAGGGAGGTGTGTGTATGTGCTTGTAGGAAAAGGAAAAAGATGGGTATGTATGTGTTAGTAGGGGGGTGAGAAGATATATAAACATGATGATGGGGAGGGAGAAGATATTATGTATTAGTAGTATTAGTATGAGAGGGAAAAGATATGTGTATGTGTTAGTAAGGAAGGGGGGAGAAATGTATATGTGTTAGTAAGGGAGGGAGGAGAAATGTGTATATGTTAGTAAGGGAGGGAGAAAAAATGTAGGAAATAGAGAAGATATATGTATAAATTAGTGCGGAAGAGAGAAGGCATGTATGTTAGTGGGGGTGGGGAAAAGGTGTGTAATGTGTGTGATAGTGAGGAGAAGGTATTTGATGTGTGGGTGGTGAGAAGGTATGACAGAGTGTATAACAAAGAAGTATTTGAAATGTGAGGGTGAAGAGAAGGAATGAGATGTGTGGGTGGTGTAAGAAGGTATGTGATGTAGGGGATGGGAAGGTATGTGATGTAGGGGATGGGAAGGTATGTGATGTAGGGGAAGAGAAGGTATGTGATGTAGTGGATAAGAAGGTTTGTGATGTAGTGGATAAGAAGGTTTATGATGTAGTGGATGAGGAGGGTTGTGATGTAGGGGAAGAGAAGGTATATGATGCAGGGGATGAGAAGGTTTGTGATATAGGGGATGAAAATGTATATGATGTAGGGGATGAGAAGGTTTATGATGTGTGTGGAGGTGGAGGAGTAGATAGGTGTGAAAACATTAAGAAAGAATTTCATAAAACTGAAGAGAAAGAAATTCATAAAACTGAAGAGAAGAAATTCATAAAACTGAAGAAAAAGAATTTCATAAAACTGAAAAGAAAGAATTTCATAAAACCGATGAGAGCTCAATGATCAAAAATAGAAATTAGATAAAGTTCCTCTCTCCCAGCAATACATTTAAATAGTTGAAAAAATACACAAACAAATAAAAATATAATAAGCAGAATTTATAAAATCAGAAAAAAAATTAAAATAAAGTTACCCTTTCAACATATTCAAAAACTAGGTAAAGTTTTCCTTTGCGGCGGAATGCTTCTCGAAGTTCCACAATATTTTCTTGTTTAAGTGTTCTCAGCATCTTTAGCTCTCTTAATGTTGTCCTCTTCACATCTTCGTTCTCTGTTAGACATAAACAATTATTTCATATTTAGGTTAAATTTAGAATCTCTGACATATCAAGTTCATGGTTTATGTATAGAATAAAAACTTAATTTAAAAAATCAAATGCATAACAACTGTCAATAGAAGACTTGTAATCACATTACGTAAACTTTAATTTCAATATTAGTTAACCCACAAATAATGCTGTGTATGCATGCTTGTAACACATGTCAAATTATTTATACAACAATATGTATAATGAAATCAGTTTATCTGACTCTATACTAATAAAATAATATGTACCCCAAAAGTGGCAAGACAATTTTAAGATGTGCAGCAGAAAATAAATTTTAGACATTATTAAAAACATTTTACATATACATACACACATACATATATAAACAAATATATGTACATACATATATTTAAACATTCCTTTACATATAAAATATGTACATAAATAAATATGTATTTGTCTGTGTTTATCTACACACACACACACACACACACACACACACACACAATAACATGTTTACAATATTAGTAACTAAAATTATGCAACACCTGATGGCACTTATTAACACTGCTACTACCGTAAATGACTAAGTAACACATTTACCACTATTGTGTACTATTAGAATTGTTGATATTTATCTAGCAAATGACTATTGAGTATTGTTAGAATTATCAGTATTTATCTACCAAATGACTAGTGAGTACTGTTAGAATTGTCAGTATTTATATCGCAACTAAATGACTAAAGTATCACATTTACCACTAGCGAGTAGTTAGAATAGCTAATATTTGTCTACCAATTGACTAAAATATCACATTTACCACTAGCAAGTACTGTTAGAATAGCTAATATTTGTCTACCAAAGTATCACATTTACCACTAGCGAGTACTGTTAGAATTGCCAGTATTTATATCGCTACTAAATGACTAAAGTATCACATTTACCACTAGCGAGTACTGTTAGAATTGCCAGTATTTGTCTACCAACTGACTAAAGTGTCACATATACCACTAGTGAATAGTGTTAGAATTTTTGGTATTTAAACAGCTACTAAATGACTAAGGTATAACACACCAAGAGTGAATATCATTAAATGTGTTAGTATTTATACAACTACTAAATGACTAGAGCATCACATTTACCACTAGTGAGTATTGTTAGAATTGTCAGTATTTGTCTACTAAATGACTAAAGTATCACAGTTACCACTAGTGAGTATTGTTAGAATTGTCAGTATTTGTCTACTAAATGACTAAAGTATCACATTTACCACTAGTGAGTATTGTTAGAATTGTCAGTATTTGTCTACTAAATGACTAAAGTATCACATTTACCACTAGTGAGTATTGTTAGAATTGTCAGTATTTGTCTACTAAATGACTAAAGTATCACATTTACCACTAGTGAGTATTGTTAGAATTGTCAGTATTTGTCTACTAAATGACTAAAGTATCACATTTACCACTAGTGAGTATTGTTAGAATTGTCAGTATTTGTCTACTAAATGACTAAAGTATCACATTTACCACTAGTGAGTATTGTTAGAATTGTCAGTATTTGTCTAAATCAGACAAAAGTCTGTTTCATAAAAAAAATCTATTTTGCCTGTAATGTCTAACTTGTACACACAAGACTTAAGTGTAGAGTATTCAGACCAGTGACTAAGTGAGGCCTAAGCTTTCTTAACCTTTCAAGAAAAAAAGAGATCTGTTTCTCAAAGTTACAGCCTCGAACACCAATGTGTACATTCTTTCCTCAACCAATTTTCTTGTTTGCATGCTCTCCGTCAAACACAAAAGCACCAATCTTTCATCTGAGCCGTGAGCTAAAGTGGTTACAAGGGGTGGTCGGTGACGGGGAGGAAATAAAATTGAAAGCCTCTGTGAAAATCGGCCAACTCAACAATCACAATAAATATCTTTTTATGTAATTAAAGTTTGCTTTTCTATTTCTGCCTGTCTTCGGTGAATCTATTCAAACTGCATGACCTCAAAGTTCAAATATGAGAGCAAAGCACACCTTAATCCAGCATGAGAATGGGGTGGCCAGACTAGTGGAAAATGTAATTTAAAACATGTGTTTTCAATCAGTAAATAAAAGTGTGCAATAAAAGCACTAGGTGGGTCAATGAATCGTTAATCTTACTCCTTAGGTAAAACTATACTTTTACACTAACAACAATATATCTACACATAATAAAGGCTGATGATAAATAGCACTTCAAATCCAGGTGAAGTGAAAAGGAGGTCCAGAAAACTTGCATGATAGAAGAAATCAGATACAAGTTTTTATTCAGTTTCACTGTTTGGGTTCAAAATAAATTTGCATAGGTATGTGCATAATGATCTGCAATTTGTGTTCCCGTGTTTGTGTGTGTGTGTGTGTGTGTGTGTGTGTGTGTGTCTGTATAAGCATGTGTGCACAAAATGCATAAGTGAATGCTCATTAGGTAATTTGTTTTTCTTTCGAAATTATATTCAAAAGAAGAGATGTGAGGATACATTCTTAAAGTAATTAAAGATGTTTCTTTTCTAAAGTGAATTAATAGTGCAAGTAAATCTAACTGAAAACTTTGAAACACAAGTGACATATGTAAAAGAGATCATAATTTGAAAATGAGTCTGGTTGCTTTTGTGACAGAATGAACATCAAAAGTGGGGTGGTTTAATCACCTTACCACTTTTCTCAATGACTACGTCCCATGTCATGCAATTTTAAAATCAGAGACTTAACAGCAATCGATTAATGCAGCACAATGAAGCCCATTTCCTGTATAGGGATAGAAATAAATTATTTCCCCCTCTTAATCTTAATCAATACAACCTGACCTCTGGGCAGATTTGATAGGCAGGCCAGCTAAAGTGAATGTAGAAACAACATAGTCATTGCAAGGCACAAACATTCTGAAAACTACTATCAACAGCATAATGATTTGGCTATGCTACACAGTCCCTGTTATACAGACAAGAGCTGTCAGAGCTACAATTGCTACAGCCACTGAAATCTATAGCTGCTACACAATACACACACACACACACACACACACACAGCAAAAAAACATTCAGATCTATAAATTCTACATAGTAAACATCCTTTCAGATCTAAAAATTCTATAATCAAACAGCTTTTCAGATCTATAACTTCTATATAGAAAACAGCCAATCTGAGCTATATCTGTTATAGAGAGCCACTAAGAGCTATAACTGTTATATAGAACTACTAAGAGCTATAACTGGTTATACAGAACCACTATGAGCTATAGATGTTATATATAATCACTAAGTGCTATAATTGTTATACAGAACCACTAAAACTGTTAAAAGCTATAACTGTTATACAGAACGACTAAGAGCTATAAATGTAATATAGAACCACTAAGAGCTATAAAATTAAATGTTATACAGAACCACTAAGAGCTATAAATGTAATATAGAACGACTAAGAGCTATAAATGTTATACAGAACCACTAAGAGCTATAAATGTTATATAGAACGACATGGAATGCAGACATTTAGACTTAGAGCTGCTCAGACTTATTGCTGCTACAGAGAATGAAACTATTCCAAAAAATAATATTCAAACTGTATAGTTACTGCTACGTGAACTAGAGTCTCTTGGGTTTATAAATTACTAGAATCTCTGTTAAATTGATAAGAGCTATTCATAATAATAATTTCAACAGGTGAACTATACAGTCACTAGTACAAAAACTAAAGCCAATCAGAGTTATAAATTACTAGAATCTTTGTGTGAGATTACAGCCAATCAGAAGTAAGAGTGACTAAAATCTCTATTAAATACACTACATCCAATCAGAGAAATAATTTCAACAAAAGAACTACCCTGCTACACAGACTAGGACCATTTAGAAAATAATACCAACAGAAGAACTACACAGTAATACTATATATAGTTAGTTGTTCAAAACTAAACAGTCATTACTACTTATGCTATGCAGATCTGAGCTGTTTAGAAAATAACATTAACAGAATAATACTTGTTGTGACTATGTGTTATGGCTACTGCTACAGAGATCTGAGCTGTTTAGAAAATAACATTAACAGAATAATACTTGTTGTGACTATGTGTTATGGCTACTGCTACACAGATCTGAGCTGTTTAGAAAATAACATTAACAGAATAATACTTGTTGTGACTATGTGTTATGGCTACTGCTACACAGATCTGAGCTGTTTAGAAAATAACATTAACAGAATAATACTTGTTGTGACTATGTGTTATGGTTACTGCTACACAGATCTGAGCTGTTTAGAAAATAACATTAACAGAATAATACTTGTTGTGACTATGTGTTACGGTTACTGCTACACAGATCTGAACTGTTAATAACAAAGTAGCATAAAAGAATAATAATTTTTCTGACTGTGTAATGGTTACTACTACACAGACCTGAGCTGTTCAGAAAATAACATCAACAGTATAATACCTATTCTGAGTGTATTTTATTGTCATTGGTATACAGAGCTATTGAGAACAACATAGTCAGCCGCCTAAACTTTACTTGCTCTTAGGCATTTAAGCTTTAACCATTTAAACAGTGTCTGAATATATAGATGAACAAAAACAAAGTAATCTGCATCTAAATTGTTACATGAGTAGGTGAAATACAAAATGGACTTTGGTATTTTAACTTAAAGACCAATGAAGAACAGTATATATAATTTATTACTAGCAAAATATATGCCAGAGCATAAATAGAGAAAAAAAAGAATATTATTATTTACAACTGGAGACTGTGAATAAGAAAGAATGACAAACAGATACACAGAGCGAAAGAAGTTAATTAATATTATTTAAAGATATGGGGCGGGGGGAATTCCTTTGGTGTCAATAATTATTAAATGATGTAAGACAGTATTCCTTTGTTATTCATATTAATATTTCTATTCAGCACTTACAATGTTCCTTTGTTATCATTTATATATTAATATTCTATTCAGCACTTACAATGTTCCTTTGTTATTCATTTATCAATACACCACTATTTAATGATTATAGACATTGTTCCTTGGTTGTACATTTATCAATACACCACCATTTAATGACTGTAGACAATGTTCCTTTGTTATTCATTTATCAATACACCACTATTTAATGATTATATTAGACAATGTTCCTTGGTTGTACATTTATCAATATACCACCATTTAATAATTGTAGAAATTTTACATATGTGGGCAATTTTATATATATATATATATTCTTTGTATGCCCAACTTAACACATGAATATACCCTTTTATGTGTATGTGTGTGTGTGTGCTTGCATGCATGCGTGCGTGCGCCTACCTATTTTCTTGACTTAATTGTTATATAAATCGTTAAATTGTCCCAACCTTGGGCACTCCTTATGATGGTATTTTTGTAAGTGTCAGTTGGAGTAAACACTCAAGTTAAAAATATGCTAGAAATATGCTACTTAAACCTTCTACATTTCTTTTGTATATATACATTTGATTTGCAGTTACTGTCATGTTGCTATTTTTGTCATTGAATTTCACTGTGTTGCTAATGTAGGAATTAATAACCCATATACAAGTCCTAAAAGGGGTAAGGGGTGATTTACAAAGATTGAACAAAGATTCTAATGTATGGATGCCGCCTTCACAGCATGTCCAATAGCCGTCATATATGTAAGGACATGGAGTTACATATTTTACTCATACGTCATATATGTAAGGGCGTGGAGTTATGTATTTTACTCATGCATCATGCGCAGCAATGGTCGAAATTAGTGTATCGAGAGAAGGCCAGGTAACTGAGCAGTAAATATATTGGCTTTCTATAATTATTGTGTATTTTCTATTTTACTCAATTGTGATTATAATGTGCATTTAATCATATTGTCAATTTGAAGATTGGCAAACTTATTATTGTAATTATTCTTATTTACTTGTGTCCAAATGTCTTGTATTCCTTGTACGAGGTGAAGTGGTGTATTTATTGGTAATTGAATGTTAATTCCTAACTGATTTCTATTTGCCTTGAGTTACCTAAAGGCTATTTGACCTCTTCATGTGAACCACAGGTGCATGGTAGAATTATAAAGATTTGTATGATTAACCTTGAGAGTAATTTCACTTGAAGCTTTTATATTGTATAGTGGAATTTGTAAGGGTATGTTCTTCTGCTATTGCCACAAGGCCCTTTTATTCACATTATACAGGATTATCGGAAATATTTACATATGCTTTCAGCTGGCATTTATTCTCAGGTTGGAGTTTAAATTCAACTCTGTGACATGTGTCCTGAGCGAGGGAATCCTACCAGTGATCCCGCAGTGCACTACCTGGTGTGTACATGTAACAACGTGTCTTCCGTGGACCTTGATGGTGTGTTGCTGCAAGCTGAAGTTTAGTAGTGGGGTGTCGTTGACTATACCTAACGCATAAACTTGCAAGCTAAGTCACAACCAGTGTAAACAATATTTGTATTGACTCATTTGAACTCGCACTGACAAATGTGATTGAACTGTAAATCGGGCAGGCACAGATGACATACTTGTCCTCGTGTTTCGCGAATTGATGTTCATTTATTCTTGTTATATATTAAACCTTTATTTGTTATCCTTCCTACCAGCATTTCTTTATTTAGGAAGTGTGCGACCAGATATAGCTGATTGGGGTGGAGCCAAATTACTTGTGATAATAACAAGCTGTAGGAGGGACAACATATCAGCTATCACATCCCTTAATTTGTTTATAATAATCTGGGAGAAGTATTTGCCTGAGTACTCTGACAAGTTTAGCGTCCAACTATCACTAAATTGAGAGAATATTGAATTGACCTTAATATCTAATATTCTAAATGAGTGATAGGGTCATTAAAATAATCTGGACATGACAGGCTGAGAATAAAATGTTCGTTTTTGATGGAAGGGAAAAAATGTTTACAGTGCCCGCATATATCCACCAAGTGAGAGAGAGAGAGACGAGTGGTGTCTGCTAAAAAATTATTAATAACATAAGTTAAGATTCTCATCACTTGTAATTAGTTATGGATGATTAATTAATTAATGATAATCATAATCATTAACTAGGTGGCATTTGCATTACAATATATATCCCCTTGCATGCCCAATTTAACAACTGCATGAATATTAACCTAAATACATTACTCAAGGTGAATGTAAACAACAAACAAAACAATAAAATCCCTTTACTTATAGAGAAAGAATGCAGTTCACACCTCTTAACTAGTTACAAAATAACAATACATTATATGTTTATTGCATCAATCATGGTAGTAGGAAACTTACAGGAAACTTCTTTAAATTTATACCAATACAATTCTAAATATCAATTTTTATTCAAGCATTGTACCCGAATAATTAACTCCTGCAGCAATGTGATAAGTTGGTATCAAAACAATCTATAATGGCATTAAGAAAACAACCCTCTCTGTGGCAGTTAAGCAGCGAAACTACCATGCACTTTTAATTTCCTAGGGATCAGAAGAATTTCCGACTTAATTTTCCTTCACAGTTCTGTGAAGGGGGGGGGCACCTTGGTAAAAAAAAAAAAATACCAGTATTCAAGAGTAAAATGTCCCATTTGCATAATATTAGTTGTCACAGCAGGTGATCTAAGAGAGCTCAATTGCAGTTTCAAAGAAAAGTGATGAAAGAATCAATGTAACAAATACAGGATTTTGCTTCTACGATGCAATAAGACTGGATAATGCCACCTGAAAATTGATTTCCTACACACTAAATGAGAATAAACGCCAGGAAGACTAAAGACTTTGCTTTTGGAGTATTAGCTACTCTAATGCAATGAGACCAGAAATATTATCCATCCTTCATTTCCTTGGCACCGATCAGGCATAAATTTCAGGAAGTCTGTAGAGAAATGGCTTTTGAATTGCATGACAAATTGATGACTCTTTGTTAGAAATAAAAAAAATAAAAAGAGCTTGCTTCTATTAAATTAAAATATAAAAGAGATTGTTCTTTTGTTAGCAAAGTAAAAAAACACAACAATAAAAATACAAGCTAGAATATGTAGAAAACAAAAAACTCAGAATTAATATTAAGCCAATAATAAAACACACCTCATTTATAAATATATTATATTATTTGTTTTCCAATTTAAAAAGTGACAAGTAAAGACAAGAAAATTTTGAGCTACCTCTATCTCTCTCTCTCAATATATATAAATTAACAAATGTCATACAAGTAAGTAAATATAATTACTCAACAAAAAATTTCAAACAAATTTTATCCACCAGCATCTCAGGGGAAAAACATACAAAAAAATTACATACATGCATGTTAACACATATAAATTTTTCATTATAACTAAAAATACAGATGCATAGTGGGAGCATATTTGTTATAAAATATCTTTCAAGAGAAATAAAATGTTATTTGTAATTATTAGTTTTGCACTATGTTTTATTGAACCAAAAATTGAAATTTTAAAAACGTGATGTTTACTGTAACACAAGTACAATGGCTTGGGTACTGTGGCAAGCATACTAACTTTGTACACTGACTTGTATATGGTGAATGGTTCAATCCTGTTAAGTGTGTATTGTGGCCTAATTATGGTGAGTTATATGGTGAATGGTTCAATACTGTGAAGTGTGTATTGTGGCCTAATTATGGTGAGTTATACAGTGAATGGTTCAATACTGTGAAGTGTATATTGTGGCCTAATTATGGTGAGTTATATGGTGAATAGTTCACTGATGATGGTGACTTTTCTATTGTGAATAGTTAATTGTGCTGTCTACTGTGAGTGTGAGAAAAAATTTACACACATGGGCAATTTTACTAGCATTACAGTGCATTAGTAATACTGTGATTAAAATCTGGTCAAGTAAAAGTTTGAAACTGAAATATATTTTTTAAAGAGAAGTGTCAAAGTATAAATATGCATTAATATTAATTAAGATGGCAAATAGGAACACAAGTATTATATTATTATTTTAGAAATTTGGCATAAAATAGTGGCATCTGTTAAAATCAAGTATCCTGTGATTACAGTGGTATACTGTAAGATGAAGGTATTAAATTGTATAATGACTGCATTACTTTTAGTCAGTAATAGTATTTAGAAATGCTATTGTTATGTAGTGCATATTTTTTTTAATTTCTATCTCTCTTAGTCCGATACTAACTGTTAAGAACCTATTTTAATTTCTGCTGAAATACATTAAATACTGTGAGCTGTGAGTCTGATGCTGATTAGGCAAATGAATACTTACAATTGTTGGTATAATGGTGCTAGAACCAACTTTACCATTCATTTGCACTATAAGAATACTTATAATATTTAGAAATGATAAAGATTATTACTATTAATAGAATGAGTATAGTTCAAGCAGTAATATTAGCAGTATTCAGTAATATGAGCAGCTTTACAACCGGTATTAATTCATTAAAATAAAATTAAAAATACTCAACACTGACCTTCGCTGTCTTTGAATTTCTTTATTGCTACCATTTCTCCATTCTCCTGAGAAAATTAAAAATTAAAGAAAGAACAAAATGAAAGAAAAATTATATACACAACCCACCTACATATTTATCAAAAGAATGTTTGTTACTATCTGATTTAATTTACTTAATTAACGTATAATATATCATAGTTCTATATAGTAATATACACCACACATACAAACATAAAACTCAAAAACTCTTTCATACTTATTCTGAGAATGAATCTGAGCACTTCAGATTTACAAAAATGGCTATATCTGTTTGCTATGAGCTTACAGGCTTAGGGATAAATGTCTTTCAAGATCATGAAAAAAATCAAAATAAAAATCATGAAAAAAAAATCAAAATAAAAAAAATCATGAAAAAAAATATCATGAAAAACAAATCAAAATAAAAAAATCAACAACAGTACTCACATTATCAAGTATGTCTTTAAATTAGTCAATACAATTTTTTTTATAAATACATAGATATTTATAACATTAATGTTGTCAAGTAATCATAGTTAAATAGTAAATTATCAAGTACATTTACTGATTTAAAAAAATGGAGACATTTATCAACCTCAGTCTTTAATCAGTCAATCTTATCAAGGTGGATTTCGCTCCACAGGTCTTATTTCCAATACAACACTCAACAACAACGAAGTGTAAAAGACAAGGCAGAGTAATAAGACCAAAGTATCTGAAAAATAACCAATAGCACAAGTCTAAAGATCTTAGAATAATAAAAATAACCAATAGCACAAGTTTAAAGATCTCAGAATAATAAAAATAACCAATAGCACAAGTTTAAAGATCTAAGAATAATAAAAATAACCAGTTTTTTACTAATATTTGTAGCACGATAGTAATAAGTCTGAAAACATTAAAAACAACCAATGTTATGGGGAGAGTATTAGCATAATATAAAGAGAGAATCAGTAATAAGACAATAGAATAATTAGTTTACACAACCAGTAAGAAAGTAACAATAAGAGGAAAGAAACAATTCTGAGACAGTAACATGACCATATAGTAAAACCATCCATTGAAAGAGATACTATGGCATAGTAAAAAACTTAAATTGAAAAGGGTGTACGATAAGAAATAGAATACTGGGTAGTAATAACAGCCAGCTATAGTGGTGCAATAATAAAATCAAGAAAAAGAACTGACAACCAGTGTTAGGGATATAGTTATAATAGTTGTAACAAGATTATAAAATACAATAATAATAATAATAAGATGGTAAAAGAAATCTTTAATTTTGTAATTCTAAAATGCTTTCCAATATTAAATAAACATTACAGTAACACAAGATATAAAATAAACATGACTATTAAATATACATTACCAAACAATAATAAATATATATATAGTAACAAAACACAAATCCTAGAGCCTGTTTGAGGCTAGATGTTTCAAGTATACATTAGAGAGAAAAAACAGCTTTATGATTATGTATAAATTTATATTCTGGAAGGATTGGAAAGTATGTGTGGTGGAGTAAATTTGCCTATCCCTATTTCTAATCTTAATAATTATATACTTTTTGCCAATGTTATTGTGACCCGACCTTAAGCAATGCTTGTGATGATATTTTTGTCAGAGTTAGAGTAAACAGCTCAGGTGGAGAATATGCTAGAACTTGCTGATGCAATCCAAATCAGTTCCAAGTGGATGAGTAGTTTTTCTGACTAAACAGTCTCACAGTTGTTCATAACAAATTCTTCCAATGGGGATGGACTGAAAAGTTCTATATTCTAATCACTTTGATTCTGACATAACTTGAGTTCGGTCTAAAAGGTGATCGTTAGCTTATGGTAAGTTAACTGAAGAATGGACTTAGAAATATTTCATACATGCTTGCTATTGATCTATGATTTGAAATGGAGAATACCCTTATATAACTGAATCATTATTTCTATGTTCTAATTTTATTACATTGTGCATTATACTTATAAATTTTGATCGATGCTATATTTCTTATGCTGCATGTGAGGCTAATGAATATTGTTGCAGGATTTGTAAGTTGAAAATGTGTGTGAGAGAGAAAGGAGTTTTGGGATGAAATACCTGAAATTTAGCTCTGCCTTAATTTGACATTTGTAGAAAGGAACACATCTTTTTCTTTGTTTTGCAACCTTGTTTCTGCTTCAGACTGCACTGTACTCTACCAGACCATGTTGGTGTGTGTATCCAACACTGTCATCATACTTTATCAGTAAACATGTTGCTGTAAGTTTATTCCTGTGAATTCCATTCAAGAGCCAGTACAGCAAAAATCGAGGCTTGATTTGGTCTCAAGAATTCATGAAAGTTTCTTGAACATTCCTCATGGTGTGCTGAGTAGCGCACACAAAGATTTTGAAACATTCCTCCTGATGTGCTTTGAGAGTACATGGAAGACTCTCGAACAGTTATGTAATGTGCCCAGAAGGGGTATGTTGGACTGTCATCTAATCAGAAAGTGATCTGTTGCAAACCACATGATTGTGAATATGTGCTAGTGACAGCTGCCATCATTGAAAAGGTTATATTGACTACAATTATCTCTAAAACTCAATCTCATTTCTGTGATGAATTATATCTATGAACTTGATTTTATATATATGCTAATTTGACTGCTGATGTCTAAGCCAAGATAAACTGAATGAATGTCTAACATAATCAAAGATTGTTGTGAAGTGATGTAAATGTCAATGCTCTTTTGATTATATTCATATGTTGTGTATTTGATTGTTGATTTAATAAATTTATTGTTAAATTTATTAACCTTCTTCACATATATTAAAGCCTTATGTTGGAGTAATAGTGGGTGGATGGGGGTTCATTAAATATAAATAAAAAATGGATTTTTATTACTCTTTTAGTAAGAAGTTTCCACCTGCAGAACATTATGCGACGGTAAAACATCTATCTTATTATTTTGTAAAGAGCAGAGTTTTATGACAACCTTATAATCCACCAAGGGAGAGACAGTGTTGGTCTTGTGGGAGAATTATTAATAATATAAATTAAGATTCTCGATCACTTGTAATTATTTATATTATTAATTAATAAATAATAATTATAACAAGTGATGGGTGCCCAGAGAAATGTCACACCATGGTTTCAAGTTCTTTATCCATTCAGTAGTTTTCTTTCGCTTAAGTTTGTGCTACTGTATATTTTTAAGACAATCAAACCTGGTGATATTTTGATGCTAAATGTGCAAAGTTAAATATCTAAGGAAGACCATTCTAGTATAAAAGCCTTCTAACAAATATTATCCTTCATTAGAGTTAAAGGAAAAGCTTATACTATTAAAAAACATAATCAAAAAATTACAATAGTAGAGTAAATCAGTAGCATAGAATTATAATCCATAAAAAAAAAATCATTTGGAAATTTGAAATGCCATCAAAATAAACTTAACACATTCAGAATATTATAATTATAAACTATCCACTTATATTTATAATGTAACAAGAGTAATGGAGAATATTTTATAAAGATATACATGTAGTTCATAACTTCAGGTGGTGGCCAAAGTTTCACAAAATTTGTGTATACCAACACATACAGTAGCATACAAAAATACACATAAAATAATACAAAAATAAACATGTAATGTACAAGATGCATATTTACAGATATAACATCGAACAGGTGAATCAGGATGATATTAAGAAAAATAAACAGAGAATATCATAAGTGTAAAGACTAGTGTTACTGGTGAAAAAAGAGAATTTTAAGAATTTTAAAAAAATATTATGGTTTGAGTTCTATAATCAGTTTCATTCCAGGTGGCATGCACTTGATATGGGAAAAAAAACTGATTGTGTGAGTGTGGCTGCCAAGAAGAGTACCTGAAAAAAGTAAAGATGGTGAGGGAAAGAGGTTATAATATGGATAATATGGAATTGGTCAGAGAAACAATGCAGTGCGAGGAGACCATTTGCTTGAAGTTGTAGTGAACTGGCAGCCAATATAGAGTGGAGAAGGTGAGTAGTGAGTTCAATTCTAGAGACCCTTTCAAAGGAGTGGAGGAGGGGAATAGTGTATTTAATTCTAGACACCCTTTTAAAGGACTGGAAAAGTGGAGCAATGTGTTCAATTCTAGACACCCTTTTAAAGGACTGGAAAAGTGGAGCAATGTGTTCAATTCTAGACACCCTTTTAAAGGACTGGAAAAGTGGAGCAATGTGTTCAATTCTAGACACTCTTTCAAGGGAGTGGAGGAGGGGAGCAGTGTGTTCAAGAGACTCTTTCAAGGGAGTGAAAGAGGGAAGTAGTTTTTCAATTCTAGAGACCCTTCCAAGGGAGTGGAAAAGGATAGTGGTGTGTTCAATTCTAGGGACCCTTTGAAGATAGTGGAGTATTGAAGTATATACCATTACATATACTATTATGAATGTGTAGTAGGCAGAATATTTATTGGTTAGTCAAATGTTAAGTATGAGAGCTTATGGATTAATATTAAAATTATTTTATTAAAATTATTAATTAAATAATCCTTCTTCATATTAAACAATCTTCAATATTTAGTACACTGTATAATGAAAGTTACACATGTTATCTAAATTACTGGAAAATGTTTAAATATATGAATTACATATTTCTTTCTGTCTTTATTTATTTAAAGTTTAAACTGTCAGAAAACAACTGTACCTTATTATTTCTAGTATAAATAAACAATATGGCTATCATTTTTTAATTAACCAGCAGTAAAATGAAAACATTAGTAATTAATCAATCAGTTTAAAAAGTCTCCTCCCAGTCCTAAACATAATATTTTTCTTTGCAGAGTCACACTATTACAGCCTATTAGTAATACAGTTGACAGGGGTCAAATTAGTGTACATGACCTGAAAGCAATCTTTTCAACAAAGAGCTGTTGTGATGAATATAGTACAATGAAACTTCCCTTTCAAGTGATGTAAAAGAACCACAATGGAACTGAAAAATTATTGCTTTGATAATTTATATTTGAAGTTTGAAAAATGACTTACTGCACTTGCAAGTAAAAATAGTATGATCTTCAAAAATTATATTTTATGTGTTGTTGCCTTTAAATATTTAAATTATAATTTTATTATATATGCAATTGAAAACTGAATCCATAAGAGAAAATCTGCATGAGCTCTATTATTTGAATGATGGAAATACTAAGATGGATGAACAGCTTTGCACAAGAATTTTTTAATTTGAATATATTCTTTAAAAAATAATTCAGGCTGCTTTCATAAGAAAGACTTGAAAATACATATTCACTGATAAAAGTGATATGATACTAAATAAAAGAAAAAAGATAAAAAGAAGAGATAATCTAACAAAATGGTAACAATAATATAAAAATAACACTCTTTATTTGCACTTAAAGAAAATCTCCTAAAACATACCTTGTGGCGACATTTCAGCACGACTCCGTAGGCACCTGATATAAATGGAATTTTTAAAAATAAGTTAAAAAAGAAAAGTATTTAATAAATATCTATACTTTCTATTTAAATCTTAAAACATACTCATGTTAACATATATTCAACATTTTCTTTCTATTCACTTAAATTCAAATGCTTTTTCTATTTCCATCACATGTGCACATGTATTAAGACTAGTAACAGATATTCATGTATATTCATACATTCAAACTATTAAAGTTTTATTATTAATATATAATAAATATGCATTTTATCTTCATAATGAATAACTAAAATGTTCTTGTATTTAGTAATAATTCAGTACAAAAGAAAAGTCTACTAAAGAAACTGTGAAACAAACATATTTTGATTTATAATGATAAAAAATCAAATTTCATAATTCACCTTAGTTTCAATTCACTTATTATTACACAGGCACTAAAACTGATTTCAAGAGCTAAGTTAGAAAAGCATTTTGAAGATGATCTAACAATCACTTTTCATTTCCAATTCACTAACATTACTGTATACCCATAAACACTGACATATAGAGATAGGTTAGAACAGCATTTTGAAAATGATCTAACAATCATTTTTCATTTCCAGTTTACTTATATTACTGTATACTCACACAAACACTGACCTATAGAGCTAGATTAGAATAGCATTTTGAGGATGTTCTAACAATCACTTTTCATTTCCAGTTTACTTATATTATTGTATACCCACAAACATTGACCTATAGAGCTAGGTTAAAATAGGACTTTGAAGATGATCTAACAATCAATTTTCATATCTAATTTACTAATATTACAGTATACCCACAAACACTGACCTATAGAGCTAGGTTAGAATGGCACTTTGAAGATCAATTATTTGATTTTCAGTGAATGTCAAACATTTATTCCCACTTCCTTAACCTAACTACAGCACATCATACAACAAAATATTACCTTTTCTAGCATATTCTTAGAATTCAAACTAAATTTCAAAACATAAATGAGTGTAAGACAAGAGTTTTATTCAGATATCTCATCAGCCTATCTGCAGCAATTCATACAATGTAATGTTAATCCAGCATGTTCTCAGAATCTATATATATAGTCTTAGTAAATTTCAAATCACATTCAATGATATTGAAAATGTGAAATATATTTCAGAAAACAAGTTATTTTTTTAAAGCATGCATTTTAAAAAAAATAAGAAACCAACTGGATACATATTCAATTTAAACACACACACACACACACACACACACAAACACACACACATGTAATACATACTCACATAGTGAGTGTGTGCTAAATATAATTGCTCTATTACAGTATTGCTTTTGCTATAATTAATATAGTGTATTAGTTTATTTTTTTAAAATTAAGATACATGCTATGTCTTTCTCTTGGAAGATCTCATTTAATTATGATCTCACTCTCAGTTAAATGTACCTACCTTCACCTACTACCCCCAGAACTTCGTATTTGTTCATCACATACTTCAGTTGCATAGGCAACGGAACAAATGGCACTTATTGAGATCTGCAGAAGAAAAATTATAAAACAAAATGTTATTGTTTGGAAGGAAGATGAAAAAGTATAACAGTAAATTGAAAGGAGAAGTACAAGGAGAGTACAATTCTTTTTTAAATAATGCAAATATTAAAAGTGGTACCATGTTATAAAGTAAAATCTACATACAATTTATAAGACTTTACACAAACTGAACTTTTACCAAACAAAATAAACTTAATCATGTCTAAAAAAGGAAATCCAGTCTGTGCTATGAGTAAATTCTAAGACAGTATTACAAAATTATTAGTCAATATTAATCTGTTTTTAATACATTTCTGATACTGCTATATAGAACAAAACATTTTATTTTTTAAAACAACACATTATTTATTTATTTTAAATTAATATTAAATTACTTTACTATTACATATTTACAAATAAAATCAATAACCAGCTCAGTCTTTCTCTAGTTTCAAGATATGTGTACAACTATTTATTAACATTGTATAACAAGTTCAAAGTAACAAATAAATAAATAGCCAATCACAATCTGAATTAAATGAGAATGTTTCTTTCAGTTATACTAAATACCAAACAATGATGCCAAGTACTTGAAATATTTAATTTTACTGGGGTTTTTTGTTGTTTATTAATAAATAGTACCTTTAGAGATCACTTCAAAAAAATATTCTAAAGAATATTAAATTTAAGTATAACCCATTTTCAAAAGATAAGTCCTCTTAATATGATTCATCATTCTAATGACAAATCATGTCAGACACTTCAATCAAATACAAATTATTCATTAAAAAAATATTTGGGGAGTTAATTCAAGAGGTAAAATCCAAATAGTTCACAGATGTTCATTTTGTCTCAAACTCAAAGTAAGATCTTTCATAGTTTCATTTATAATTTTAAAATTCATTTAGATCTGTGCTTTTCAGCCCAAACTATTTGAAATGAAAACACTACACCACTTGACTGATGGTCTACACTCTTAAATATACAACATTACAGTCAAAAATTATAATAATTCATAGTAAAAATATCACCCAAGCTTTTGAATGTTATAATAAATTTATAACAAAAAGTTTTATTTTATTTTTTTTTACCCCACTATCAAAAATGCCTAATAGTTTGGACTTGAACATCGAGGAAAAGGAATATATGGAATGTATGTTCATAAATCTCTGTGCTTGTAGTCAAATTAATTAATTACATTTAGTATGAATTGAAAAAATAACAAGACCAATCAAAAAAAGCTGTCAGTGTTCTTTATGAGTTTTTTTTATTTTAAGTTACATTTATGAGAAATAGAACATATGAAGAAAAGCAATTAAGTTCAAGTAGCATAAAGAAGAACAAAATTAACATCTAGCACCATCACCACAACCTCATCAACTGCAAAATGTGAGTCTCAATCAAAGCAGACAATAAATTATATATAGGCCTATATATGCTCTATTTATGTTTGTTTTAATGATTTATATCTGCTGACTAAATGAAGGCATAAATTTACATTCTCTTTTTTGTGTTCATTATGAATCTCCTCTTAAGTTCGATAACATTATTTAAATATATATATAGTTTAATGCTTTTACTGTTTTAGTGTATATTTAAAAATGCATACAGCTGTAAGAATATGGTAGTAAAGAAGAAATTCTGTTAGTATAGAACAGAAATACCAGGGTGTTATTTTTTTTTTTAAAAAAAACAAAAATGTACTTTCTAAGAAAAAGTGCAGTTTTTAGGTTTATATTATTTTTTTAAAAATTAAATGTGAATCAGTATTTTTTCAAATATAATCACAATGTATCAGTAAAAGGTATGCTAGATTTGTTTTCTTTTATTTTACGGAGGAAAAAACTAAAATAATTAAAATAAATATCATCAATTCAGTCTGAATGAAATGCACAAAAAAACTACATTTATGATCGAATAAATAAATGATCGAACACACACACACACACACACACACACACACACACACACACACACACACACACCTGGGAGTGGAGAGAGTGCAGAGGCAAAAGAAATATAAATTTGGCGCTCCAAAGTAATATAAAATATTAAATCACGAAGTAATAATAAATGTTTACCTGAAATATTGAGTGAAAAGTGAGTTAGTAAATCCCACACCTGTATCCATATTAATGTTGAAAGTTGTTATTTTCAACTACTTCAGTTTTGTTTTTGTTTGGCTTTTAAATAGGCCTTACAAATTTACCGCTGACCGTCTTTCACCGAGTCCCAAAGAGTGCAAGATCAAAACAAACCAACAAATACAAGCACGTGAATATTAATTCCCTTTGTAGGCACTCTGTAAAACACCCTTTGCTATTTTGCCCAAGGTACTCTACATATAAAACATCAGGGCCATTTATCCTGTTTCAGATACACTATACATCCATGATCAATGAACGTGCAAGCACAGGAAAGTATACGCCGCCATAATATTTTCCTTGCCAACATACCAACAATGCATTGTAGCTTCCGGTGGCGTTTATTAGCCGTAAGGGGAGGAGGGGCAAAACTACGCTAGCACTGTACCATTACCTAAATCAGCCATAATGCACTAAGTTTCCTTTCGCTAGCTCCTTCCTTAAATCTGAATACTAGATTGCTTTGATTTGTTCATATTTTTTTATTTGTCCAGAATGACCTCTGACGGCTGCCGTGCATACAAAGAGTATGCTTCAGCGGTTAACTGTCAGCCAAGTTGTCACTAGTGGCATATTTAGGAATTAGTGGATAATGAACTACTGAGTAGTTCAATAGTCATTGCTGTTGAAAGAATTGGAGGCCAAAAGCGTGGAAAGATCAGTGAATGACTTTGACCCTTTAAGTGAGTGGGTGAGGGATGCTTATTTTAAACTTATTTCCATAGAGACAGAACGTTAATTTCATCAGCATGGAAAACCTTGTGAAATGTCTCTCCTGGATTGTGACCTCAATGGTCAACGGTAGACACGCACAAACCCCGGTAATATCTTCGAGTTTTAATTGTAATACGACTTGATTTTTCCCCCCTACATTGTGTATTAATTTGCTAGGGCATCCACTAAAACGTTGTCTTTTTTATTGAAAAGCTAAACGAAGTTATGTTTTAAATATGTGCATAATTATAAGCTAGTCTCATTTTCCCACCACCAAAAAAAAAAAAAAAAAAAAAGGAGGGGGGGGGTGATAATAATGTGGAAATAACTGAAATCGAAATCAGTTTTAAAAGAGATTGACAATGTTGTCAGAGATGCAATGAAATGCTCTCAGAATAAAAAGTGTACAGTGTATCTAAAAAGATTATTTAGCTAATATACAAATAAAAAAGAGCTCTAATTCAGTGTAAATGTTGTATCTAAAAATATTATTCAATAATATAAATGTTAATAAGAGTTCTATTTCAATGTCGATATTGTAATTAAGAAGTAATTTCAATACTTATATAAATGTTGACGAAAGCTCTAACCACGTGTAAATAATGTATAGTTTAAAATAAAACTATCCAATTCATAAATCTATTGCAATGTGCTCTAACTCATTATAAATAATGTATCTAAAAAGTAATAAAAACCTTATTCAAAAATAATTTTTAATCAAAAAGCTGAAAATAATTCATTGTCATTTATCTGACCATGGCCCCAATTCTCGGCAATGGTTATTTTGAATATAAAATAATAATAATAATAACTACAAAATAATACAGAAACAACATGTTAACCATCTTTGTCAAAATTTACAATCTATTGCATTCAGTCTGTAACGAGTAGGCTACACCTCAGAATTCTGAAAATGTAAAATTTTGTAATGTATTGAGTTTGACTATCACGGCTAAATGCATCGCCGTAAAGCACAGACCAGCGTGGAGAGAGATGCTTGGGAGAGAGTGAAATTACAACCAGGAGACGTAATTGGGCAATCGGTTTATTTTGACAATGAATGCAGTATCGTGTTCCCTGCGGCTTTGCTGAACTGAGCAGTATTGGTTAGTGATACATGTATTGTTATCACGTGGCTGTTCAATCATTGTTTTAACGCCATCGGGTAGTTTTTGTGTTGAGTAATAGATCTGTGTTGAAGTAGTACGTCAGTGTACCGAGACTAACGCCGATGCACCTGAGGCCAGAGGAGGTGCACATAACTACAAATCCGGTCTAACGTTTCTCCAGGTTGAGTGAATTTCTCATGGGAGGATCTGTGACTGTGAAAAGATATGAATGATCTCATCTAGCATAAAGAATACTATCTAGGTGTTTATGAGTCTAAGTAAAACCTTACAGACCCAACACCGATGGAGATCCTTCATATTGGGCCGTCGAGATGGGGAGGGGGTGGTGGTGAGGCTGAATTCCCAGAGTCCTCATTGACTAGGGGCCCTTCACAAGGACAGACTGGCTGAATCTGAGGAAGCGCCTCACACGCACAGAGAAAATTTCTTTTCTCTTTAACAATGCAACCATATTTGAAATTCGACAGGGCCCCTAGAAGATGATTTCATGGGATTTCAGCATCACCAGCCCCCCCCCCCCATCTCGAAGACCCTATATCCCAGGGTCCACAGGAGCAATCGACGACCGAGAACATAGGACAAAATACCTACGGCGGGGTGGGGGATGGTTAACGGTTTTAGAATCAAAGTCTGGCTAGTCCAGGAGCCAGCACTGAATAGAGTGTATGGGTGCTGATCGTGTTCGATATGTACTACCTTTCAAAAACCATTGTCCTTGTTTTTCTGTCTTAGTAGAGATCAGTTATTCAGGTTTGATTTTGTTAGGGGAGATAGTCGTTCAGGTTCATGTATTTGTTTCTGTGTTTAAAAAGGATCAGTTGTAACTCTGGGGTTTGTGTGTGTGTGTAAGTTGGGGGGGGGGTTGTGTTTTTAGTGTGTGACTGATAACAAAAAGAGGATGGTACATTAATGTGTAGTGTGACTAATAATAATATCAGGTTGTAAAGTAATGTATAGTGTGGCTAATAATAGGTTGTAATGTGTATTAGTGAGGTTAAAAGATCACGTTGTAAAGTAATGTGTAGTGTGGCTAATAATAATATCAAATTGTAAAAGTCATGTGTAGTGTGGCTAATAATAATATCAGGATGTAAAGTAATGTGTGGTGTGGTTAATAATAGGTTGTAATGTATAGTATGACTAATAATAATATCAGGTTGTAGCTAATAATTAGGTGGTTGTAATGTGTAGTGTGTCTAATAATAATATCAGGATGTAAAATAATATGTAATGTGGCTAATAATAGGTTGTAATGTTATGTGGCTAATAATATCAAGTTCTAATGTGTGGTGTGGGTAATAATAATATCAGGTTGTAACATAATGTGTAGTGTGGGTAATAATATCATGTTATAAAAGTAATGAATAGTGTGGTTAATAATGATATCAGGTTGTAAAGTAATGTGTAGTGTGGCTAATAATAATATCAGGCTGTAAAGTAAATATGTAGAGTGGCCGAAATAGCAGTGTCAAACCACACACATCTTTTTCTTCTCAGAAGCTCAAGGTAAAATGGCCAAGAAATCCCCTTATCAACTTTTCTCCAGCGATGGATTTATATATATATACATATATAATGACGGTTTTTCTGCCAGTAAGACAATACAGCTTTCACTCCTCTGTTTCATCTGAGTAGCCACATTTTTAATGCTCTGAGGGGCCTTGCATAGAAGAAGCAATTTCTACTAAAACAGGCTAAGAGGAGAAATAAATGATTGAATGTCCCAATCATGCTCACTTTCTTCCCGATACAATGAATGAAGGAAACACCTTTTGATACACAACTAAGAATAATTCTTTCGTTTGTTATTGGACAAACATGAATTTCACTATTTTTCGTGTTGTAGCATATTCCTATTTCTAGACTTAATTGTTATATAAATTGTTAAGTTGTCAAAGTGACGCAGCCTTGGGTACTCCTTATAATGTTATATTTGGTTAAGTATCAGAGTTTGAGTAAACGAGTTGAGAATATGCTAGAACATTCCTTATGATGGTATTTTTTTTAAAGTGTCAGAGTTGGAGTAAACAACTTGAATTGTGAATGTGCTAGAACATTGCTAAGGCAACCCAAACAAGTTCCAACTGGATGAGTAGTTTTTCTGACTGTCTAGTTCATTCAATGGGGATGGTCCAGAAGTTTCTTTTGTTGGTGAAGTACTCTATACTAATCAATTTGAATACAACTCGAGTCCAGTCATAAAGACGATCGTTAGCTTATGAGCAGAGCAAGCCTTTTTGAGTTGTCACTTCATGCTACAGTAAATACCTTGCTCTACTAGATTACTATGGTGTGTGGATCCAGCGTTGCCGTCAACTTATCAGTAAAACGTGTTGCTGTAAGTTGATTCCTGTAAATTTCATTCAAGTGCCGTTATGGCAGAAATTGTGGCTTGAGTTTGGTCTCGAGAATTAACGAAGATTATTTTGAATGTTCCTCATGGTGTGTTGAGTAACGCACATAGGAAATTCAAGAACACTCCTTGTGTTTGATACTTGATAGTGCATTGAAATTCAGGGCGATTCTCTTGTGTGCTTGGATGGAGCCCATTGAAGATTCTGGAGCAGTAGTGTAACATGTCTAAAAGGAGCACATGAACCTTCAGCTAGATTTGAAAATCAGTCTTGTTGCAAACCACGTAATTGTGAAATATGTGCCGGCGACAGCTGCCATCTTAACAGTTTATGTGTATTGACTGTAACTATTTCTCTAAAACTCCACTCTCATTTTCGTGATGATATTGATGAATCTGAATATGTATTTATGTTATTTGACTGTTTATGTCTATGCTAGGATAAACTGAATGATTGTCCAGCGTTAATCAAACATTGTTGTGAAGTGATGTAAATGTCAAGGCATTTTGATTATATTCATATATTATATATTTGATTATATATAAAGTCTAGATATGCCTTTATATCCTGAGGCCAGTATGGAGGTCAACATCCCTGTCTGTCCACAACAAACTATAAATTTTCAACAGCTGCGTTAAGTCTGCCTTCCTTTGTGGCTCAGAGACCTGGAGAGTCACCAACACCCTAACCAACAAGCTCCAAGTATTCATCAACGGCTGCCTTCACAACATACTAAAAATCAGGTAGAGACAAAGTAAAGAACACCAATTTGTGGCAGCGAACAAATGAAGATCCTATCAATCCACAGATTGCCAGGCAGAAATGGTGATGGATAGGTCACACCCCACAAGATATCACCCGGCAGGCTTTGCAGTGAAACCCCCAGGGAAAGAGACGGGTTGGTTGCCCTAAGAAACTGCAAACTGTTGTGAGGTGAACTGAAAAAGGCTGCCCAGAATAGAGTGCACTGGAGAACTGTTGTTGAGGCCCTTTATTCCACAACGAATCCAAGGAAATAAGCAAATATTTGATTATTGGTTTAATAAATTCATTGACCGTCTTACACATATTAATAACCATATATTGGAAAGACAGTGGGTGGATGGGCTCGCTAAATATAGATTATAGATGGATTTGTCTTCTCCATTAGTAAGAAGTTTTCCACCTATGGAAATATTGTATGATGGTAAATGTTGTCTTTAATGTTGAGGAAGAGATAAAACGTTTAAAGCGCCCGCATATCCGCCAATTGAGAGAGACGAGTGGTGTCTTCTAGAGAATTATTAATAACATAAGTTAAGATTTTCCTCACTTGTAATTAGTTATGGATGATTAATTAACCAAACTAGGTGGCGTTGGTGTCACAAGTGTATTTCAGGATTCACTAACAAAACATACATTTCACTACTTTCGTATTTTGCAGACTAAATGGTTTTCATCAAGATAATACATTTATTACTAGCTATGAGTGTATAAACCTATTGATGGGTAATATTTCACATAAGCTTACACATTCCTTATTCATCTGTAATTATTATTAATAGCTGTAACTATTTACCCTTCAGCCAAGACATCGACTATTGTAATTATTTCTGTATTGCATACATATACATTTTGATACTGTGATGGTTACTTTCTTTTTTTTTTTTAATGCTTTGATTGATAGGTAGGGATAGAGACAGCAGACTAGAGTATAAACAACTTGTACATATACTTGTTTACTCACTTATTCAGTGAGTAATAGTTTTGTCACTTTGCACCTACAGAATAATTAACTTTCTTATTAATATTAGCAGAAGGTAATGAAAATATAGTTTTTGGTTTTCTGTAGAACAATCCCATAGACTCCCTTCAAGGGCCGATTAAAATTCATCTAAGGTCCATTATTCATATGCAGTCTTGGGTATCAACAGTTTTAGTTCACCATAGGGTAGATTTTAAGTATATATTATTATTTATATATATAGGGAGGAAGAGGAAAGTGCCTGGACGTGAGCAAGTATCAGTTATTGACATCTACTACACCAGATTTCACATGGTCAACAATCTTTCTCACATCAGGGATCTGTCAAATGGAATTGGCAACCTTCAGAACTCATAGTTACTATATAGCATCTTTCAAATCTTTAAAAACGTCTTTCTCACTTTCAACCTGTTTTTGTTAATTTCACTATCTTTTCTATATTTTATTCCTGATTCATTTGGACTGTGAACAGAGTGTGCAAGAATTTTCCTTTCAAAAAGAACTTTGGAATTGAGTGAAATGGATTACTAAATCTTTATTTATTATTAATATTTTATTGTTACGTTATTTATTTCTTTGCATCTGTTATTAGCTGCATTGTACTTAACGCAAGTTCTCAGTGTTTATGCAATTGTAAATTTGTCAGTTCAGTAGCTAGAGTTAATAGTTTGAAGTTTTAATTATCTAAAATAGCTATAATTATAAACAATGTCTGGAACCAACATTAATGAATAAATTAAGACACTAGTCAAACTTATTGTTATAACTCATACCTGGAACCCATGACAGGCACGTATATACGAGAGAGAGAGAACGTGCTGGATAAAATGTTTTGAGCTTTGTTAATATTAAAAATTAAGCACCCCCATAATTCACCATTATTTTGATTTTGTTACTTAGTGAATACGTATTTAGATTGCAAGGTATTTACTCAGATCTATAAACATATCAATATAATTTACCATTAAAAATACAACTTACATTCATAATATTTGTTTAAAATGTGATGCATATTCAGTTCAGACAGATACTTGTATACGACTAATCAGCACCAAAAAAAAAATGTCTCTCTATAGGATGATCATTACTCAGTCCAAAGGCATCAAGACAGTTGCAGCTCAAAATGGTCCCTGCTCAAACTAATCTGGTATCATAAAAGTGGCCGTAGATAAAACAAGTCTTGAAGAGTTACTCCCCTTACGTGGCTTCTAATTTGTCACTTTTTAAAATTCTTCTGGATGAAACGAAAGCAGTCTCAGTATGAATCTAGTCTAAATTTAAAATAAAAAAAATTTAAAGTAAATGTAGAAATGTTGAGAATACTATTGCCTTAAAAAAAATATAATAAGTAACATTTAAAAGAAAATAAGTTTAATTGAAATAGCATAAAAATAACAGCTAAAATATAGTTGAGGAGCAATTAATTTTAGCTATCAACATAATTTTTCTTTGATTGTGACTAAATATTTTATTTTTGTGGTTTAAATAGCAGTATTCTGTACCATAAGAAGCAAACGCAGTAGAATTACATCTTACATAGGGGTTGGTGGCTATGATTTTACACCATTGTGTAAAGTGAAAATGCATTTTGTAAAAAATTATTAGGATGGTTAGTACAGTACTATTTGATGAATGATGAGACTTGAACAAGTCTCACACAGTCTTTTCTTCATTAGCTGAACAGATCACTTGCTGTTGCTTTGAGTGTTAGTGATGATGAAGAACATGTAATACAAAATTATGTATGCATCTTTAAATACTAGGATTACACTCAAGAAGGCAAGATTGTTCGGCATGCAGGAACAGAGACTCACCACTCACTTGTTATTTGAATTTGCTAATGTGTATTACAGAATTTGCCTAAGTTAAATCTATTGTTATCCACTATGCTGTTGATTTATAATTTTATAGAGTATAATAATATTTCCATAGAGAGATACAAACATAAATTGTTTTGTTCTGTTACTGCACAAAAACGCATGCGCATGTACAAAAAGACAACAATGCACAACAAAAAACCCACAAAGCATCTTTTTTGTTTGTTGCTGATCATTATTTATTCCAATATCTCAGGCATGAATTCCTGCAGATATATGATGTCAAACATGAGCATCAACATCTCCACACTGCTCTTTCAACAATAGATCAGGAGGAAAGGTGACCCATTTTGTTGAAGGCAAGATATTAAATACACCTGGGACTTCAAAACAAAATCGTTTCCCAAGTTGTAACACTTAAAAGAAGTGTATATATAATAATAAATTAGATAATTAGTCACTTGAATGTCTAAGACTGCATAATAATTTATAAGACAGAAAGCACTGGTTTTGCCTTTTTCCCTCCTCCAGGTGCTGGAATCAACAATTTTGATTTTCCCTCATTTTGCTAATTTGAGTATAGAAACTACCTTTATATCTACCAGATTAAGCAACAATATTGGGGGGGGGGGGGGGATAAAAAAGGGAAGTTATCACAATATTTGCACAATACTGGCTCCATCCATTTTGGTCATTTTATTGTTTTGGATAAGAGGGAAGAGCTTGTTCAGTTGAATATCAGGGTAAATTCAATATACACATCTCTGTGATCTTTAATTTAATGATAGAAACATAATTGTATGACGCTTCATTATTGACATTCATGATTTTCAATTCAACTTGCAAATAATTTCATGTGTATTGCTTTGATTCAGCACTTTACACTACACCCATATTGTGTGACAAACTCTCCTAGGACGTTAACGGTTTTTACATTTAAATTTGTAAAAAAGTACAATTGTACATCAAACAAAAGTAATGACAGTTTCACACTATAAAGTTTCCTATGAGTCTTCTCTATATGTATTTAGAGTATCATAATTTTTCTCAAAATACAAATAGTTCCAACAGTATCTTCCTCTCATCTGATTATTCTGGAGAAAGCAAAAAATAAAATAATAATAATAAATAAAAGCATTGTATTTTTTTAAAAAAAAAAAAAACAGTTTTAAACCTCAACACTAAAATCTTTCTCATGCAGATGCACATCAAGCTAAAATATAAGATCAGGAAGACTATACCAATAAAGTTCTTTCAGTGAAAATATCTTAACAGAAAATATCTGCTATTGTAACATTACAACAGGGTTTTTTTTTTTGTTTAGTTTTATATTTTTTAAATTGTGCTAACCCACATATCTAATATTAATAAAAAAAATAATAATTAAAATTAATTTTAATACAAAATTGTATGACTAATTTAGATCAATGAAATTTTTAACTTTCATACATCCATAACTAAGGCCTTTAATTTAATGGACAACATTAGAAAAGAAAAATATAAACATATCTTACAATACCTGTTATTTTTATAAAGACTTCTGAAACTAAGAGAATGAATAACATTCCATAAATTATTTAACAATTATCCATTAATACTACAATATTTTCAAATAAAAATATTTTTTTTTTAGTTATCTGGTACAAAAGAGGCATGAATTACAAACCTGGAATTAACATTTGTTCAACATTTCATTGATGGTGAAAATATAAGGAATAATGTAAAAATGTCAATGAAATCAAATAAAAATAAATAAAATGTAATGAAGTTAATATTCAAATATTGTTTAGGTGAGCTTACAAGAAGCATGCAAATAATACAATAATAATACACTTATAGAGACCACATAAGGATCCCTTTACAACACAGCTAAGATGAATATACTTAAATATATCTGCTTCATGAAAATAAACATGAAACATACTGACATTTAACAAAAACAAATAAAAATTACCAAGATTTTGCCTCCATATTTTACCAATGAAAAACAAGTTCTTAGGAGATCAGTGGGCATGCCATGGGCATAAAAATAAACATTAATCTTTCTACGCCCATTAGCATGTAGCAATACATTCTATCAAGAGGCGTGAATGGAAACAGTGTCAACTGTTTTACATCATCCATTCCAACTTCAAAATTGTCAAACACCAAACCTAAATAAAAACACACTCAGTCACTGTGGCTCACCATTATTTAAGTGGGACAGAATTTGAGAGAGAGAGAGAGAATTTTAAAAAAGAACATAACAAACAAAATAATTTATGTTTACAGAGTAAATTCTATACAACAATGGTACAGTGCTCAAATACAATGCCACTAACATTCTTCTCTTTACAACAGGTGCAAGACATTAGAAAAGAACACTAACATGCCCATACACAGGAATAAAGAAATACTGTTTAAAAAAAAGTTCAAGTGTACAGTATTATTATTATTTATTATAAAAATGCATGAAAAACAGCCAAATATTTGCAGGGGGTGATGATCAGTTCAACAACAAAAGAAAATATTGAACGAAAGAAACAGTTCAACGCATTTGGTCGTATATGAATAACAAGAATGGGCCACATGTTTTTGCCCGAATTTGAACTGATACAATTAAGTAAATTAGGTCTATGATGTGCTTTTGTTGTTTTGAGTGTATATATAATTGATCTGTTCTAGAGCAAATACAATACTATGTGTTCAGTTGTAAATACTAAACTACTGATCTTTCACATGTAAACCACCTCAAGATACAATTAAAGTAATGTATGGGCTACATGATAAAGAGAAATATATTTCTTGACAGATAGTATCTAGAAACAAAACTCATTAAACAAAAGCATCTTACCACTTCTTGTGTTAAATAAAAAGAAGAAAAAAAGTTGTTACTGTTGGCATTCTTCTGATCATACTGCTCTACAGATTAGGAATTTATGAAACTCTTCAGAGAATAGTTAGGCTATCTTTAAGGGAGCCAGTAAAACAAGTTCTTTACTATTTTCATCTCCCATGCTGAACACTAAACTGGTTTACTGTCATGCTATATTAGATGGCCATCTTCTAAATTAATATAACATTTCTGATTAGTTATAACAACTATTGTTTATATTTGTGTGTTTCAGAGATCACCCACGTGGACAAACCAGTAAAAAGTATGAAAGAAAACCAAGACATTTATTGTAAATAAAATGTTGTGCCTTTAACAGAACTGATCTCAAACTACATGTATATACATAAAAAAAACCCAAACAAAACTGTAAAATGTTACTGAAAAAGATAAGAAAACCTAACTACAGATCTTCTTTCCTTCTGTTCAAAGACAATATTTTCCAAATTGCATTTTATTTTGAATTTCAAAACAAAAAATTCCCCCAAAACACCACCACCACCACCAAAACAATACATGCGGTGCTGAGACTTGTCTCTAAGTGAAAGTGAAAACCAGAAATCTGGCACAATAAGTTGGAATAGCTGTCAGAACATTTAATTTGGTATGTACACAGATGGGTAAAAATACTATGTACAGTGTAGCACCTCAGTCAATTTACATCATAAAACTTTAAACATTTATTCTATAATGTACACAACATGTTAAAAGACTCTGCTTTGACCATTAATGGAATGTAAAGATAAAAACATTTCAATATTTTGCAGACAACTCTGATAGGAAACTACTGATTCCACAGACACACAGTAGTAAAAGCATAATTATTTGGTTCAAAGAATTAAAGTGAACAAAAATTTATCTGCCTTATTAGTAGGCAAGAATGACAGTTTTCTTCTAATCATGCAAGAATTAAGTGTAGGTTCAAAACATGAGATTTTAATTATTACTTTTTGCCATGAAATACGACTGCTAGTAATCACATTATTGAACATGTGCATGTTCACACAAGATACAGAGGAATGAGAAAGGTCAAAACAGAAATTAACCTACCCTCCCTCACCCCCAAACATAAAAAGACAAGAATTTTTCAAGAACAGTTACAGACTGTCCCACTTACCAGCATACACACAGTAATGTGCAGACCTTCTTTCATCCAACACTGAATGCCTCTCAACTGCTGCCTTAATTTATCCCATTACATTATTATGCTAATGTACACTTTATACACGCTGTTAAAAGTTAGTAACAGCTAATTCATGCAAAACTAACGATTGAGCTGTATAATATATGAATGAGTTATATGTATGCAGCATAAATGACTGGACAATCATGTATATTAAAGGAACAACAGTTTAGATGGGAGATTATATGAACTACAGCTAGGAGGATTTACAAGGTAAGACATACACTGATTGGAATATGTGATTTTTGTTTGACAACTGTTATGTTTACAACAAAAAGGATATATACACACACAAAGCTTTTTAATTTTTTTTGAAGATTAATATTATTTTTTAAAAATATTTTTAAAAGCTAGTTTCAAAAATATAAAGCAGCACAGAATGTAGTTCTATATTAATTCCACATTGTTAATCGACATGAAACATCTATAACAATATAATCAAGAACAATAAAACAATTGTTGCCTTATTTAAAAACTGGTTTAAGTAAAAAATTTACAGAAACAATATTAAAAATACTGTTATGCCTAAAAGCCTATAATTATAAATAATAAATAAAATCTGATTTACCTATCATAACTGTAACACAATAAAACTGAACTACAACACTTAAGCAACTGCTGGTACAAAAGTGTGCAACTCCTCTGCATCTTGGTGCAGTTCTGAAGCACAGGAGCCCCTCTTAGGCAAACTAGCTCTGTCGGCAGGACTGAAATTGTCCTCGTACAAGCGCTTGATCCCGTCATAGATGTTGTCAATATCTGTCTGCTCTACCTTGCGTTTCTTAGACTTCTGATGGCTGGTGGAATTCACTTTATATCTTGAAGTCAGTTGACCATATTGCGAAAGCACCCATGCCATCCTTTCACGGCAGGAGATAAGTCTGTCATTTTCCACCTAAAAAAAAACCCAAACAAAATCAGTTAAGCACACCACCACCAAGTTATCTTTTCAAATAATACATGCTTATGTCAATGTCAAAGTTAATAAAAAAAATAAAATAAAAAGTATATAAAGCCAAATCAAACTTTAAAAAAACAACAATTGATGCCAGTTTCAGTAATTTGTAAAATTTCTAAAGACAACAAAATTTAATTGAGAAATTTCATAAATATTCTTACTATTATATAATTTTAAACACAAATAAGAAATAGCAAGTCTGAAAATTTATAAGCATATATAACATTATTCATTTAATTAATAACGCACATAAAATACTGCTTCTATCTGCAGGTGTTTTAAAATAAAATATTAACTAGTCAAGTGTATGCAGATCTGCATCAACAGCTAAAGAACTGGTATAGTAAATTGAGTAAATTGACCTGGTTATCTTGACTGTCCACATAAACACTCTTAAGCCAAAAGATAACGCAATAATTTGAATTTTAGAGAACTTTCTTACATAAAGGTTTGACTATAACAAAGGCATCAAGTCAATGCAACAGATAGGGATAGTTATCCTGAATATACAATTATCATTAATAATAACTACCTTTTTAAACTTTTACATAGGCTGAGCTGTTATAGGTATGAATAAATAATGTCAGCATATCCCCCTCCCTCCAGCATTTACATTATATTTACTCAATTGCCATTAGATTCACACAACCAACCAGAAACAATTAAATGCCTGCTCTATTACTGATTGAATTAATTTTTATAACAGATACAATTATAACTTGTCAATACTTAAATATATTGTTTCCTTTTGCCATACAACTTTACTTCCAGTATTAAGCCACAGATATTTGAGAAAAATATTAACTGTTTCAAACAAGTTCAATTTAACATACACACACCCTTCTAAAAAAAAAAAAAACAAAAAAAAAAAAACAACTCAACAAAAAAAATGTGTATCATGTATAAATATTGTCTACAATTCCTTAATAGACAAACATAAGCCATGTGCAATTTTCTTTTGGCAGTTGTTTTATCAGAATGCATGCTGATGCTGATTAATAAAGCAGTATAATTATAAAGAAAGAGGCTCCTGCAAATACACCTTTTGTTGTTTAAAAGGGTGAGATATAATTGCTCTATCCATACGTGATGATATAAAAATGTTATGGTTATTAGTTAAAATTGATGTATGGTTTATAAGCAAAAGAACATTATTACTCTCATAATGTCTCAATGACCTGATTTAATAAAAATAAATAATACTTTTTCATTCAATAAATTTTTTCTTATTTGTAATTTTTAAATTCCTGCCAGATCCATCAAGGCATATGAACACAGATTGATTTGCCAGTGGGATGGGTTTTCTAAGGTTTGGTCCTTGTGATTTATTTATCACATGGTCAGTCATTCAGGAGTATATTCAATTACAGTATTAAATGGACTATTTATTTCTATGAATAAATAAAGGAATAAATAAATAAATAATGGACTATGAATAAACACAATAACATTGAATACATTTTTCTATTAAGATGGCTGAACTTGAGCTTGTCAGTTCAAATTGGCACAATTTCTGTATTGCAGCCTTATTCACAAAGGCATTATTATTGATCCTACTACCACAAAGAAAGAAAGAAACTAACAATTATACTTCTTTATTGTTTTAGTCTCAGACTGTTCCATATGTTTAGCTCAGTGGTTCTCAAATAAGCTTGTTTTGCATTTGGTTGTATTCATTTCATTTGTTATAGTTTTAAATATTGCTGATTCCTTGGGTCAATCACTTAGTTCTATTTAAATCAATGTATTAAGATCAATGCAATAATTTTAAAACTGAAATAAAAAATGTCTGCACTGAATATTTTTTCTTAAATGACATGATTGGACCACTAGTGTTCTTGCTCCCACTTTTGTACTTTTGTCATAATTGTAATTAGTGTTTTGGTTTTAGATTGCATGCTACACTTTCCTTTGTATAATCACAACTTTTTTCCTCTCAACACACCAGCAATATTCTATTCTGGATCATTTTCGTTTGCTATATACTTGTTGCTAGGCCCAATCTAATGGTATCAGATCCAGTAACAATAAACAAAGCGAATGCTAAATGTTAATATAAGATATACACTTAAGATTCTAAATATTTTACTTCATTCACAATACTGATAATTTTCAGTTTTTTTAAAAGGACACTTTTTATTTTAACTAAAGAAAGAAAGTCTTTAAAAGAAAATCTCTAAAATTCCAAAATGGGTGCTTAAAATTTCAGTTTTAAGCATGACCATAATAAAAAATATACCTTTGTCACAGTTTGAAGTGACATAAGCTGAAACAGCCAGTGTGAAGAAATCTGCTCGAGCTCAAGACTAACAAGAGCCAGAGCCAGAGTGGATGGACGTTCACGTGCTAGATCAGCATTGCACAGAGAAGATAGCAGTTTACGGGTCAGTAAAGCCAAGAACCTTGAGGGAGTCATGTTCTTCATACTTGTCAGCAGGTGGGGGAAGCTCCTCATCAACACTGTATGGATCTTAGTGCATTAAAAAGTAAATCATCAAAAACATGAGTAAGAGTAAATATAACATTCACAAAACAAGCAATGTGACTAAAATCAATACAGAATCAAAATTTATGTTAGCGACCTAGTCATGTATCAAACAGGAATGAAACCAAAATTATTAACTACGTTATGATGGATCACGAATGACAGCCATTTAATTAATCATAATGGGTAGCGCCAATAGCAACAGCTTCAAATACGCATTTAGTTCTTGAGAGGCTATACCCCATCACTGTATCTTTTAAGAATTGGTAATAGGTTAAATTATTGTTAGGGTTCATTTCACTTGTAAAAATTGGCCAAGACTTTGAGGGACCGTGTTTCAGAATACAAATACTACTGTTTTTATTTCAACCTGCCACTAGGTTTCAATCAACCCTCTACCCTTATTTTTAAATAATCATAAATTTTAAAACATAAGACATTAATAAATGCATTTTAACTACAAATGTCGGCTAATTTTATATTATTTCATTATAATTACTTAAACAAGTCAAATGGAACTCAAAATAAGCAAAAAAGCATTAATATGATTCACTTTCAGTGTTGGCTCAAAGTGCCATTGCTCAATTTGTGATTTTTCTCATTTTTGAGAATCAATAACTCAAAAATAAAGAAAGCTATTGCCTCAGAAAAAATCAGTCTCAATGTCGGCATTGGATGCATGAAGTATGCAAAAATTTAGCTCTCTCAGATAATCAATTTTTACTTTAGGGTGATGCAAAAATGGCAAAACGTAAAATATGTGTGAAAAGCATTTTTTCCCCATTTTTGAAAATCTACAGCAATACCTCGCTGCGCGATTCAAAACTAGTGGGTGATGACCTAGTTTGCCGCCAGGCATGGTTATACTTGTACACACGGACACAAAGCACTGTGCACACATACACCCACCATTCCACAAATGCAAATGCCATTTGCATCTGGTGTATGTAAAGCTATGGGTCAATTTATAGCAATTAGGTTACTTATGGTCTGAATAAATCCAGAAGTACATAATCAAGATTTTATATCTGTAACATATTTTTGTGCCATCTAGTAGAGGCAACATAAAGCAAGGAAAATAACAAACAAACCCCAAATCAAACCAAACTACAATTTATTTCTGAAGATTTTAATAAAACTAACTCACCAAATGCAAAAAGTCAATGGCAGTTGTAGTCTTGACATTCCAGTTAAGTTTATCAAGAATCACAATTTCCATGCGTAAAATTTCAGATACTGAACAGCCGCACTGACTTTTACGCACAAGATCCAGTGTTACGGGGATCACCTGTTAAAAATAAATTACAATTTATATATCTAAAATTAACTTAACAAAAGAAAATCATATTATGTAGTGATTAAACAACAGACAATGCAAGATTTTTGTCTCTTAAATAAAGAATTGTTCATACAAATTAAGTTATAAAGTTTATTTACCTCATCGTCCTCCAGTGTTTTGGCTGCTAGATATAAGCAGCTAATGGCAACACAACGCAGGTACTTGGAACGAATCTAGAAAACAAAGTTGAACTGTAAGTTACCTTTAGTATTTTAATTTGTTTCACATATCTACAAATAAGTGATTTTCATTATCATCACATCATTCATTTGAAGGGTAATTTTTATCTTCAATTGCTTCAGCAAGTAAGACTAAGAGCCCTTGTTTCATTTTATTGTCGCTCTTCAAATGAATAAGAACATGAAAACAGTATATGGGGAAATGAAAAACAGGGATCCATGTAGATATATTTCATTATAAGGAATTCAGGCATCTCATATTTGTTCGTATTCTAGTATTAAGAGTTAAAAACAAGCCTACCCACCCTTAACATTTAAAAAATAAAAAGCAATCTTTTTTCAATAATTAACTTCCGCTGCTTTATTTTGAAAATGAGAACTCATAAGAATGCTGTGTATTTTTTCTGCATTTTATAAGTGGTTCAGACTCATTAGTTATATAAAAAGAGAAAAATGTTTTACATAATATTTAATCCCCCCACCCCAACACCTATGACATGAAATCTTTACTTTCCATATTTTAATTCCATAAGAACCAAGCACATTGTTTCAATTAGTGATGTTGCTATTATTAGTTTTTGCTGCATTGACCAAATTTTAATAAACTTTTTCACCACCAAGTTTGGTGCTGTTATCAGAATAAAAACCTGATGGCTTTGAGATACAGGCATTTTGTCTCACAAGAGAATTATTATGGGTTCAAGACTAGCCTTAGTCATTAGAATATTTTCTCAATGATCATCTCTCAATCTTCAGCTCGCAAATGTTGAGCAAAACAGCAGGATCATGAGTACTAAGATATAGTTTGATAAAAAGCAAAAATAAATACCCATTATTACTATCAAGAATAAACTGCACATCCAAATATAAAATAAGCCTTTATTTAAAAAGTGAAGGTCAATATATCAACAATATAACAATGAGATTAAATAAAAGGAGTTGAGGAAAAAGCATCCCAAGAGAATGAAAATGTATGAGCACACCTTGACAAGCTGTGAGACCCTATCCATGATGGAAATTGCCAGAACAAAAGTTTCTGGGGTGAAATCAAAGATGTGGCTCAGCTGAACCAGCCACTGAGCAGCTTTGTCTCGGTCCACATCATTTATTTCCTGAAGTCAAACAAAACAGAAAATAAATTTATATTATACTTTATAGCAAATATTTTCAAAATAGATATAATTTATTTAGAAAATTCAACCAGGAAATATAATACTGTAATAGCACAAAGTAAAAGCTATAGCCAAGAGAAAAATATTTCTCAAAACTAATGCTTTAATGTTTTAATTTTTGACAAAATTACTATTTAATATTTAACAGTGATTTTGGAACAAACTATTAGCCAATAATTTTTTAAAGTGTTATTCAAGTCCTATTTTTATTCCTGAATTTGGCTAAGAGTAAGATAGTGTCAAAATTCACCAAGCAATTTATCAATAAATGGCAGATTTTACCAATAAAGTTCAATAGACCTTGAACTGCTTAAATGATTAAAAAAAAAAATCAATTTACTCTATTACTAATATTATTGCTTACAACAGAAAATATCTCAAAATAAAAGTCTATTTAAAATATTTATTTATATATAAGTTTTCAGAATTTTTTGTTAAAATTTGACATGTCCTAACATGTACAGATCTGTCTATGCCAGAAACTCTGTTCAGTAGTAAATGCCCTCTCCTTTTAGTGGTTTTAGTCAGAAACATATAACCACCATTCAAACTTTTTAAGAAACCCACAAAACAAACTTGACTATGCACACACACACTAATCAGGCCTGTCTTATATATATTATTATAGGCAGCAGACCCAACCACTTAACATGGAAAAGTGCAATAATGCATGCAAATTTGCTAAAACTTAAAAATTTTCTTCACATTTAACTTGAATTTAAGTTTATGGTTTATTGCTTCTGAACTTTATTATTGTATCAATATACTCTGACTGAAGTACTTGAGGGATGCTTCAAAATGGATCACCGGGAGCACCATGACCCACATTTTCATGTATCATTTAAAAAATATTAAAAAAAAAAAGAATTAAAATTGGCCAGCATGACTTTGCAATCTAAACTCTGAGTGGTCCATTAAAAAAGAAGGGAAATAACTCTCAACTCTTATATACTTCTTAAAATCAGTGTGACAATTTAAAATAAAAAGTTCAAGACTTTTTTCTGAGTCAAATATTTATCATGCAAATGAGGAAAAAATATTTTCTTCAGCATTTCAAGGTATTTCCAATGAAAAGACGATAAGAGGTTCTTAATTTAATGCATGCAATTTGTTCTAAATGAGGTCCAATATGCAGCCTGCCAAGTTGCATTCTGTGACCCTCCAGAACCATATTACACAATAATGGAATTGTCTTTATGTAGAAAACTAGAATAAACACATTTCCCAACCACTTCACTCTGACCATGCAAGAAAAGAAAAAAATGGCAGATGTGGGTGGAGGATGCATTTGCAGCCACAGCAGGAAGAGAGACTTTCTGTAGTTCAAAGAAACTGTCTGAAGCTACCGTGAGATGGTGAAATGTTAGGTCTGCTGCATCAAAGAATGAAACCATTTGGAAAAGGACATAAAACCCCAACCTAACAGTAGCTTAGTTTGAATAGTTTTCAAAAAACTTTGAAAAAATAGCATACAACATTGAACATACCTCAATACTCAGTAGTCACAAGGCCAACTCATAACTGATATCAAATTGAGGAAAAGCTCTTGCAAACCTTGAAAGTGAAATAACTGCAAGCTTTGAAAGTGAAATAACGACAGAATAACCATGATCACACCTCCTTTTAATTGTTGTTAATTCTTGATTTTAGGGGTGGGTGGAAAATTGTTAATTTCGTTCATGCACTATGAAAGTATTACTATTACAGTATTAGTATTGAAAGAAGTGAAATTTATGAGGATTGACAAGTCTGCTTCACATTTGTTACTGCTCCCCCATATATTTTTCAATCATCTCGCCAAAGTTTTGAACCTGCCAGTTAAACTATTTCAGATTAACATTCCTTTTATTGCCTTAAGTTAAACTGTTTAATAATTTAAAATCAGATCAATATTTGACCTTAAGGATTTTTATTTTCATTTTTAAGAAAAGAAGCAAGGCTTTCATCTCTTTATGGATTAAGAAAAGAAAAAATTGTAGTTGTTTGATCAGAGGACAGAAAAAACATTTAGAACTTATATTTGTGAAAATCTAGATGCTGTTTAATAATAATAATAATGTTCATTTTCTTTCCACCTATCTAAAGACAGTAACTTGATAAGATTGCTAGAGATGGGAAAAGAGAAAATGTTACAAAGTTTTTGATACACTATAGATCTAAAGTCATATTATTTATATCACTGCTATGTTTGTTTTTTTAAAAACAAAAAATTCGAAGGAACTTTTTCCAACAAAAAATAATTTTCTTCTAAAATTAACTTATTAAGTTTGAATTTCCAAAACAAATTCCAGCCTTAAAAAATTTATAATTTTGCCCAAGAAATTAGTTGTTAACACAGTCAACAAATGCTGAAAAGTGAATATTAAACAAAATTATTATGAATAAATTTAATTTATAACTAATATATTAGTTATATAGTTCTTACCTGATTACTCAAGGGTCTAATTAGCACAGGCTTCCATTGCTCATGCTCTTTGTCAAGGGCAGCACCAAGTGCCTGCAGAGTGCGCTCACCATTCAAAGCACTGGCCAACATCCTTCCCCCAAATCCTGCTGACGCACCAAGATGCCTTAAAAAGCAAAACATAAACTGAAACCTAAAACAAAACATAAACTGAAACCTTCAGATTTGATTTTACTTTTTCACAAAGGAGTGGAAATGATGAGAAGATAAGAATCTGTCCTCAGTATAGATGTTTACTTGTATTACATATCTCTCACTATCTCCTTGCTCGACCCTCTCCAATACACAGACACACTCTCCCACCAAAATACAGATCACAACTAAGCTGTTTTGTGATAAGAACAGGAAACTGATGAATGGGCTGGGAGTGGGAGCAAACAAGGGTTAAAGAAAACTCAGTACACAACAACAATCTTTGTTCCTATTTATAATCTTGGTAACTAATATTATTAATGTTAGCAATGAAAAAATAACAAAAATCCTTATAAATTAAAACACTATAGTATAATATTAAATCTCAATCTGATTTCTCTTCAACAGTTTGAGTACGCCATTAGTTACTTGTTTTATTAGTTTGGTCTAAATCTACTAAAAGCAGTGCAATTCAAGTAACAGATAAGAATAACACTGACTAACAGTAGCCCCAGTAATTATGAACTTAACTGTTACTGACCTTTTAATGGTAAATCAGTGTATAGTGGAAAAATTCAATTCAATCTTCATTTAATTGAGAACAAATTAAAATCCTAAACAACCCTACCCACTTTGCAACTGTAAGTAAGGAAAATGATCAGATATATTTAAATTCTAGAAATATTAAAAAAAAAAAATAAAAACTTTTTAAGAACATCAATTTATGAAGCTATGAATAAGAATAAGCTAATTCATAAACATTTTTTAAAGTCATAACAAAAGTGGTCTGACTTAGTTTTTTTATTCCTACAGACTGGAGAAAAACCCAGCTAAAGGAACATAAAGACTGAAGAATTTTAGAAATAGGAGAAGGTTTTATTTGTAAAATAATTATTAATAGATATAGGATTTTCAAGATGATGAAACCAGTTGACACTTGACAAATGACAGAGTTGCGTATTTTGCAACCATAGAATAAATGGTCTGCACAACTATTTAAATTTTTTTGTGTTTTATAATAAACAGGCTATAAAACAACTTTAAATTTTTATGTTTTATAATATAATAGTAATTAGGCCTATATTTAATCATTTTTAATCAAATTAATGGTTACATTTCATTTCCTGCTTTCAGCTAAGTTGAACCTAAAATGGAAATTATTTCAAATGCTAGTGGATCATCAATGCTGGATTCGATTTACTTTTGTAACTATATTATAAACAGATGCAACAATAGATGTTTGATGTTCCTAATTCAACTACCATTATTTTGAAAATGGCATTTAAAAATTAAATTACACAAGTGTTGAAGACGGTTTCTAATAAAGTAATAAAGTAGCATATTATTTTTAACACAATACATTAATATCAATTTCATAAATTATACTCGGATATTATTTATGGGACTAACAATAAATACTTACATGGGAAAAGGGTAATTATTTAGAATGTTAATATGAGCATTCTATTATTGTATTAAAGATTCTGACCTTGTTGGACAGTAGTGACGGCCATGATAGGTTCTCAGCTGACAATACTTATCGTTTATTTTCAACACCATAGCATCAAACTTGAGAATATTGACAAAATAAAATATTTAAACATTATTTTAAAGAAAGAAATGGCAATTAATTGACATTAAGATAACTTTTTAAAAGGGGCAGTCTTAGATAATTATTTACAAATGAAACGGGTTACAGTAATGGGTCAACACTATAGTGCAGTCTGTAGAACTTCCATTAGCACTTTAATTTCAATAACTATAACAAAATGTCATTACCTGAGAACAAATCGGGCACAATTTTGAAACCCTGGACACTGTCTGGTCCATAAACGGTTCTTAGATCATTTACTGTCCTGATACCTCCATAGTTATCGAAAAAAAACGTGAACTAAGTAAGAAAAGGAAGAATCTAGATTGGGAACTATTCCCCAGCTGACGGAATACTGTTACTAATAATAGTAGTTGACAACAAAGTATTCATTCGCAATATATAAAAATATATTTTTTCATTTTATCTTTAGTGCGATAGAATTAACTTTTTTAATGCCAAAACATGTATTGTTCTAATTATTAATTAAATACGCTTAATTATGTTTTAATAATGATGCAGAGAGGAATATTCTCTGTGCACTTTTTTTATCTGTTACTCGAAAGTAGTAATCAGTCCTTGGAATCTCATTATCATATGAAAATTAGGTACGGTTGAAAATACTGCTCCGAATACAACAAAACATGCTATGATTGCTCTACTTCAGTGACTTTTTAAAGAAGAATACAATTTTTAAAAACGAATGCGAGTTTGTGCATTATGGAATTTCCCGTCAATAAAGAGCGATATAATTTTCAATATGTACGTGTAATTCTTGGAAGAGTGTCAATTATGTAAATTATATGCCAACCAATAGTTGCACCGCTCGACCTACAGCATCCAATGAATTCTCAGCAGGCGTTGCCCGTTCGAGCGCCAAGATTCGAAACACACCTGCAATAGTCAGCTGATGTAAACAAAGGTATCGAGCATGGGATAGAGCTACAATGCAAGAGGCGAATTTAAGAAATTACACTAAACATACGTTGCTGAAAGACAAAAACAAAATATTACAACTAAATAATGCATTGATATGACGTCTGTGGCTGAGACACTTTCTGCTCTTTTCACATTTGTCTTACAGTTACAGTTTAGTCGCACCGATATTAGGCCTAATCAAAGTCCTATCATGTTTCAACAGGTGACACTTCAAGTATGTTCTTGTTCTTTTTTTTTTTTCAATTTCGAATTAACTTTAAATTTATTGATACTGTAAACTATATTTTGTTTCATTGAAGAATGAAATGGACTAAATTAATATAACCTATGCTTAGTGAATTTGAGCTTTTCAATTTCAGGTTCTTGGTCATTTAAAATTGAGATAGATAAAATGAAGTTTTATCATATACATTGCACTTGTAGACTATCTAATGTACAAATCCTAATTATTATTAGTAGTAGTAGCATTAACAGTTTATAGTATAGATTTTCAAAGTCTATACTTAGATATATATTATATATATGTGTGTGTATATATTATTATATATATTTATATGTTTTAACATTTCAGGATTCAGACATTCTCAAGCTGAGTAATCTGTTGAATGCAGAAACGAATCAAAATGCTTCTGTTAGTAACTTTATGGTAAATTTTTACGTTACAATTAGAATGGTGAAGAAAAATGTACGGTTTAACTTAACTGCTTTTATTAAAAAAGAACCAACATACTACATAGTAATGTTGCAAGCCTTTTTTGCTAGGGTACATAACTGTTAAAAGTGTTATATTGCATCGATAGCGGTGAAAAATAAAAGGCAAATTTTGACATCTAGAAAAGGTTTTAATTTGCTGTACGTACAGAGGCAATAGAATGCAGCTACGACAATGAGCTGTCATAGGTTATAAATCAATATTTGAAGTAATCATACTATATCAAAACTGTATAATGCTATGATTGCACACACTATGTAAAACAAAACTTAAAAAGTGAAATTATGCTATAGGTTGTAGAGATGGGTTTGTCAAATTACACCACAAAGGCAGGATAATAAATTCCTTTATTTATTTTGAATCAGTATTTAAAATAATTAATCTAAAAACATATACTCAGGAGTACTGTAATAATAAAAGTTGTAGCTGACATAAATTTGCACCGCAAATGATTTAGCAAAATAATATTTGTTAGCTCTGACAAAATCAGTTAATGAAGAAGATGAAACTGGTGGGAAATTAAAATATGTTGTACCGACAGAAAGGTGTACTCTTTTTTCAAATGATGGTTTGTTTGAAGCATTGGATAGTGACAATGAGTATTAAATTTAAATGCAATGCTTGCAGTTTCAAAATGAAAAATAACACACTGTCAAAATATGTTTCATATGCTAGAAAACCATTTTTACTAACAAATGATCTACTATGAGATCTGATAAAAATACTTTTAATTCTTGATCAAGACTGAGATTTCTAGTTTACTGTTAATGCTAATAATATCACCTGCTCCTTTAAGACAATTACCAAGTATATTTAGTGAACTATGACACTAATATGTATTTTCATAATTTATACAATCCTTTATAAAATAGTCACAGAGAACAAGTTAGTGACAAATTGTTTAAACATAAACCAAAGAAGGTAGTCGTCTTTGCATTTGATAGGTGCCATGGCAATGTAGCTCTGTTGAAGTTACAATCTTTTTTGTTTGTTAAAATGATGTCTCTTTTAGTTTACTAGGTAAATCTGTTGGACTGTGAAATTATGATCCATGCCTAGGGTTTCTAGGGTTTAATTTGTAAGTGGAAAAGTATGTCATTATGTTTGGAATACTTAAAATAAATGACCAAATTATTTGGCTATAAATAATAGATAATTTTAATTAATTTCATGACTTTTCTTTCATCTTGTGAGGCATGAAATAGTTTTGTTTTGAACCCTTAGTGCTAATGAACAAGTTCTTTGCCATTTACACAAAGGGTGAGTTCTAACACAAAGTACACATTTAATTAGCTAGAACATAATGAGCTGTTGTCCAGCTGATTGAGTCTAGTCTTGCATTGAAATAGATGTATAATTCTTTCAACCATAGAGAACAAGTGTGGGACTGTGCATGGTAGAAACACTTTAATAATTATTATAAGGCTGCTGAGCACTGAAATGGCAGGGTGCATATTTATATAATTTTGCTATATAGTATTAATTAACAGTAGTTTGTTAGGCCACCTTCATTTAGATTGTGTTTGAAGAATTGGTCGCTGTATATGATTGTTTTCTGTTCAGTTGTTCGCAGGTTTAGATCAGTGACGATGTGGTTGTCACTATGCATAAGAGTTTATGAGAAAGTTATTTTGTCTTCTGTTAAGAATAAGTACAAACATTTTATATTCACTCATTTATCATTGAAGTTATGGGAATATATTTTATATGGCCTTACCTCCCTTTCTCCCACTCCTTTCTTACATGCAAAACTTCTTGTGTGAATGTAAACCTCATAAATGGTGTCAAAAATTGGTCTGTATGACATTTAAAAAAAATTCTGGCCCAAGTGAATGTGTACTTGCATAGATATAGCAATGTAAATGTATATTAATACTTATAGTAGTAGCATATCTAGCTGTAGTGTATGTCCATTTTGTTAGCTGTTTTATTGATATTTTTTAAATTTTAGAATGAAAGTTCTTAACAAATGTATGTATAAAACAGAATGTCTTTAATTGTCTTATTTTTGTCTTTTCTTATTTTATTTCTTGATTAGGTTATGGTTCAGTATCAAACCAAACAAGGAAGTCATTGTCGAACTGATTGTTTCCATCGGATACGTTCTTTACATTACTTTTATTCAAGCTCACCTGCAACTTTTGCTGTAGCTGTTACAATAATGGACTGCTTTCTTTTAAAAGGCAAGGTTAGTAACACAAATAGGCCTAATAAACATTTTCCCATCATGAAGAAAAATAATGGACTCAGATTAAAAAAAAAAAAAAAAAGGCCTTGCATTGAACTTTTTATTAGTTGCACATGAAACTAGAAAGGTAAAATTGTTTACTTCATAAAAACAATTTTGAATTCTTAATTTTAAAAAAATAACTACTTGTATTGCAAGAGAAAATATTCAGCTTGTGCTTGTAAATGTACTGTCACTCACACTACCTGTTGTACTTTAGGCTGAGCACTTTTATCACTGATCTAATTCATACCAGAGTGCTTGTTAAATAAGCAATGGTGAGGTTCTTTAATAGGACTATTTTCAGTCATGTGTTAATTATGCTGCTATAGTTACAGCGCTCTACATTTTAATTATGTTAACATTGGTTTCTTATATTTATCTACACTATAAATATCAAAGAACATATGTTACTATAGTATATAAATTAAATCAAATACATTGCAGATTAGAACGAATTAACTGATAAGTTCTCAAATAGGTCAGCAGTTTTAAGCTTGGAATGTCAAATGTTGAAGATTTCAACAATAAGACACACTTAACTCCATTTCTTTGAAATGAAATTTCATTAACTTTTGGAAGTTGCCACTTGTCAGTCATAGATGGTCAGCATGGGCTAACACTGCCCAATCATGCCATTTAAACCTGTCTGGTGATCTGAAAAACAATCCTGGTCCATTTGGTTCTTTGGAATATAATTTTAGTTGTACATTTGAAAGCCACAATTTCTTGTTCTGTGTTATTCCCCTTTGCCTAAATCTCATTTTTAATTTAGTCTTTTACATTTTACTGACCTAGAGTAATAGAGCAAGACATACAAAAATGATGGCACAGAAAAGTTTCAGTATGAAAGAAACTTATATATATATATACTTACACATGTGCTCCTTTCTTATGTTAATTGTTATTCTTTTAAATTTCACTTGCTTTCTAAGTAGTCAAGAAATCATGTATGTAATTGGCAATGGCAGCCTTAGCAACACTATATGTGCATTTTAAGTGAAAAGATGAATAATTATGCACCTGTCTAAAAGATATACAATAGTTTAAGTGCAAAAAACCTTTTCAGTATTTTTTTAAAGTCTCTGATTCCAGTGAGAAAATTGTTAAAACATCTGGACTCACTTTTCCTTAAAAATGTAGGTTTTGGTTGATGAATACTGTAAAGTGAATAATATTTTAGTCCTCATTATCATTATCATCTAGAATCATTGATATTGGTATAAACTATGAAGTGTCATAAAGTAATTACGAACAAGTCTCATGGTTTGAAGTGAAATATCTGAATTACTGACATTCCTTTTGCATTTTATTTATTTACCTTTATTAAAAATAATGTCTAATATTATTTTTTTAGTCCAAAATAGCTGTCAAACTGATTTATTTAATAATAAATATTTTAAACAGTTTCTTAAAATAAAATTTTGATTTACTAAAGATGGATTAGAAACAATAACTTCATTGTCCACGTTTTAAAAAAATTATTTTAAGTGGATACAACAAATAGAAAATATTGATTTATACTCAGTTTTCTTGAAATAAGCCAGACTGTTGGTAGCAATTAACATTTTTTAAAAAATGTTTTATTATCCAGTAGAAGCAGTATTTTTTAGTTATATCACACATTGTTTATCTATCAGAACACCTTCTGTTTTGAAAATTTTTATTATTTCAAATGGCATGTGATTGTGAAGCATACATAATCAGAAAACATTTTCTTTGACAGTAAGTTTAAATGTATTTTTTCTGTATGGTGTATAGATTCTGATATCTTGTAATATAATAACATTTTGTTAATTGTGGCATAATATTTATAAATGTCCTGTGTAATGTTATTATGAAAATTATATCACATAAACAATTTTAAAAATAGCTAGTCTTTTAATAAATTAATAAAGCATAATTAGTTCTGGATTAGCACCAATTACAGTTTTACAATAGGAATATTTTAATTGGGGTGTTTGATTTTGAAAGAATTTGTAATAGAATTAGAAGTATAATTTCTTATATGAGACTGCATCTATTTAAAATAATAAAATAACTAAATCAGTAAATGTTAAAAAGAAAACAAAACCCTGAAACTTTAATGTTAAAAGTTTATGTAAAGAAAATGTATTAATTTTTTTTCTCTAATATTTTAAACTTTGCCTCTTTATCAGACTTATGATATACTTGAAGATTTCTCACTTGAGCAATTTACTTAATTTGTAGGTAGAAGAACGGTACCTAAGCTGCTTGTCTGCAGCCTGCTACTTGATTGCCAGCAAGTTCATTGAAGAAGACGTAAGTTATGGTTTGTTTATCACACTCTGATTAGGATAATCCATCCTGTCATTTGTATTTCCATGTATTGAATGCATGCAAAATCACCTTTGATAACAGTATGCAAAAATCACAACTTGACAGGTATGCTGTGTTAGTTTGTATCAGTTGCTTATGCTATAATGCCATGATTATGCCTGTCGGTTGCATTCTGTGAGCAATTTTATGAAACAAAAGGAGGTTTCCCTTTGCTGTTAATAATAAAATTTCAATTTTGTATTACACCTGTTTTTTTCTTGTTGTCTGTGACTATATTTATTTATATTTTACTTGTACTGAACTTGAAAAATCACACTTTTGTTAATCTATTGATAAAAATATTGATCTTAAGTGACAACTTTAAATTAATGATATTTCAAGAAGAATTATACTTTATAGCTATCATCATACATTTTTTTGATCACACTCATTTTACGAGAACACACATTTTCAGCATAAAAGATTTGGACAATATTAAGTTTACAAAATTAATGGGACACTTAATATGTGAGTTGTTAGGATCAGTATGCACCATCCTCTCTTGGTAACAGCAACTCACTGTTATATTAGAACTTTATTTTTTTAAATTCATTTTAAAATAAGTTAACAAAGTGACCAAGCTTACATTTTCTTTAGCTTGAATTATATTTGAAATCCTTATTTTTACGAAATATTCAATAAGAAAATTTTGGACACATGCTTGGTGGTCTTTTTTTTCTCTTTAAACTTTTTCTCTTTAATAACACTAGTAAGTACAGCCATACCATTCTGCTTACTTGTAAATATGCATTCAGTTTAGGATGGTGCATGATCAGAACAAACATATGCACCTAAATTAAAATGAAATGACACATTTTAAAAAAAATAATGCTCCAGATTTGAATTTAATATCTTCCTATCTAGTTTTGGATGTTTTTGTTTGTTGTCATTTTAGTGGTGAGGGAAAGAGTAAGATCAAGCAGCATGTTTTCATACAAATTAAACAAATCATAGAATGATGCATGTGTACGAATGGCATTTAGTCTAGTTTATCAGTTGATTTTTCTAACATTTGAGGCAGGCTATTGTTTGGAGCACATGCTTAAAAAAAATTTGCAGCGGGACTCTAATTGATTGATAAATGTTTTAATTGCATTAACATTTACAAAATTTATATTTTAATTTCCATGCACATTTGAAAAATAGAAAAAAATACTGGCTAAATTAAGGACATTTGAAATTATGTGAACCTCACTGAAATGAAAAGATACTATCATTAGATGGTACTAATTCGCAAAGACTTTTAGTCAGTCGTTAAACTGATAACTACAGCTGTACTGTAATGTAAATGAGTAATTTTTATATTATAAATATGCATGTAGAATAAAGATATAAAATAAAGTCCCCAGTATTTATTCACTAGAGAGATATTTTTTTTAAAGTATATCAAGCAATGAAGGATGAAAGGGTGTTTCAAAATATGCCAGTATTTTGCATACATACTGATTGGATGGCTCCTTAAGAGTAAGACTAAAATTGCTGATATCAGGAGAAAATCTAATTGATAATTGAAGCTTGTTAAAAGAACTGAAATTTTACAATATGTAAACGGTTTAGCACCAATAAAATCAAACCATTATAACCAGAATTTTGAATATTATTACTCCTGTTACCACTTCCTCTTAAGTACTAAACCAAAAGAAAATACTGTTTCAAGCATTGAAAGACAAACAAAAATTAAATATGCTGTTCACTGTATAGTTCTAGGATCTTCTTATAGTTATACTTGTGTACATAACTGCATTTTCATTTTTTTTAAATTTATCATTTTGGAGGTGGGGTAATAAAAACCTAACTAAATAAAATTGAAACCTGCAAATTATGACAAAAGACAAAATTATATATATTAGTACAGTATTACAGTAGTAAATGAAAGTCATAGAAACTGGTTTGAACATTTTGTTTTTGTTGTAAATATATCTATTCAAAAAGACCCCATGAAGATGCTAGTTGGTATTTAGAAAATTTAAGCATTGTTTGTCAAATGTTTTAGAGCAAATACATCTTTGTTCATGAATTTCTGACAATGGAAAAAGTCACAATGTCTGAAATAAAAAAATATACTGTTTATTTGTAAAATTTAACCTATAAACTAGCTGTTTGAATATGTATTCTGTAAAAATTGAAGTAAAGATTGAAAGTTGCCATTTAAATATATCCTGGCAACTTAATGGGTTTTTTTTAATATCAGTTTGTGCACTATTTTATGTATTAATTTTCATTGTGACCAATCAGTTTTTTTCCAAACATCACCACCCCAGTATACTGTATATTTGACTTGGGTTTAATCCATGAACAGTCAGGAGTAATCTGTTGAACCCTAAAATCTTTTTATAGTTTGTGAAATACCTTAATTAAAGTGACAACACTCATTTCACTGCATTTTATTATTTTACAGTTGGAAGTAAATGTTTCCAGTCTAGTTTCTCTGCATCTTAACCAGTGGACTGCTGAAGATCTACGGCAGTTGGAGAGATGTATTTTAGTACTATTTTCCTGGCACATCCCATCATGCACCTACCTCATATTTCTGCAAGCCCTTCTGGACATCATCCACTCAAAAGCCAAGACACCTTTGCCTCCATTGGATTATTTTATTCAGAAAGCTGAAGTGTGTCTTCAAGCAGTTTCATCTTTTGTTCTGAGGGTGAGTGGAATTCCTTTGTGCTACATGTTTTTCTAGGGAAATAAAGTAATGTTCTTGCAAAAGGCTATGTAGTTTTAGTTTTCTTCATGTATTGATTTTGATATTATTGATTCCTACTTTATACATAGGTTTATTTAATGCGAGCTTATATTAATTTGAAAATTGTTGATTCATACTATAGCCTGTGTTTAAGATTATTCAATTTTTTTCCTCTCTCCTTTAATATATTTTTTCAAAAATTTGCTGTACACAAAGCTCTCCATTCCATTGTTTGAATCATATTTCTGAAAAGTAGTCCTTGTAAACACTGTTAATTATTTATAGAACATTATAAAGTTCTGCTACAGTTACCTGAACTGTAGATTTTCTATATCAATAGCCAGAGCACTTAAGGTAAATAAAAATGCATGAGTACAGGAGATCCTCAATTAGGAAGCACTTCATTTAACAAGATTTTTGTTTACAAGTACTTCCCATAAGGATCTTCAGTTTTATTAATGAGCACAAATGCTAATAATAGCCTAATATTAAAACTAATCCATTGAAATAATAGATTTGGTTAAGATTCCCAGTTCATGAGGGACCTGTAGAACCATTTGTGCTCATTAATCAAGAATTCAGTGTGCTTCACAAACTGTGCCATGCTTTCACATAAGTGTGATGCAATTACAATTTCTGGCTATAAACAGAAAATTTCTTAATGCCAGAAAAGCATGTTATATAAACTGAGGATATATACATAAAGTGAAAAGGCTGAAAAAGGAAAGATTTCTAAAAGTGCCATACCAACCAACATTTTTTATTGGAAAATTTTAAATTGGTGAATAGATAAAGTTAAATGATGTGATTTTGCAATCATATTCATGTTACTTGTTTGCTACATTGGACCAGTGCTTTACTGTCAGCACTTTTCATCATTATGTTCTTGGAAAGGATGTTTGCTTTCATATGTCTTAAATAATGACTCATATCTCAAATACAGATGTATACCAGTGCCTTGATATTATGCAGGACCCCGCATACAATGCGGATGACCTGTGGACCCCATTTTCTTTTTTTTTACTGTCCAGACTCTTCAAATTACATGTACAGAGTTAATAGCACTGTATCAAATCAACTGGCTCAGTTTGCAAATGTTTTGCCAACTTATCTAAACCTTATACAGTATAAGTGTACAGTACATGTACTTGCCACTTCGTAAATGTAGCTTAACAATGATACTATTGTTTTTAAAAAATTTCACATACATCCCACCACTGTCTAAAAAAGAGTTGACAATTTTTCTTCACAGATTTGTCACACATCTCTTCAAAGTACACATACAGTGTAATTGTATTATTCTTTGAAGCTGTTTCTTTGAACAATTAAAAAAATGAGGATAGAGTTGACTGACCAGGGCTGGTAGACAAAATTTTATCTCTGGCTGTGTTAATGTTCTTTGAAGCTGTTTCTTTGAATAATTAAAAATGTGATTAGAGTTGGTTGTCAAGAGAAACAGGTTAATTTTGTCACCCCTCTCGATGGCTAACCTTGATGGTTAAATAAGAGATTTTTTAAAAATGAGTCTGAGTGTGCACTAGCAATAAAACTGTCAGCTCTTCCCATTCATAAGCTCATTTGCTGTACATTAATTATACAATTTGCTCAAGCACTGTGCATACTATACATTGTATTTCCTGGACATTTTTGGCATAAGGATTTTTTTGCAAGTTTTGATTGTTACCATGTCTTCTAATGGAAAGAGAAAGCAATGGACAATCAAAGAAAAGCTAAATGCACTGGATATACTGAAGGCAGGTCTTGAATTATATGGCTTAAAGTACATGTGGTGAAGTTGGGTGAACTGTAAGTTTATAAACAGTAGCTGCCATGTGACACTAGGTTGTTCATACGTGACAGAAAGATCCCTTGTTATAACATGGCCTCATGTAAACATGTTCACATTTTTTTAGACCACAAGGACCTTGTTATATCAATACATACTATAGCATTTTTGGATTATTTTTATTTGTCTTACTCTTAGTTATACAAACTATATTGTTTCCTAAATAATACTTTAAATCTGAAATATAGACTACAGTTTGGTTTTCTGTGTTGCTTTGCATTTATCATGTTTTTGGAGATTCTTACTGACCTTAATTCCATTATCTCAAGACAGTTAGATTAAGCTGTGTACATGTGTGTGTGTGTTTGTGAGCAAACATGTATATATCATTGTATGTATCTGCTGAAATTATTTCTAGTGTATTGATGACTTGCATTTCAGCCATCATCACTAGCTCTAGGTGTCTTGGAGTACTGTCTGCGAAGAGAGGGCCTACAGGACAGGATGTTAATGGCGTACATTCTGACAATTCAAAATGTCCTTCAGGTAGGATTCTTTTATGCACCTGAAATAGTATTACATTTTATGAAATCTGTTTATTGCTTTGTCAAGTTTTAATTATTATTTTGTGATATACTTTTATTTGGTCCTTAGTGAAGGAAAAAGTTTAAAATAATTCCTATCATTTAAACCTGTTAAGTGTTTTGCTTAGTAAACTCCACCACTACACTGGATGTAAAAAAGGAAATGTCTTGATGATGACAGATTTGGTCAAAAGTGATGACTAAAGAAATTATATAATTTTTTAGAGTGTGCTAAAACATTCTTGATACCCACAGCTGCCTACAAATTATAGACAGTGAATTTTGACCAGTGTTTGAATAATAATAATTTGTGGAATATATCTGTGGAATAATTTATTTCAAATGAATTATTACTATAACCTAGACCTTATAGTCAAAGTTTACAAATAAGTTCCTTCACCCCAAATTTTTCCTTTTATTAGTTTTAAGAAATATACTTATTGGTTTTTATCCTCTAATGGTTGAAAGTTATAAACTATTAATAGTATATGTGTTTACACTGTACTTAAAGAGACAATATATTTGTGACTTTACTTAGATCATAAGTTTTGTAATTGCATATATTGAAAACCTCTTGACTTAACTTAAACTAAAGGTTTAATCATGATTATGAGCTGAGATTATTGGTACACAGGCTCTTTTATGTTTGATTAAACTTTGAGTTAAATATATTTATGTAATATTATTATTCCTTTAAAAAAATAAGTCCTACCCCTTGACATGTTTATGTTGTTCATTTTCATAGTGGTTATGATAATAGCACTTATATGTAATGAGAGGTATATGTGCCATATTTGCTTAATGTTCCTTTTTAATATTCTGATTTCAAGATTTAGTATTTCAGTATAAAAGCCATGAACAATTTTCTGTAAAATAAACACTTTAATTTGAAATAGTTAAATATATCAATCTATTTGATTATTGTCTTGCCTTTAAATTATATATAAATGGTATATTTTCAGATTTGTGATTCTGAGCTGTATGAGTGTGAAAGTATTTTGAGTCAGACCAGTCTTCTAACCGCTCGCTCACTGGCATGGAAACCTTGTTTGCCACAGAAAGTGAGAAATCGTCCAAGTTGGGAAGGCTCAACAGATTTACAGACAATTGATGAATTAGACTTGGAGTCCAGAATCACTTCAACTGAAGACTGTGTTTCAATTTTTGGTGGCAGTGAAGATGCTGAACACAGTGAGCATGAAATGTATGATACCAGTGAGGATTTTGAGTCATCCCAAGCAGATAGTGAGGAGTCTTTATCTCAACTCAGTGATAGTATTATGTGAAACAGCAGTAAGAATGACCTGACTGAAAATGGTGATGATAGTTTATTTTGATTCTTTGGTAACTTAACAGTTTTCATGGTCTCTGATTACGAGGTCGTAATGTACAGTTTTCATGGTTTTTTTGATTACAAGGTCATAACAGTTTTTATGGTCTATGATTACAAGATTGTAACTTACAATTTTCATGTTCTCTGATTACAAGGTCGTAACTTACAATTTTCATGATCTCTGATTACAAGGTTGTAACTTAACAATTTTCATGATCTCTGATTACAAGGTCATAACACTACAGTTTTTATGGTCTTTGATTACAAGGTCATAACTTACAATTTTCATGGTCTCTGATTACAAAGGCCAATCTAACATAATGCACTGCAATGTTTTCTTACATTAAAATGGAGAGGTGAATACTGTCATGGACAAAAGAAATGGTGAACAAAGATTAAATTATCAGCAAACTGATAACGGAATGTAATACAACAAAAATTAAATTTTAAGTAAATATAAAAAAAATCAAAATAGGGATGCAAAGCAACAAATAAAGTCATTAAATTGTATCATAGAAAAAAGTTTTTTCGAAGCCTTGCAGTTAACTATGATGTTAAACATTAATTCTGTTATGGATCAATCAAAAATTGCTGAGTTTGAAAGTATGAACAATTATTTTTCACAACACCACTGATTTTCAAAATGCAAAATTTGTAGCTTTTACTGTTTTTTTTCAAAACCTTGGAATAAACTCTTTGATTTTAAACTTGTTTATCAAATCCAGTTTGAATATGTAATAACTCTGACCTCATAATGCTATTTAATTTAAAGTACTACAAAGAACGCTTGTTTAAATTACATTGGTGTTATTTATACCAGTTTTTGTTGATGTCTGAGTCTGCTCCGATTGTTTATTTTTAAAAAAATGAAAACAAAATACATCATTACACTTCAAATGGAATTACATTCTGACAAAAAGTTTATATTTTTTTAGTAAGCAGTGTCATACTGAGAAGTAATTGTTTTTTTCCCAAATATTCAGTTAGTTTTAGCATTTAATTTGATATAATGACTGTTTCATTGCTTTATAGAATGTATCTTTGTGATTTTCAGTATCAGTAATATGGCCTGGATAATTTGCAAACATTCAGCACTGATTTCAAAATGCACTAAATGTTTTATTTAACATATTTAATAGGACAGTTGTATTTGTGACTAACCTCTATTCAGTTGTGTTTATTTTTTTCCCAGTGTTTCTTTGTTTCGACATAGAGAAGTATTTTAAATAATATTTCATTTATTTTATTTTTAATTTATGTTTTATTATTATTGCTACACTTCTTTAAAAACATCATTCGACTTATTATTGAAAAGCAAATAAATTATTCTTTTCTTTAATAATTTTTAAATAGTAAAATAAATAGTCTAATAAAATAATTTAAATATGTTTAGGCTGATCAGTTGTAATGATATATTTTATAAAATTTTAAGAGAATTTCTTTATGAATATGATCTTAAAATTTCTTTTCAAAAGGTAAAAAATAGATTTAAAATTTGCAATTCTGAGCATTTGTCTCTAGTATCCTGCTTTTTACCAACATAATTTCATGCTGCAAGAATAGGGATAACAGAAAATTAAATAGTTCTCTAGTACTAACAAGTAAAAAAATTATATATGTGCTAGAGATGAGAAAATAATAAGCTGCAACAAAATGTGATTGTGTAGGTATTTTAATTTTGCAGACCTGTCATTACACATGTATGCAAATACCTTACTTTTTATTTTTCATAACAGAAAGACTTTCCATTTCTCGGTATCACCAAGTCTAAAACAGTTTGTTCACTAGATGAAAATAGTTTTTATAGACACTCTATTCAGTGATTTACAGATTAACAATATGTATGAAGAACATTAAGGACATAACTGCTGATATTAATGATAAACTTCTTCTCACTTAAAAATAATGTCAATGTGCGAAATGTATATAGAATTGCTAATGGCGAATATCTATATTCATTAAGATGAAATGGATAGCAATGGAAGATATTGCTGTTTGTAATGAATTGATCTTTTTAAAGTGAAACTCTCTTGTTCAAAGGAGCAGTTTCAAGTTGTTTTCCTTAAAGATTTCATCAGTAGTTGAGCTTTAATGATTCAAGGGTAGTTGAATGTGAGGCTAAGATATACTGAACATCTTTTACTTGGCAAAAGTTAACATAACAGTTTCAGAGTTATTTTTTTAAAGTAATGAGTGTTTACATGTTCATTCAAGCCATAATTAAATGATTTATTTTTGTTCATTTGCTTGTATTTCATTTTTCAATTTGCACAAAGCCATTGTACAATTAACATGTAATTTATTGTTACAGCATGTATTTTTGTAAATGTTGCTAAATGTGTACATGTACATTTAGTTATTTTGCCTAGATTTTCAGTGATGAATGGATGATGTGACCTTTGTGGTTTGACCAGTAAATCAATGGTTTGACCGTAAATGGATGGTGTGAGGAGTGAATGGATGTGTGAGCAGTGAATGGATGTGTGACCAGTGAAAAGATGGTGTGACCAATGAATGGATGGTGTGACCAGTGAAAAGATGATGTGAACAGCAAATGGATAGTGTGAGCTGCAAGTGAATAATGTAATCAATCTAGATAATAAAAGAAAATATTTTATAACTGATAATTTTAAAACAGATATCGTTGACTTGATATTTTGATTGGTAAATTAATTTATGTAATGCCTTGACTTTATTTTCTTGTTTCAGAAAAAAATGTCTTTGAAATAAAGTTTTTTGTCTTTGCACAGCTTTCCACTGGGAGGATAATGTTCATATTACAGCAGTTCAGTTTTCTTGTGTTCATTGCAACCGCTTGTTTAATGTGTTCATTTCATTGCTGGGTCTTTGGCAGTGACATGCATTGGATAAGTGTGTATCATTTGTAAAAGTGAATAAATAACCACTTACTTGATAACTTAGGGGATTTGCCCTACTTATTTATTATTTTTAAAAGTAAAATAACAATTTTTATTTCTGTGGGTAGTAGTTTGTGTCAGAAACTCAGGAAAGCATCTATTTTACTGGTTGTACACTGAAAATTGTGTGTCACACACAAAACATATGTGCAGATATTATTCAGTGTATACAATGAATGCTTATATAGATGGATTCCCACAGATAACTTTTCAAAATATATTTGTAATGAATTTTACATAGAAACTGATTTAAATTAATGCACTTGACTAGTAAGGTACAAAAAACATGAACCTTTCAAACATTTATTAAATAATGCAAAGTGGTATTGTTTTATTATTTTATCATTTATACAATTTTAAATTAATTCTAATGATATTTATGACAGTGCTTGTAAGTTATAATTTATTTAATATGATTTTTTAATGGTATGCAGAGTTTTTAAAAATGAAAAAATCAAGTTCATTAGTTTATTATTTCATTATTTCACCTGCACTGATTTCCTAAAATATTTTAATTGAAATATTTTTACAAAAATAAAATGAATCATCTAGATTTTTTATGAAAAACTGAAAATCTTGTGATGAATTTGTATGCCACATGACTGAATGAAGTATTAATTAGAGCATACTTAAGTGTTTGTTTTACAACATATTGAACTATTTTGTTTAAAAGCTATGGTGCACAAATTAAGTTTATAAGCAAGCAAAAAAGTTTAAAAATTGAGTATTTTATATTTTATTTTCTCTGAGCTATGTATATTTAACACTTGTACATGGTGGGGTTTCTGTTAGGATGTTATGTACATCCAGTCTGTTTCACCTTTTGTCCAACATTTTGTGTCTATTAGAGTTGTTGTGAAGTCTGTTTCTATGGATAAATATTCTTCTTGTTTCCCTTCACAAGTCTGTTCATCTTGTATGTTCATCTTGAGTGTATTTGTTGAGTCATATTACTGCATTTAGTGTAAACTCTCCCAGTAACGGAGCCAAGGATATCTATAGACTCACAAGTCCTTGTAAACAGTTAATACCACGGCAAGATGGGAACATAAATATTTTGATAGCAGAAAACAATTCTACTTACTCAGACCAACAGAAAATGAGACTGCTTTCTCATAGTAGTAGAAAAAATAAGACTGCTTTATGAGACTAAATTCCCTCGTACAACCCTTGACCTGTTTTTTGTCAGCAGACTTAGTCTTGAGATTTTTTCCTGTTGTCAGAAATGTTTCTAAGTTTGCTATGAAAGTTATGACTTGAATTACTGAGCTTCACAGTTTTTCAAGTGGTGCCTAGCTGAAAGCAGAGAAAATGATTAAAACCTAAGTGCCTCCTTGTTGCTGTGTCTCAATTCTGTTCTGTCAACATATTTATAAATAGACTGAAGATGTTGCTGATATATTGGATTGCATGGTTGTGACATTAACATTTATTTTTTAAATATTTTATTTTTAGAAACAAGGACTAAGGAATACAAATAAGGATTAAGGAATAGAAACAAGGACTAAGGAATACAAACAAGGATTAGGAATAGAAACAAGGACTAAAGAATAGAAACAAGGATTAGGAATAGAAACAAGGACTAAGGAATACAAACACGGACTAAGGAATAGAAATGAGGACTAAGGAATACAAACATGGACTAAGGAATAGAAACAAGGACTAAGGAATAGGAATATATCTGTAAAGAAGAGTTTATTTCTGAATCTTCTGATCATGTTACTCCACAGCTTGAATGGTTGCTTGGTTGCAGCCAGAGTACATCTCTGCTCTTTGTTGCGCCGCACTGTTTAGCTCTACCCCTAAATACGTCTGATTTCAATCAAGCGTAAACCTCTGCCAGAAGTTTGCGTTCATAACCAGACTCATGCATTGTCAGCATTTCGAGAGCAAAACAGAAGTCGTATGGTCAAGATATTAGAGTCTATTTACTTAGAATTTGCTGTCTTCTGAGAAACAAAACAACCATGTTTTTCCAGTGGGTTCTCAATAAGTATAGCACTGATTCTTGTGTCTCATTTGTTCAAATTGTCATTATTTATTAAAATTGTACATTTGTAATTCCAATTTGTGTGTGATGCTTTATTTTCAAATACATTTATTTCTTATGTATTATCTTTTTGCATGACTCATCATTTGTTTTGTTATAAAGGCATTATCTTTAGTGTTTTTTAAAAATGAATTGTAAGTGGTTTGTTGTAAAACCTTGAGTATTTCATGTGTAAATAGAGCAAAGCGCTTTGAGCTTTTTATAGATTAAGCACTCTATTAATAGAGCATTAGTATTAAGTAGTTTGAGATGGACAGGACATAGAAGATGTATTCACCAGGGTAGGAAAACTGTTGAGATAAATTAAAGAGAAAGGATAAAGATTGAGAATATTCATTCACCATAGACAGAAACCTGATTTAGATGACTGAGATAGAAGGGATATGTGCAAAGAACATTTATTTAGCTTGAACAAAAATGTTTTGAGATGGATACAAAGTCAATTGAGATTTTAGTGTGTGCAACAATGTTTTTTTTTAAAAACAAAAAAAGAAGTCTGGAATGGACAAGAGCTGGTTTGAAAAGATTTTATTTACATGGTCTGCAAAGATGAGCTCATGCAGAAATTGGGGGGGGGGGAAACAATAGGAACCAATGATGGGAATGGGAAGCAAGACATTTGCGCTAACTCTTGAAGGAACTTAAAGTTCTTATGGTCATGGCCGCTGGGCTTATACTGATTCACAAGCTAGGAAGATGATGAGAATTGATCGAAAAAAATCCCTTTGGCCAAGACTTGGTTTGTGAGGCTAATAGCACCTGTACCTTAAAGTTACTGAGCTCCACAATATGGAACCAGTCATCAGTCACACTAAGTTACCAACCGGTTTTAGTTATAATTTCGTTATCCAAGTAAGGTTAGATCTTGTTATAGACTATAGGGCCTATGGATATGCAATGATAACTTTTCTGCATTAAATGTAGTATTAATATTATCAAATGAATAGGGAGAGAGACATTCTCGTCAATTTAAAAGTGCCTACAAGTGTTTACAAGCTTATATCGACCACATACGTGCTTGGGAGTCCCCTTGTAAAAACTATGACGTAACTACACTTGAGTTATTGTCTTAACTCTAACTTCTGAAGCTTGCTTTGTCCTCATACTTGCTTGTTTACTTAATTTAATTTGCCCATCACATCAATCTCAGCCTTGCATACTTAATGGAGTACAAATGCTTGTCAGTGTGGTTTGGTACTCTGGCGCTATGCATTTGCACATTTTGATCAATAGTGTTTGATCACTGCATTGCAATGTTGACCACCAATCAATAATTAGTTTGCACTCAAAAGTGTCCCACGCATCCACCACCACCATCCCTTCCTTGATAAACGTTTGCACCAGATGGCAAGAAATATCTTGAAAGGAGCCGCTGCAACGTGGTAAGATAGGGGCACTCTACCTCTGCAGGTGAAGCTGGCTCGGTATACCGTCAGAATGCTAGGCAAATCGTTAATCTGGACAAATTAAGTACACGTACGCATATATATTTTTAAAATTTATATTTTTTTATGTATTGCACAGCTGGAAGTTAAAAAAAAAACCAAAACAATCAGTTGTTCACTTCACCGGATGCTAGATGGCCTATATTTTTTAATGTATCGCACAGCTGGAATTTAAAAACAATCAGTTGTTCACTTAACCGGATGCTAGATATCAGGCCATTTCTTTAGTAAGTACGAGAGGAAAACTATATTTGTCGACCCCACTTCTTCCTTATTGAAAAATCATTTATTCTTTTTGTGTGTTCTAGACTTTCGGTTAATTAAAACAAATTGGTTTCAGGATGCAGATTACAATGCGTTTTAAATTTTTAACCAGATATCAAAGGCCACAAACGAGGAAGAAAACTAACGCTATACTGACCTCAATTCTATATTCGAATTCTGATATAATATCGTTTTAGAAACTGGACAAGGGCAGCCTACGGCAAAACATCACAATTTGTAGGCTAACTCCTAACAAAAATAGCTTTTACGACAATCCTAAACTATTCTAACTATAGCACAAACAGAAACATTTTTTCTTCCCTGAGATAACACGACACGGATACAATACACGTGCACCGACAGGAATTGCGATCCCCTTCCGGCCCTTTGTGGTCATAGATACACAAAAGAAGATGCAACACGGGATGGAATTTCCACTTTTGAACACGAAATAGGAGATCAGAGTTTCCAGCAAACACTGCCGGATTTTGGCAGAACAGTTCTGCTTAATTCAACGTCACTTAAGTTCGTAGCGGACGGCAGCGCTAGGCTCAAATACGTCACGATTATGACTCCATTTGTTAAATCATTCGTAGGAGATTCTACAGCTAAAGGCAAACGCAAGTTCACTGAAGTGTCTTGTGATAGTTCCAGAGTGGTGCGTTTCCTGAAAAACAAAACAACAGCACTGATAAAGTCACGAAATAGCTGAATAAATGGAGACACGAAAACTTCTATCGCAGGTCAGCCACACAAAAAATTAAAATACTCATTTCATTACAAAATGAATCCGCATTTTAAAAAAAAAAGTATAGCGAGATGGGAAGAAAATAAAAGCCTGAGCAAAATAATTTACGCATCCACTTCCATCATTAGTGCAAGCGGCAAAAACATTCAATAAATAGGGTATTATATTAAGCACATAGACGTCATAGAGTATTAGACTGTAAGATGAGAGGCTACGAATTACTCGGTAGATGAGATGACAGGTTACGAATTACTCGGTAGATGAGATGACAGACTACGAATTACTCGGTAGATGAGATGACAGGTTACGAATTACTCGGTTGATAAGATGACAGGTTAATAATTACTCGGTTGATTAGATGACAGGTTACGAATTACTCGGTAGACGAGATGACAGGTTAATAATTACTCGGTTGATTAGATGACAGGTTGACAGGTTGCGAATTACTCGGTAGACGAGATGACAACTTACGAATTCCTCGGTTGATAAGATGACAGGTTAATAATTACTCGGTTGATAAGATGACAGGTTAATAATTACTCGGTTGATTAGATGACAGGTTACGAATTACTCGATAGACGAGATGACAGGTTACGAATTACTCGGTTGATAAGATGACAGGTTAATAATTACTCGGTTGATAAGATGACAGGTTAATAATTATTCGGTTGATTAGATGACAGGTTACGAACTACTCGGTAGATGAGATGACAGATTACGAATTCCTCACTAGATGAGATGATAGGCTACGAATTACTCGGTAATGATATAACAGGTTGCTCGGTAGATGAAATGATAGTTTTTTTTTAATTACTTGATGAAATCACAGGTTACGAATGTAACAACATATGCTGTCTTTCATGAATTCATAGTCTCGTATTGTAAAACGACAAAGAGAGTATTATTCGTACTATAAGATGATAATTAATGTTTTACTCTGGGAGAAGTTGAAGATTAAGTTATTATTACTCAAAACAGAGTATATGATGGCAGTTGTAGTGCAAATTTTTCCGCATTACTATAATATAATGGCTGCTTTAGTGCAACTTTTGCCACATTATTGTATTCTGATGGCAATTTTAGTGCAAATTTGGACACATTATAGTATTCTGGTGGCAATTTTAGTGCAAATTTGGACACATTACTGTAATACCACCTGCAAGGTATGGTTTGTTAATATACATGTAATTGGTCGCAATACTGAGTGAACTCCAAGTTGCTATTTTCTGCCACAATTTGGGGGAAATTTCAAGGACTGCATGCTGGCCGCCATGCTGAGTTATTCCTGAAGTTGCCCCATTCCATGCCCGCCTTCTACATTTATGTAATGTTTATTTTTAGGCCAATTATTTGTTCTACAAGATCCTGTTTTACTAATTAAACGTTTCTAATTAATATAATTGTAGCCCACTTAAACAATATAAAGTGGTATGAGATATTTGATTTAAAGAACTTCATAACGTCAGCTTTGTTATGCTATTTTTAGTGCAAGTAATATATTTTTGGTGCGATTGATTGAAAAGTAATTAAACAGATTAACTGTTGTTGAGTGAATTGATTTGTTAAATAAATTTGTGACTGGTATTTTTGTGTATACACATTTGTAGTTAATAAATGTAAACAGTATTTGTAAACGTTTATTGAGTTTATTTGTTTCGTGTGTGGGGATCATCCTAACGGGTCCAACCGCACTTTTACCTTGAAGGTTAGTATCTGGCTGACTAGCTTGAAGGTTAGTATCTGGCTGACTAGCTTGAGGGTTAGTATCTGGCTGACTAGCTTGAAGGTTAGTATCTGGCTGACTAGCTTGAAGGTTAGTATCTGGCTGACTAGCTTGAAGGTTAGTATCTGGCTGACTAGCTTGAGGGTTAGTATCTGGCTGACTAGCTTGAGGGTACGTGTGACACATTCCATTTGACATTTATTCCATTTATACAATCTACCCCACCATCCCACTTTTAGTGTGTGTGAGAGGTTGGGATGGGTGACATTTATTCCATTTGCCACTTATTTGTTGAAATTTATTCCACAGGACTCTTTTTTTTAAATTGGCATTTATTGAATTTTGCACTTTTTCTAATTTGATCAATATTTTTATTCAACACAACTCATATTCTATTGGACAATAATCTATTTGACACATTAAATGCTGTCTCCATTTGACGTATTCCAGTCAAATTTCATTCCCTGGAAACATTACATTTAACATTTACCCTATTCGTCATTTCTGTAACGAGTTTCGCATTCAGACAAGAAGTTAGCGCGGGTAAGCCATTGCGAGCTGCGAACTGTGAGCATTCCCAATTTATTCTCGTAAACATCCTGTTACAGATTACACGTAAACTCAATACCGCCACACACCCCTTCTCGCAATTGCATTCCCCCCCCCCTCCCATATATATAAACTTTACATTAATTCCAAAAATTAAAAAAAAATGACTATTGTAAAACAAAACAAAATATGTTTGGCTTTCTAAATTTGCATAGTTCTTTCTATACCTATCTTCACTTTCCAGAGTTTCTTTGTTTTGTTTGTGCTTTACACCGTCATTCAATTTCCCAGTCCTTGAAAATCACGTGACACTAAACAAACAGTATGACGTAGATTCATTCACTTATTCTTATTAACATAACAACTTCTTCCCATCATAATAAAACATTACAAACATTACTACTGATACTTTGATACTTGTAAATAAACATCTTGCAGTCACTTTGTCAAAAAAAAAATAAATAAATTTACTTCTTCCTTTCCCAGTGATAATCTTTCAGGTATGCTAACCAGTCTACCACTGTTTTGAGCTGTGTGTTCTTGTAGCCATTCAGAATTATTCGTATCTCTGATTGCCATCCTGTTTGGGGTCTGACTACAAGATTTTGCAACAGTTGTATCTTGTGGTACTTCTTTTTTGTGTATGCTGTCCCGTTTCTGTATTTGGATTCTTTTTTTTAAATTTCAGTTTCCTCCGGTGCTACTGTACTGTCTGTTTGTTCTGCTTCTAACATTTCTGTTTATTTGTTATCCTGTCTTGATAACTGATTTGATATGGTCACTCTAGGTTGTATGACCACAGGCTGGCTAACTTGTTGTTCTGCTGACTTCTTTAGCTGTCATCTGTTTCTTTTGAACAGTCACTAAGACTGTGAAGGACAAAGACCCCGTCAACAAGTGAATTAATTAGATTATTAATTAAATTAAGTCACCCCACGTTTCACAAATTACAATTGATTCTCGTCTTAATTTATGTAGTTAATAAGTGTCAGAAGACACTATTTGTCTCTCTCACTTGGCGGATATGAGGGCGCTGTAAACATTTTCTCTCTTATACAACATTAAAGACAAACATTTACTGTCACACAATATCTCTGTAGATGGAAAACTTCTTGCCCAGGGAGAAGATAAATCCATCTATTAATCTATATTTTGCGAGTCTGCATCTACCCACCCACTATCCCTCTAACATATGCTTATCAGTATGTGTAAGAAGGTCAATAAATTTATTAAATCAACAATCAAATATACAACATATGAATGTAATAAAAAAAAAGTGTTGACATTTACATCACTTCACAACAATGATAAATTAACGTTAAATAATCGTTCAGTTTATCCTAGCATTAGACATCAGCAGGCAAATTAACACATACATAAATAATCTGCTTCATAGATATAATTCATCCTAGAGATGGGAGTGGAGTTTCAGAGAGACAATTATAGTCAATATACATAACCTGTTCAAAAATCGCAGCTGTCACTGACACGTGTTCACAATCATGCAGTTTGCAATAAGTCACTGTCTTCCTTATTTGGCAATGGTCCAACATATCCCTCTAGGCATGTTACACAACTGGTCGAGAATCTTCGATGTGCTCACAAAGCACACAGTGGAGAACCATCCAGAACTTTGCATATGCTAACACAGTACTTACCGTGGAATGTTCTAGAATCTTTGTGTGTGCTACTCAAGCACAAAATGAGGAATGTTCAGATTAATCTTTGTGATTTCTCGAGACTAAACTCAAACCTCAATTTTTGCTGTATTGGCTCTTGGATAGAATTGATGTGTAACAATTGTTCACTGTTATTGCAAGAATGGACAGAAATCAACTTACAGCACAAGTTTACCGATATGTTTTATGACAATTCTGGATTCACACACCATCTGAGAGAGTACAGTAGTCACTGCAATCTAAAGGGGATCAAAAGCATAAAAAAGTTTTAAAAGACGCGCTCCTCTCTGCAAAAGTCAAATTAAGGCAGTGCTAAATTTCAGGCATATTTCATCTCTAAAACTCCTTTCTCTGTTACAACCTTTCTCAATTTACAAAGCCTGCAACAATATACATTAGTCTAATACACACGAAACATAAGAAATTTATCAACGATCAAAATTCACAAATATAATTACAACGAAATCAAATTAGTAAACACGGAAATAATGGTTCACTGATATAAACATTCTCCAAATTCAAATCATAGATCAATAGCAAGTATGTCCGAAATATTTCGAAGTCCAATCTTTCTCTATCAGTCAGTTAACTTACCATAAGCTAACGATCCATGTTATGACCAGACTAGAGTTTCGTCAAAATAAAGTGATTAGAACATAGGACTTTCTTCAACAAAATAACTTTCGGACCATCGCAATTGGATGAAGTTGTTATGAGCAAGCATGAGACTATTAGTCAGAAAAAATTACTCATCCAGTTGGAACTGGTTTGGATTGCACCAGCAAGTCTAACATATTCTCCATCTGTGTTGTTCTCCAACTCTGATATTTTAAAAAATATCATCATAAGCAGTGCCCAAGGTCGTGTCACTTTCACATTTAACAGTTTGTATAACAAGTTTAGAAAAAGGGATAGGCAACGTTACTCTCTCTCTCTCTCTCTCTCTCTCACACACACACACACACACACACATAAGTACACCATATATTTCAGGACTGTTAACATTTCTAAACGTCGTGGCTATATTTCAGCAGCCAGTAACTTTTATAAATGTCATTATTTTAGTGTTAAAAGCGGAATGGAACCCCAAACCCTCGTTAAGGCACGAGACTGCTACACGACGACACAAATAGTCCAGTCAACATTGTTTCTCAAGTTCAATACCTTCAGTATAAAATATTGTAGCTGTGTCGTCATCAAACTTTGTGCGTGTACATTGATACAACGAAATCCTTTCTGCTTATATTGCAGTATCCATCGGGACCCACGGCTTTGAAATTTTGTGTTCTCAGAAAACGGAAATATGATGATTGAGCTCATGGTTAACCTAAATTCCTCTATACTTAGTCTTTAATCTTCCATCAAGATAAAAGCCGGCTTTTCCCCGAACTCTCAAAAGAATATTAAACTTTTATGAAAATTACATTGTAATTATTAAAAACACTAAGCACGTTCTTCGGGCACCAGCCCAACAGAAGATCCAGAAATAAGTAAACTGTTTGAATGATTTATATGACAATTTCGATCTGCACATGCGAGTACTTTGATTTGGAATGAAGGCAACACTGATATTTCCCACCTTTTTTAGCTGTTTATTTTCCAGTCCAAGGTTGTCTGTAATTGGTAGGACATGAGGACTGAGGAATGTATTCCTCGCAAAAGTAACTCGAAGTTTTAATCGGTAAAATTATTAAAGTTATATCAGTAAAGCTGTTTAAGTTATTTATTATGACATACTGATGATAAGGAGGGTGAAGCATAATATTTCCAGTGCCTGAGGCTCTGATAGCTTTAATTCGACCCTAATTGTACGCTCTGAGTGGCTTAAAATAGCAGTGAAATTTTTTATTAGAATACCCAAAACTAAGAAACTTTAGAATGATAGTAGGTAAATGTTACCCAGAAACAGCAGTGAACAGGTAGGTGATTCTTACAATAACAGTGAACAATTGTTACACATCAAAAATAGCAGTACACAAATCATTCTTGCAATAACAGTAAACAATTGTTACACATCAAAAATAGCAGTACACAAATCATTCTTGCAATAACAGTAAACAATTGTTACACATAAAAAATACCAGTACACAAATCATTCTTGCAATAAAAGTAAACAATTGTTACACATCAAAATAGAAGTACACAAATTATGCTTACAATAACAGTGAACAAACATCTACAAGAATCTTACAATGAAATAATAATAAAATAAATTAACTCAGGTATTTTATAGTGATTGCAGTTATAGAATATAAATGCAGAATTATAAAAAAATAAAGACATATTTATATTTCTGTTTTCTTACATTTGTTATATTACTGATATTTTTAATACATAAACTGATTGTTTAGCAATGACAAAGTGATCAATATTACTGATGTTACTCTAAGCGTCCTGCTGTAGAATATCAAACTGGATTATAGTTTTGATAACAGTATACGTATTTTAGGATGACAATTTAAGTTATCATTGGACGTTCTGTTTTAGAATGACGAACTGAAGTACTCATTAATTTTACAGTAAAATCCCTCTTTAAGGATAAGCTGGATTATCTTTATATTTTAATTTTACAGTAAACTTTCTGTTTTATAAAGGCAAACTGACATTATTAAACTTTTTTGTTCTTGTTTAGATAAACGTTCATTTCAGTAGGACAAATTAACCGTTCATTGTTACTGTAAATAATTGTTGTAGATTTGCAAGGTGAATTATTGTTTTGAGTTTACAGTAAACATTGTTACAGAATGGCCAATTGCTGAGTTTTTAACTGGAGGGGGGATCAAACCATAACCAAATAAGCGATAGGTTAGTGCAATGCCTTGTGTGCCACTACTGTCCTTACCAGCACACATGTTTGACATCACTGCACAATCAGCTGTGCATTAGAATGGAAGTTGTAGTATGTTCTTTACAATATCAGTGAACAACTATTCCAAAGAACAGTGGTGAACAAATGTTCTTTAGAATGGAATTAAATAAAACAGTGAATAAATGTTCCTTAAAATACAGTAAATAAATATTCTTTAGAATAGCAGTGAATAAATGTTCTTTAGAAGAGCAGTGAATTAATGTTTTTTTAGAATAGCAGCGAATAAATGTTCTTTTGAATAGATGTGAATAAATGTTCTTTAGCAGTGAATAAATGTTTTATTTAGAATAGCAGTGAATAAATGTCCTTTAAAATAGAGTGATTAAATGTTCTTTAGAACAGAAGTGAAAAATGTTCTTTACAGTAGAAGTGAATAAATGTTCTTTAGAACAGCAGTGATTAAATGTCCTCTAAAATGGCAATGAATGAAAGTCAAAATTTTTTTATAGCAGTCAACAAGTGCATTCGAGTCATTAAATATTTATTATGAAAAGTAACGAGCAAATCTTTGTAGAAAATAGTTATGAATAAATGCTTCTTAAAATAACAGTAACAAAGATCTTTTTACCAGAGGTCAACAATTGCATTCCAGAAGAGCAATTAACAAGTATTTCTTGAGCAGGTGCTCTTAAGAAAATAGTTATGAAAAAATGTTTCCTAAAATATCAATAACGAAGATCTTTTTAACAAAGGTCAACAATTCCATTCCAGAAGAGCAATTAACAAGTATTTCTTGAGCAAGTGCTCTTTAGAATAGCATTGAATAAATGTCTGTTAGAATAGCACTGAAAATATTTCCTTATAACATGAACAAAATGCTTATTAGAATAACAATGAACAAATGTACTTGAAAATAGCAGTGAACAAATGATAATTAGAAAGTATGTTCATTAGTAGTAGTAATTTAAAAAGATAACAGTGTACAAAAATGCTTTAGAGTACCATTGAAGAAATATTTTTTAGAAAATAGTGCACACATTTTACCTATAATAGCTGTGAAGAAATGTTTTTCAGATTAAAAATAAAGAAATGCTCATTATATATTAAATATATATTCATCAAAACGTATCATCATCTTTTAATCTGAATCGTACGAATTTTATTTTTATTTTGCATTTTATTATATCAGCGATTGCTCGTGTGTTAATTGCCTCATGATATTTTACTTTACATACTGTAGCATTACTTTTAACACTAGTCAATAACATAAATGTATATGACAAATAGGTAACTGTATTACTCTAGCTAGTACCGGAACAAAAACTGAAGGGTGTATTTTCTACTTTAAATTTAGTTGGTAAATCCATTATTGATCATGAATGTTGAAGTTTCATACTACTGCATATTTAGCAAAGTTATAGAATTGTGCTGCACTAATTACACCATCACTAGTAAGACGGCAAATACTGGAATTTTTCACCTAGAATTTTAGCCATTAAAAAAACAAAACTGTATCTGATTGTTACTTTAGATCATGTATACACAATATATTAATAACTTGCAATATTAATACGAAATGCACATATTAAAGCTTGTAAGACTATCAACTATTCAATTAATATAACATTGACCATTCAGTGTTAATTTTAAAAGCTTTTGATTTACAATACTAAATAAATAAAACACTACACAAAACAAAAAATAAACACTCATACACACCATTTATACAGACATTCATGTATAAACGTTTATATATGAAAAAGAAAGTACTCTACTAGAAAGTAAAGTAATTAAAAATTATATATTTATAATATGAATAATAATCACTCATTTAAAAACATTGACTCTAGTGCTATTCTCTATATCACGGGTTTTCAAACTTTTTCAAGCTGTAGACCCCTTAGCATGTCGTGGTTAGATGGCTGACCACTATCTAATAAATTTGGCCAGTCGACATTATTACTTATGTAATCCACTGCTGTCATTCAACACAATTCAACCGTGCAGCAGACAATCAAAGTACGCATATTACGTCACTGAAGACATTTATTAAAATAAACAATGGTCTTTGCTTCAGTGTGAAGGGTGTGTCTGTTTTGTGCTGCAGAGTTTGTCCAAATTTGGTGATATGCTCGACAAACATACGCGAACATCAGCCTCGATGTTTAGTCTAGATCTGTATGTTGTCTTAATGTTTAGTCTTGATCTGTATGTTGTCTTAATGTTTAGTCTAGATCTGTATTTTGTCTTAATGTTTAGTCTTGATCTGTATGTTGTCTTAATGTTTAGTCTTGATCTGTATGTTGTCTTAATGTTTAGTCTAGATCTGTATGTTGTCTTAATGTTTAGTCTTGATCTGTATTTTATCTTAATGTTTAGTCTAGATCTGTATTTTGTCTTAATGTTTAGTCTTGATCTGTATTTTATCTTAATGTTTAGTCTAGATCTGTATTTTGTCTTAATGTTTAGTCTTGATCTGTATTTTGTCTTATCTTAATGTTTAGTCTTGATCTGTATTTTGTCTTATCTTAATGTTTAGTCTAGATCTGTATTTTGTCTTAATGTTTAGTCTTGATCTGTATTTTGTCTTATCTTAATGTTTAATCTTGATCTGTATTTTGTCTTATCTTAATGTTTAGTCTTGATCTGTATTTTGTCTTATCTTAATGTTTAGTCTTGATCTGTATTTTGTCTTAATGTTTAGTCTAGATCTGTATTTTGTCTTAATGTTTAGTCTTGATCTGTATTTTGTCTTAATGTTTAGTCTAGATCTGTATTTTGTCTTAATGTTTAGTCTAGATCTGTATTTTGTCTTAATGTTTAGTCTAGATCTGTATTTTGTCTTAATGTTTAGTCTAGATCTGTATTTTGTCTTAATGTTTAATCTAGATCTGCATTTTGTCTTAATGTTTAGTCTAGATCTGTATTTTGTCAGTATTTAGTTCAGCCAGTACTTCTCGTTTGCGTCCAATTAAATCGGCGAGCAGGCATTGAAATGGACTACGAATCCAGTCAAACATGTTTATATCATCGTTTTCAAAATACTCGTGAAAATAATGCGACATCTGCTGAAGATGGTTTACAATATTACTCACGATGATATCCTTAGTTTAAAGTCTCGTGCATTGTCAGAAAGTCACTCAGCAAAGGAAACATTTCACATACATCTTGCTCGCATCTTGTCTTCCATATGTTCAGTTTCTTCTGGTGGGCATCAATTTTGTCGCGTGTTTTCAGCACATTTGAGTTGGCCCTTTCACTGAGCAATTTAAGCTGTTCAAAATATCGAAAATGTCCACAAGATAAGCTGATCTTGCAATCCATATCTCATCTGCTAGAAACAATACCAGTGATGGATTGTGTTCATTTAGAAAGGTTATAATTTCTTCTCGCAGTTCATACTCTCGCTCCATAACGCGGCCTCGTGACGACCATCTGACCTCCGTATGCAGCAACACACGCTCATGCTCGGTTTCCATTTCACGGCATAGGGTTTCAAACAGACGATGATTGAGCGGTCTGGCTTTAATGAAATTAACGATTTTGATGCACGTGGAAAATACATCAGCAAGACTTCCATCCATTTCTTTTGAAGCCAAAGCCTCACTGTGAATTATGTAGTGGGTTGCTGTAATATGTGGAGCTACTTGTTTCATCCGACCAACCAAACCAGACTTCTTTCCTGTCCTAGCGGCAGCCCACCAGTGCACAGTCCCATGCATTGTGTCCAACCAAACCAGACTTCTTTCCTGTCCTAGCGGCAGTGCCGTCAGTGGACAGTTCCAATGCATTGTGTCCATGCAAGTCCATGTTCTTCAAAGAAAGTATTAACAGCTTTGAAGATTTCTTCTCCTGTTGTACGCCCCGGGAAAAGTCTTCCTTAGATTCTCCGTTCCATATATATCGTACATACACCAACAACTGAGCAACACTTGCAATATCAGCACTTTCATCGATTTGAATCGCAAATTTAACTTTCTGAAGACGGGTAATTAGCTGGATCAGTATGTCTTCACTAATGGTAATAAATATTGGTATTAAATAT